>LNAC01000545.1:0-190851 GCA_002007465.1 Ailurus styani
CACAGACCTGTACCCCTTGGGCAAATAATAAAAATAAAATTAAAAAAAAAAAAAAAGTGAACCTGAGATTATTCAACACCCATTCTTCCAAAAATGTTATCATAACGGATTGGTTTTAGGATGCATATGAGGTATTAGAGGATTGTCAAAACCCTAATGCAAGATTTTGGAATTCTGTTCATTCTGAAATAAATAGTTAGCCATGTCAATTCTGCTTGCCTCTGGCTTTATGGGATCCTTTTTGGTTCACTGCATCTTTCTCTCTTCCTACACCCTCAATCATTCACAAATATTTTTAAGTGCCCACTCTCTGCAATGTGCTGTTCTAGGGGCTAGAGAGCCAATGATGACTTCAACAAAGCTTTATGGAGTTATTCTTATTGTGGGGACTTAAGTTAAAAGCATAAAATAAAAATATGTTTGTAGTGCTATGAAGAAAAATAAAGCAGGGAGACAGAATAGACAGTGATGCAAAGGGCCTGAGTTTGGACTGTGCTTGGGTAAAAGCAGAGAGCAGTGTGACTGAAGGAGAGTGAAGAGCAGAGGGAGTTAGGAAATGCACCTACAAGGTAGAAAGGAAGGATTCTCAGGACTTGGCAGCCCATCTCTATGACTTTGACTTTTATCCTGACAGAAATGGAAAGCCTTTGGAGGATCTTGAGCAAAAAGGAGAAACATGAGCTGCTCTATATTTGTCAGGATAACTCTCCTGCTCTGCTAAGAAGATAAATGGTGAGCAGAAGCTGGAGGACCAGGTAGGAGACTGACATTCACTCCAGGACAGAGACTGTGAGGGCTTGGACAAGGAAAGCTGGGATGAAGGGGCTAAGAAGTGAAAAGATTCTGGATGCATTTTGGAAGCAGAACTGGTAGGACTTGATGTATTGGATACTGAGTGAGAGATAAAAGAGGAGTCAAAGAGAGAACTAGGCTCTTGGGTATGAGGAATAGGAACAATGAGGTTGATGTTCAAGGAGATAGGGAAGCCTGAAGGGAAAACAGGTTGACAGGGTGTTTGAGTGGGTGGTGGCAGTATGACAATCTAGGCACCCAAGAGGTTAGTTTTTGACAAGTTTGGTTTGGAAAATGTGTTAGACATTCAAACAGAGAAGTCATGTAGGCAGTTGAATACAAGTTTGGATTTCAGGAGGTCATGAAATCAGGGCTAAAAATACAAATGTGGATATCCTTAGCATACGGATGGTTTTAAAAACCATGAACATGGATGACATCACCAAGGGAGTTAGCAGAGACAAAGAAGTGAAAGAACTAGGAAATGAGAATTCAGTAAAGAAAAGCCAGCCGGGGGTAAAGCAGGGACTCGTTGATGTCCCAGAGACCACAGAAAGAAATAGTTTTAAAAAATGAGGAGTGAAAGCTGTGTAAAATTGGACCACAAAATTTTGTAAGTGAGAAATTTTTAGTGTTATCGTCAAGTGCAATTTTGGTAAAATAATAGGTATGTTATGAGCTGACTATCTGTGTTCCCCTAATATTCAAATGTTGAAAGGAAGCCCCTAATCTGATAGTATTTGAAGGTGGGGTTTGGGGGACTTACTTAGGGTTAAAAGAGGTCACTAGTGAGGGGGTCTCATGATGGGATCAGTGCTCTTGTAAGAGGACACAAGAGGGAACACGCTCTGTCTCTCTATGCCATGTGAGGCCACTGCGAGAGGTGGCTGTCTACAAGCTGGGGAGAGGGCTCTCACCAGGAAGCTAATCAGCCAGCACCTGCATGTGAGACTTCCCAAGAAGACAATTATAAGGTCAGGAAAGTTTTGTAAAGATGAAAAACAGGAGCACACATGCGTGTGCTGATGGGAACCATCCAATAGAGAAGGGATATTCATGATGCAGGAAGGAACACCTGCTGGAGACAGGAGACAGGGCACAGGTGGAGGCTCAGCCTATGATTCAAAAACAAAAACAAAACCTAAAACCTAGTGGTCCTCCATTCCCAAAGAAAGGAAGGTAAAGGACTAGGTTAATATATTTGGTGGCAAGCATGTGTGCACACTTGTGACAGCAACCACGTTCTCGGTGAAATAGCAAAGAGCCAAGAATGAGGATGCAGAGGGAACTGTCGAGATCCAAGGATCGTTTTATTGAATTTCACTTATGCACACATACCTATTTGTCTAGCAATGGATTTGAATATTCTGCACAAATCCATGTAAAATGTTTTATTGAAAAAAGGAAAACAAGAGATGTTAACCTGCTGAAACAATAATCCTGACCTATAGATGAATGCCTACTTTGGCAATACAGAACATTCTGTGTAAAGAAACGTCTTCCTCGGTCCTCCCACAGAAGTCATTCCAGGCCTACCCCAGGGCTGTTTACACAGCACATTTTCTATGTTTCTGATGGGTAATCATATCCATTTAGGGGGCAGATGATCTGCCATCAGGCTTTTGTGACATCAGTTGCTTGGAGGATGGAGCACATATGTTCTCAAGTGCTATCTCTTCACTGGGGTCACAAGGCAAGAACAAAACTGGAGCGTGTCTATGTGTCTAGTTTGGACCAAAATTAAACTTCCATTTGGGACTTCCTTTATTAAACATGGCTTCTGCACCTCACCTCATCCTGTGTCTCCTTATTTTATTCTTTAGGGCCCTTTGTTCTGTTTTGGGTTCTCTTTCTGGAAACATATGTAGGTACGCACTCACGGAGTGGTGATAAGTTTCTGTTCCTGAGCTGCTGGAGAATGCACCATAAAGCACTTTGACACGAAACCCTGGATATCCACCTGCAAAAGGGGGTGCAGTGTAGATGAGAGTCAGAATTCTTGGTCGTGGGGACTGGGAGATGATTGGATATAATAAAATCCACAAACCTTGAAGAGAGTTCTGTCAAATGCTACCTTCATTGTCTTAGTATCAGTGAACCAGAGGCTGGGGATCTATGTATAGTAACAACTCCATTTATTGAGCTTTTTTTTTTTTCTTTTTCTCTAGGAAATTACTTTAAACCCATGATCTCATTTAATTTTCGCTCCAAATTCAAGAAATAGAAATTATTAACCCCATTTTCCAAACGACGAAACAAACTTAGAGAGGCGACATGACTTGGTCAAGGTCAGGCAGCTATTAAGTGGCAGAGCTGGAATTGAACCAAATTCTTTCTGTATTCAAAAACCAATCCTCTTAATCACAGATTACTTTCTGAGTCTGTGCGCCTTCTACTAAATTGTTGTTTATTCAAGCTCTGCGTGTGAAAGAAAAGTGCTGGTCAATATTTGCATCTCTTGAGATGGAGGGTCCGGTTCTGTCCCTCTGAATATCCACTTCCCACTATGAAGGAGGAGAAACCCGTCTTCACAAAAGCAAAGCCCAGTAACAGTATCTTAGCATTTCAGTGGGCAGATTGGGAATTGGGCACACGGTCTAATCAACCCACGTGCAAGCACACTATTTAAAAGGCACACCATGTTACAAAACAATACTTCTCGAGAGACAGGATGTTGGCAATGAGTAAGAGGCTAAACAGCTAAACCAAAGGGCCCACAGATTCAAAAGCAGCCTCGGTGTGATCAGACATAATGTGTGCATGGGGGAGGAGTGTTTTTATGCAGTTTGGGCAATAGATTGGTTGTGTTAATTAATTGTGTATTTTGAAGTTTGTTACCACTTCACACCAAGCATCTCCTTAAAACAAAAAGAGAGAGAGAGAGAGAGAAGCAAAACAAAAAACCTAATCTAATATTCAACAAACATTCTGTACCCAAACAGCACATCTTTGTCTGAAACCTTAGTTCCAAGAACCACTTACAGGCTTTCATCAACACATTATAATATTAATCAAGACTCATAATGCAGAGTGATTTGCATGCCAACAAATATATTTACAGTGTAAATTGTTTGTTGAGGAGCCTTGGAGAGAAATGTGATTCACTGCCATAGAACTGAATAGTAGGAAAAATCCCCCACTAAAATCCAGAGAAAATAAAGAATCTGTGGAACTTGATCCTCTAGAGCCTTAAGTAAGAGATTCATTAGCATTCTATCTAATTCCTTACAGAGTTTAGCTCCCAAACTACTGAATGCATTTGAAAAAAGAATCAGTTTCAGTGTAAGTGTGGAAGATCTTTTCTCCTCTTACTGGCATATATTAAAGAATTCATGTCATAATTGCAGCTTTCACAAGGGGATAGATAGATGATAGACAAACAGGTAGATAGATAAATAGATGATAGATAGATAATAGATAGATAGATAGATAGATAGATAGATAGATAGATAGATAGATAGATCATCTATTTCTTGAGAAGTTCCTGAGGATTTTGTTTGTGTCTCTGAATTGTGCTTTGTTGACTCGACCTTCTAACACATACCTAATTTGTCTACTTGTCTCTATTCTCATCACCATCTCTTTAATCAAAGCTACTAATCATCTCCTTCAGGGACTAAATAATAGCTGCCTTCCTGTCTCCTGCTCCCTGCAACCACTCTTGACTTGTGGATCCAGGGTAATAATTCGCAGCACCCAGATTCCATGTATATATGATCTGAGACCAGTTTGCATGATAACTTGCATGGTCACCCTCCTGTCAAGTTTCCACATGGTGTGACCCACCTAGCCCTCCACTCAGCAGTACCCCTCACTGTCAGACCTTCATACAGCCCCAAGTGGAGGTCACCTTCTTTCCTGGACTGCTAGTCTATCTCAGGGACCAGATTGATACACTCTCCCAGCACTCAGTACTTCTACTTCCGAGCACTTATCACAGTGCGCAATTAAATAATTATTTTTAATTCATTTAATTTAAAATCTATCTCCCTCATTCCCATTCATTTCCATAATGTATTCCTGAATATTTTGAAAGATGCAGAACAATGTACTGAAGAGTGTTGTTGAAAATATAATTGTCTTCATTCCTTTTCTTATTTGGCCAATATAAATTTTGTATCCATTGTAAACAAATAGTGAGCATCTATATATATACACGTTTAATAAAGCTGCCTGGTATTTAATCCTTCCTCTATCCCTTTCTAACTGAATAACAATTTGGGGCAAGTTACTAATGTCTTGTTTCCCCTCTTAATATTCTCATGTATAAAATGTAGCCACTAATGGTGACTGACCTGTAGTGAATATGAAGATTAAATGAACTAATATATATATAAAATGTTAACAAAGTTACCTGGTATACAGAAGTGTCATATGATGCTGTTGTTAACTTTGTTATTACTATTTGAGAAAAAGCACTCTGCAACTTACTGTGAGGAACACAATTTAGTACATTATAATCCCTGCTTTCCAGAGGCTTGTAGTCTGGTCAGTAATATAAAATATAGATGCCATGCTTAGTATATAAGTAAATTGAATCCTTGGCACACACAGCACTGGATCTCAAGAAATAAAGCCTTTTTAGGTGGTGTGATTGGTGAAAACTCCCATGGAGGAAGTAGAACTTAAAGAACTCAAAGAATCTGTTACTTAACTATCAAGCCACCAACATTACTTTCAAGGAGTCACAATAAGTCACAGGCAGAATGGGAAAAGACAACCCTTTAATTCCCAAGTGCCTCTGATTCCACATTTACCTCTCTGTCGTCCCAGGCTTTGTCCTCATTGTGACTGCTGATTTTAACTTTATTTCCTAGCAGGAAGAAAAAGCCATATTAAGTGGCGAGTGGACATAAGGCCTAGCTGGAGTCAGAACCCAACCTTTGCACAGTCATTCAGTGAGCTGGCCTCCATCAGGGCCTTATCCTGTGCCTGTTGCTGAGCATGTCCGCTCTACTGAGGTAACACGAGACCGCTGTTCCGCACCTGCGGGCCCAGAACAAGTGGAAAGTCCATCTTTCAGCTTCAGCCTCCTGAATGTGGACAGTAAGTGACGTTCCCCAAAGATGCAAAGACTAAGTAAGGTGTTGGACTTGCTTTTGAGAGACTTAGTCCATTAGAGAAAATCCTTAAAAAATATTCCTGCAATGATGCATAAGGAGCACTGAGAAATTCTGTTGGGGGGAGGCTAGGTGGGGGGGTGTAGGGGACAAAAGAGGAAGAAACTCAGGGAGGGATGGGATCAGAAACTCAAAATTAGTGTGACCTGCAAGCTGAGGTATGGATGTGAGTAGCTGTCACTGGTAAGAGGAAGGGTGATGTTCAGGAAAAGGGAGCACTTTAGGCAAAGGCAAAGGAAAAGACTTGGAATGCTGAGGAAAATCGAGTGATTCAAACGAAGGAGGTTCAACTAAAGCTTATTCTCATTGTGTTCTGGCTGAGGGGAGGGAGGAGAGAGGGATGTTAGAGAAGTAGGGGTGGAGACGAGGCCATTAACTGTCTTTTGTGCCATATATTAAAGTATCTGGAATTCTTCCTACAAACACACAGTACTTTAAGTCTTTGTTTTAACAACAACAAATCAAATACACGTAAAATTAGAGACCAAAAGGTAGAATCATATGAATTTTCCACTCTTAGGTCAAACTGGCCTATTATAGGCAATTTCATGTTCACATACAATGAACACAACTTAATTCAACATGTAGCTTTAGCAATTGCTAAGATTTTACCATATTTGTTTCATTATTTTTCCCTTAAGTATTTTAAAACAAATTCGAGCCATATGGCATTCTTCCCATAAATATTTAGTATGCATCTCTGAAATATAGGTAAGTTTCTACATAAACACAACATACTTATCATGCCTAATATAATCAACAAATGTCCATACCACCTAATAATCAGTCCATATTCAAATTTCTCCAATTACCTCAAACTATTTCACTCTTGATTTAATCAAATTTGGATTCCCCTCAAGAACTATAGATGGCACTCAGTTATTATATTCTTTAATAAAAGGACTTTTAAAATAGTGTTTCAGGTAAAGCCTTTGAGCTACTATGCTTTATTTATAAAATAAGGATCTTCATATATTCGAAGTGACAGAATAATTCTTATGACTAGTAAATTCATTTGTAAAGTAAGAATTATATATAGTCTAAATCTACCCATTTTTTCAATTAGGTAAACTGATATGATCATTAATGTGTCAATATTTTATAAATCCTTTGCCCTGTTAAAATAAAACCACAACCACCACCACCAAAAAGACAAAGGAGATATAACATACTGTCAAATTACAGTTCTTCATGCATCTCTGGAGCATAGTACTCTGATGAGGAATGTACCACTCTTCAACAAGAGTGGGGTGGCTGGGGTACGGCTGTGCTCCAGTGGGTAGCAGACAGCATAGAGAAGGAAGTCTCTCAGGCTGCTGGACAAATGCAGGGAGCACCTTGTTCCCAGGCTAAATAGTCAGTTGGGAAACCAAACCTCTGTCTTCAGGATCCTATAAATGGGCTGTTAGGAGCCCTTGTTGGGGTGTTCATTTTCAGTCAGATGCTATGGTCCAAATGCAAGTCACCACCTATTCCCCATGACCATGGTGGAGAGGGCTAAATGGCTCAAAAATCACCTGCATGAATCAATTAAATGAATGCAGTGACCTAATAGTACTAATTGTATGTATGTGGGTAGGTGGAGGTGTATCTTCCCATCTAGCTCTTGAAAAAAAAAAAAACTGATATGAGAGGTTCTCCCAATATTAAAATGCTCTGAGCAGAATCATTATAATAAGGACAAAGAAGGAACAGAAGTGATTAAAAGGTGAGAAATCTGCGATGAGTTAGTGTTTTTCAGTGCTGAATTGATCCAGGTTTCTTTGCAGCCCAGACAAAAAGACACACAATGGGCATATACATCTGCAGGCTTGCACTTCTTTCCATAATAAATTATTGACAGTACCATCACCATCATCATCATCATCACCATCATCACCACTCATCACCACCAGATGCAAATTTGTCTAACACTCCCTGCTAAGGAGAATACCTGCAAGATTAGCTCATTCACTTTAACCACCTATGTTCATTGAGTATCATGCTTGTGGTGTTGTACTTGGCATACCTATGGCTCTTACACAGATCAAAACCACACCTCTAAAATGGGATAAGTGAGATATTAGAATTGCATAAATAATTACATAAGCAATTAAAATAACTGTAATTTACAGAGTACCCTACTAAGAACCAGACCCTATTCAAGGTCTTCACATTTATTTTCCCATTTAATCTGCCCCAAAACACTGAAAGGAAAGTATTATTTTCATTTTGTGGAGGAGGACTTTGGGATCCAGAGCAGTTAGGATAATTTCTTGAGTCTCACAGCTCAATAAGTGATGGAATTAGGATTATGCCCATATCTGGTTAACTTGAAAAGTAATGCTCCTTCTTCCATGCTCTGTGGCCCTTTATGATGAAATTACTCTTTTAAATAATAAACCCAGAAAGAATTAGACAGAGGAGGGGGCACCTCTGGAAGATAGTACTAGTGCCACATATAATGACCACATCTGATGTCATGAGTTGTAAATAGCTGATTGATACAGAAAATGAGAGGGGAGGAAGAAAAGCAGACAGAAACCATGATGCTCAAATGTTCCAGGTGGTCTGTGTGGTAGAGCCTTGGAGAGTGTCAATGGGTCATGTCATTAGCACTGCTTAGCTCAGTAGATGGGCTGTCATTGCTAGGAATATGGCCACCATAAGCTGGCATCTCCCTGGCTCCCGCTGAGTAATTCTTTGTCCTCTCCCATCTCTCATCCTACAACAAAGAGAATTCATTTTGCTCACAAACACAGAAATCCAGTGTTAAAGAAAACAGCCTGTGAATATCAAGCCAACAATCTTCCAGTCTTGGAGGGCTTGCTTTGGCTAGAGACTACCAGGATTCCAAATCTCTAGGACTCAAAGGGATGATGACAGTTGCTATTATAAGGAAATTAAAATGAGTATTTTGAGATGTTCTTTAAGCTGCTGGATAACTGATTAGCAGGAGGCATTCATCTCCCAGCACAGAGATGTTCTAAAGAGGGAGGGGAAAATCATAAGGAAATGAAAGAAATACCTCTTACCAGCTTCTCTTTGGTGGTAAGCTCTGAATGAGGGTAGCTACTAGTATTCGGGTGGCTCAGAGCCAGCCAGAAGTGAATGTATATAGAGTGGGTGAAATTCTGTGTCTAACGTTTCTTATCTTGGGGCACTCTTAGCTCCCTCCTCCCCACTATTTTTCTCCCCCAACCCAACAAGTGCATGCTCAGCCTGTGATCCTTTCCTCACTGGTTTGCCTCATCCTACCTAGTGGAGAACTAATCTTCCCTAAAATTGGTACCATCAGGACCACATACATGATTTTGAAGACAGAAGACCTGGGTTGAATTCTCCATGAATGAGCTATGGGATATGGCTTAACCTCTAGGGCTCAGTTTCCCCATCCATAAAATAGAGGTATTAATTTATAGGATAATACTTTATTATATTATCATGAGAATTAAACCAGGTAATGCATGAAAAGATCTTATCGTAGAATTAGGCACATACTAAGCTTTTAAGAGAAATCTGTGTTTCCATAGAGGAATTTAGGAGAGGAAAGCAGGACTGGACAAACACATCTGTTAGCTTTTTCCAACCTCTCATTCATTCCTCTCTAATGAAGGAGGAGTGACTTTACTGATTGGTAAGAGCTTGGCATTCCTCAGGCCACATTTAAGGGCAATTAAGCTCAAATGTGGCCTGGTATTTTCCCCTTTCTCTGCCAAGTCCACATTCTAACAAGGCAGCCCTTCCCCTCCTCCACCAGGGCTTCTACACAGCCAGCAGCCCCAGGGCAGGGGCCAAATGCTGGCCTTCTAAGTGGTCTGAAAGTCCCCTTTGCTTTCATTATCTATTTCCCCTTTGCATTTGATAGGGTATGAGGCAAAATACAACCTTCCATTCAGAGGCAGGAGTGAGGGTGCCTAATCATTGCTTCACTGGCCCAGCTTCTCCTGAGGAGGCCTCAGATCTCCATATGATGGGGTGGCACAAGGCCTAAGATGCATCTGTATGCCAGGAGCCCTGGGTTCCAGAGCTGTGACTATGCTTTGATCTATCACCACAGTCTTGTTTCTGTTCTCCATTGTCACAGGACTTTAAGAGGAGGGCTAATGTGAGTAATAAGTCAAATTGAATGTAATCATTCAATATGACCCACAATATCATCGTAATTACGAATATCTAATAATAATGTTTTTATTGTCCAAAATATCCCCTAAGGGAGGAGCCATCCCAGAAACTTTTGAACATCAGTGTGAGATCTCTAAACTTAGGATATCGGATAGAACACAGGCATGACAATTGATTACAGTTATAAATATTTTCTGTCAAGACCATCTGCCATGTTCCCCATAATCCCTGACATGGGAACGCCCCTACCCTGCATGCTCCTGAGCTGAGAAGTCCTTGTTATTTATTTCCTTGTTATTAGAAGAACCAGAATAGTGGCGTGGGTATCGTTCTAGGCTAGATAGGAGCAGAGTCCAAATTTAATACAATCTTTCTCATCAAGGAGGAATATGAGTGTAAGGGAATGTCTCTAAAAGAAGAAAAAGTCACAGAGAGAGAATTCTTATTTTTACTTATTTATTTATTTATTTGAGAGAGAGGAAAGAGAGGGAGAGCATGAGTGCAGGGAAGGGCAGAGGAAGAGGGAGGAAGAGAGAGAGAAAATCTCAAGCTGACTCTGAGCTAAGTGCAAAGCCTGACACAGGGCTAGATCTCACAACCCTGAGATCATGATCTGAGCCAAAAACAAGAGGTGGACCCTTAACCAACTGAGCCACCCAGTCACCCCCACCATCCCCAGAGAGAGGTTTTTAAAGATATCTTGTATTTCCCTCTTTCTCCTTTCTAGATACGATGATGCCCTGGTAGCATCAAGCACGTCTGGAACCTGCTCTTGGTTTCTAAATACTGTACTCCACTCAACAAAACATGCCTGGCTTTAGGACTGGGGAAGGGAAAGCAGAAAATGAGCCCAAAATATCATGTTGTGCCAGAAAGAAAGGAAGTGTTCAAAGAATGGTGAGGACACATCAAAAGGACTGAGGAATCAGCTTGATGGAACACAAACTGGCCAAATCAATGGCAATTTCAACATGAAAACAAATAATAAACTGATTTTAATCCATTGAATAAAATAAAGTTTCATGATACTAAAAATTAACAAGAAAATAACTAAAGAAATGGGGAAAAGAAAGCTCTTTTCTTGCAGTAGAATACCAACTAATAAATGTATAAGGAATCATGGAATTTGAAAAAAAAATTCGCCACTTTGCAATCATACTAGTAACAATTCAATTAAGTAGGAATCATCAATTGATGTGAAAACAAGTAGGTAAATGTTTGATGAGGGCAAATTATTTATATAATAGTCTCAAAATATCTTGCCAGAAATAGCTTACTAATTTCAATGAGAAAAATAGTATCACAGTAGAAAATCCTGGTAGATAAACTATAACCAAGTGATTACCATTATCACCAATAATGAGACACACCAACATCAATGTGCCTCCTAACATGAGGACCCATCATATATATGATATTCCTGCCAAAATTTACATAATGTGAATCTGGGCACGAGGACCTATCACACAAGCTCTGACTGAGGGACATTCTCCAAAAATGTGAATGCCTTGGAAGAGAAAGATGGGCCAACAAGACTAAAAAGCTATGACAACTAAATGTATTGTGTGACCCTGTACCGGATCCCAGATTGAGAAAAAGAGTTATAAAGGACATTACCGGGAACATTGGAAATTTTTTAAAATAATAATTGCATAGGGGCGCCTGGGTGGCTCAGTGGCTTAAAGCCTCTGCCTGGATATCGGATAGAACACAGGCATGATAATTGATTACAGGTCATGATCTCAGGGTCCTGGGATCGAGCCCCGCATCAAGCTCCCTGCTCAGCAGGGAGCCTGCTTCCTCCTCTCTCTCTGCCTGCCTCTCTGCCTACTTGTGTTCTCTCTCTCTCTCTGTCAAATAAATAAATAAAATCTTTAAAAAATAATAATAATAATCACATATTAGATAATAATATTATATCAAGGTTAAATATCCTAATTCTATAATTGTATGAGAATATTTTGTTAGAAAATATGCACTGAAGTGTTGGGGTAAAGGGCATGGTGTCTGTAGCGTACTCAGAGATGGTCAGAAAAATGTTAATACATACACATATTACTCTGCCCATCCGTCCATCTGTCCATAGAGAAGATGACACAACAATTGTGACAAAATGTTAACAGTAGGTAAACTCTTTAGAGGTTTATACTATTATTTCTAAGTAAAAAGTTAGAAAGTTTAGATTTGTAGAGTGTTTATAGTTACCAGAACAACCATACATATTCATTTATCTGATCTTCTCTAAAGAGCCCTTGGTGGTGTTAATTATACTCAAATAAAAACACAATTTTAAAAAAGCCCTTGGTGGTGGCGGCAGTGGTGGTGGTGGTATGTGTGTGTTTGTGTGTGTGTGAATGTGTACACACATTCACATACATTAGTTAGTAATATCCTCATTTTATACATGAATAAGGCGAAGCTCAGAGAGGTTATGTAATTTGTCTGAGGTCAATTACTAATATTAGCATATGAGTTCAGAAACCTGGAATGTTAGTCAAGCAGGCACTAAAAGCTCTCTTTTAACTAATTTCTGATTAACTTCCTCTTAACCGGCGTGCTGAGTTAACTGGCATTCTCCATCCTTCCTGTCAGTCAGCCTGTCTGATGTGCAGGGCATGTTGAATTTCCCTCGTACGCCAGTCCTTCCCTCTGGATTACCCAGGCACTAATGCACTCACTTGTTGAGCCACACTTACCAAGAGTCAGCTGCATCTTTCCCAAATCTGTTCTTACCAGATGTACTTTTTCATATAATTACATAATTTACCTAAATTCTTCATAAACTGATACAATATGAGTGTGAAAAGACAACTGCTGTTTCTGTGAAAACTAAATATTATATTTTGGAAAGATTCAGTAACGGCAAGGGGAAAAGACCCGAATCAGTTGAATTAGATCAGGAACAAAGTGTAATAGATTAGGAGAAATCACAAAAGTCCAGAAGTGGTTTGTACTCAGATTGCTTCACCAACCACTAGAACCTTCATGCCTGACTTTAAATAAACCCAAACTAGAAATCATGGCTGATGACTTATGAATATTGTCTACTCAAAAAGACACCAATTTCCAGTCAGCTAATTCATTCTCAAAGAAAAGACTTTGACTCTTTCAGAAGTGAAATGAAGGTACATTTACATGTTTTGGTTAATTTATAGCATTTCCATATCATTATTTATGAATCAGCACTGTACAGAGCTTTTTCTGATAACATACCACCTGCTCTTCCTATTTAAAAATTAAAAAGGACTAGACCATTCCAGTTCTCTGCCTAGGCTTGGATTATATGATGGACCATCTATGATTCAGAAATGGGGAACACTTGCTCCCAACTCTCTCTACCTACATTTGACGCTATTGACTAATAAGTAGTAGGATTTGGTGTAATCCATTTAACTCCTCCTCCCACCTTCAGACCACTACCCTATCCATTCCCCAAAATGTGAGGCCAATTAAGTCAAGACATGAAGCATCAGAAATCTCTACAAGGGTGGGTGGGTTGTGGGGGGCAGGAAGAGAATCTGATAATTAAACTAACGTAACTATATGGATCTAAATTGAAACTTCTAGTTCTTCAACCTGGGAAACAACCAACGTGTGTTGTTAACATTCATTAATCACATTTGGGGCTCTGAATGCTTATAATAAATTGACTCTTAGTGTTGGTCTGACCTGGCAACATAGAAAATATGGATAAAAACGGATGCATTTCCAGGTGGAAAAAGCATCATTATCTCACTTCTCTTTCACTAATTGCTGCCTAAATAAAAGGAGGGAGGATACATACCCTCTGTTCTGCACACCAGCCTGGCCCTCCCCAGAGCCACGATGAGTCCTCCTGTTTTCTGTTGCTGTCCCATGCAAAGCCCACAGGTGGGTGGGAGCAGCGAAAGGTGGGAGGAAGCCCAAAGGAGAAAGCGGGGTGCTGAGAAAAGGAGCACTTTACTTGATAAAATTGTAAAGAGCAGCTTGTACTGTAGAGAAAGAATCTCTAAGTAATAAATGTCAGGTTTATGAACAATTGAGCCTCTCTATTCCTGACTGGAATTGCTCTTTAAGGTCAGCTCCGTAAGTGCTCCCTCGGGGGACAAGTCTGCTCTGCTGAGTGGGTCTGCGGCAGCTGCTGTGCTACTGGGAATAAGAAGGGGTGTGGGGTATCGGGTCTGCCCACTGTGTTACTGGGAGTCTGCAATGAACAAAGTGATAAATATGCAGAGCGGTTTTCATAAAGAGAAACGTCCAGGTGTCTACACAAATCAGAGTTTGAGTGTAGTAGAAAAGACTGGTTATTTAATGCTAGAACTATCTCAACAAGAGAAAAAATACCCTCCTTAGCATGAGACTGCTGTGCCATCCCGTAGCATAAACCACTGCCCATTGTAAGACAGAATTCTTATTTCACTATCTGCCCCCTTCTCTCAAGTAGACATTGCCTCTGGATGTTAAAGTTAAGTAGTATGGTCAAGCAATATAAATCCTCAACATATGAAAGGGGGAAGAAACAAAATGAAGGCATGTGTACATGCAAAATTGAGTGTATACATCCCAAGGTTGATTTTGATGGTCAAAAGATCAAAGTGCTGGATGCCTTCTTATCTTGTCCCTAATAATTATTATTATTCCTGCCTTCAAGGAACTTCTATTTTACTTGAGTGCACACAGCCTCGTTAGAGCCTTGCTGAAAAGAAACCAAGTATTTAAAGTCACTTAGCTTTGAGCTAGAGTAACTGCTTCCAGAATAAGAAAGAAAAGGAAGAAAAAAAAAAAAGCAGTGCATACTAAAAGGAGTCTCTACTCTCTCAAGGGATCTGTCCTCAACTTCCCCTTCAAGTATCCAGAAATGGTAAGTTTTTCCCTGGGGAGCTAAATCACATCTGATTTTCTCACCTGAGTAGTGAGACCAGGTGTCCATATCACCTCCTGTAATGTTAGGCTCAATAAAACATCTCACCCTTGAATCTGTTACCTAGGAGCCCTCTCTGCTTTGTTATTCAACCATGTGCTGCCCCGGAATAAGTTCCTCAGGAGTCTGCTAGAAACTGTGGCAGCTGGAATGGAACCAGCAACTACAGAAAGAAGCCTGTGGCAAAAATTAGGAGAAGAAGGACTTGGGGAAGGGGGCGCTCAGAAGATGCAGTGACGGACGCAATAGGAAACAGAGATGATGAGCAGTTCCGCGAGTTGATTTGTATTTCCTGGGGTTACTGCAGCAGGGCCTTGATAGACCATATGGTCTGGCCTTGACCCTTACATCTCGGCATGCCCTCAAAGCAGCAGCCCTCGCTGCGGCTGGCTTCCACTTCTTGTTATTCTTGGCACTAGGAGTTCTGATCATAGGGTGGTTCAATATCATAATCCAAAGCATTAGATAGAAACCATCTGGAAGAGCAACCAACTTTAACCTTGAGGGCTACTTGAAAATAATCTCCATCCACTGAGCCCTGTGTTCACATGGAAAAATAGGTTATTTAGAGCATATTTCAAAAAGCATCAGGGTCTTGGGAGCCATCTACCTCCAAAGACATCGACATTTAACCACTAAGCTTTGATATCTATAGAATGCATTTTTTTCTCATCTGCTTAGTGCCAAGTTTCCAGTTACTTGCACGATGGGGATGCAATAAACAGGGCCGAGAAGGTAACAAAATTCACTGCAGGATGCTAAGGAACAGAGAGCAGAAAGGCCATGCCTGTAATAAATCAATTAGCCGATTATTCAGCAGAAGGAATACAGTTAAATATACCAGTCATTCTTACATGGACTCTGATGGCAGAAAAAGGAATAAGTGAGAAGTGGAAGAGGAGCAATTGATCTCATTATTATTATTTCTTCTTTGTGTCAAGGCTCCCAATACCCCCAACTAAGATTCCCAGTAGCCACGTTACTGTCTCTATGTGGGTGGGTGGCATCCTTCACGCACACAGTACTTGCTGTGTATGCTGTATTCCCAAGTTTGTGAGACTTCACCAATCAACACTAACAAAGAGGAACTGCAATTTTCCCAAAAGCCACAGAATAAGTCAGTCAATGAAAACACACAGATTATAAACTCAGAGTTCTATTGTATGGCTCTCTGACTTAACTATGCAGACAGTGATTCTTCACAAGAAACCATATCTCCTCAAGGTGACTCTTCGGGAAGGAGTTTTGTGCTGTTAGAAAAGAAGGGTTACATCCCGCATCTATTTAAAACCACATGAGATACGCGCTAACGCTGCCTCTTGTAAGTGGAGCATAGCTGTGCTCAGTTAGGCAGGATGTTGAAGCAGCTCACGCGTGAGCCAGCAATCGTCCCCCCTCTGTTCTCTGGATTTGAGCCACTCAACCCAAAGCCCAGAATTCTACCTGGGGCATAGCCATTGTAGGGTAAACGCCATTTTCCAAAGTACTGACTCTTAGATCAAAAATGCATCCGCTGTTTGCATTGCTGAGGGATGGAATTCAGGGGCAAGATAAGATACTGAGATAAGCTCACCTTCTCTGCCATTTGATATAGTAAGAAGAGGAATAGTGAATACCTCGCAACTACTAATTTTCTAAAATCCTTATCTAGAATAGTAAGAATGTAGCTATCAAAGCTCTGAGATTTAAAATTGTACCCTAGTTATGACCTGTCTGGAAATGCACGTAAAATATGCTCAACAAAATGGTGCCAGCCATGGTGACTTACAGATGTATACCAGGAGAGAGTGAGAGCAGCTCTCCCGTGAAAATCTAATAGGACCCTACCATAGAACATGGGATGGTGAGAGTTCTGGAAACACTATGCTTTTCAAAGAGCAGGCAGAGCCTCTGACAGCTCCTGGGGTACCTTTGTGTGAAGGTATGCAAGGCGCCCCTTCCTACAGGACGTCACAGCCAGGTGCTGAGAAGCAGAGCTTGCTGACACCATGTACACAGCTATGTGTGTGGTAGCCCCGGGGGGGGGGTTTCCAAAGATGGAGTGGAGGGTCTCCCTGGTCTGACTCCAGGCCGTCCCTAACCCCCCTCACACCCCTTTACAGTCAGAGCACATCCTCTTCTGTTTTATATATATCGACGTTATAAATGGTATTTTATTTTCCAAAGAAAAGGACTCCTCTGCTTAAATAAAAGCATTGAAGGCTGCTGCGAGAGATCGGGTTGCTCTGCATTTCAAAAGGATCCCCCAGGGCTGTCTCCCAGAGCATTAGCTAATTTGCAAAGGACATCTGCATAACCTGGCCAGAGTCTCAAAAGCCAGCTTACTTCCCCTTTAGTCACTCTGATGCCTGCCCGAACCGTGTGACCTGACTTGCTCTGGAGGACCGAAGAGAGACACCTTTGGGGGCTCTGTCATCAGAGACTGTCGTTGTCTTGCTCTGATAGGAGATAAGAATTCGAGGCACAGAAACAAATCACTGAGAAGCAGAAGGAAGGTAGAAGGGATTGGCAGGGAGGGGCAGAGACCTAGCGCGGCAGAGCGACAGACAGCCAGCCACGGAGGCACACTGAGAAGTGACATATGATGACACATCCTCTTTTCTCAGCCTGCAGCTCCCTTCCAGGAAGGAGGCCAACATAAATTCTTCCACTCAGCAGTGCCTAGATAGACCCGAAAGAAAACAAAAAGGGGATTAATCTCAGCATTGCAGGTGCCCCTCAGCCACTCCGCTAATACCCGCCTTCCACGGAGGGTTTGATTTGAGGAGGGCTTTGCCAGTAGCTGAAATACCAACCACGGCATCCCCCCCACCTCCCACCACATTTCATTTTATTTCTATCAAGCAGTGCTTCTGATTGCCTCAGTCTGGAGGGTTGGCAGCGCTACATTAACCTGCCGGATCTCAGTGAGCGACGTGGGCTGCCAATGTGGCTATCAAAGGACCTGTTCTGTGTTTGCAGGTTCCTGGAGATGCTGACAAAAAGCAGCAATAGAAAAGCCTCAGCCTCGTGGTGGCATTTTCTTACCTCACAATTAACCTTCACGTTGGTAAACACGCGGTGAGCTTTGCATCAAAAACGATTTCTTACCCTGCTACTAGAAGTTTCTTCACTTTTGACAATGGACACAGTGCACCATTCAGGGGACCCACTTCCATCCTCTCTCATTCTCGTAGGTCATGCGGACAAACCTTTTCTGTACTCCATTTCTTCTGAATGTAATCTGCCTCCTTGGGCTTTTTCATTTTTCTTGCCTTTCTTTCCTTCCCCTCTGTACAGGTCCCACAATGGGTTAAGAGATTCCGCTGAGCCTAAACACACTTGGAAATGGCTCTATCCATCACCAAGGGAGCTCTGAACAGGGAGATTAGTGCACGCGCACATTTTAATTGAGCTTTGTAAAGAGAAAGAAAGGAAAGGCTCTGTTCTTAGCACCCACTAGTCTGTAGTCATGGTAGAATAGTAAAGATTTGACTTTCAGAGATTTCTGGTCCGAAATCATGTCCAACAGCACAGCCTGTCTGGATAAACCTACTGTCATGCTGTCAAATTTACCTACGGCGTGGGTCATTTTAAACAGACTGTACTCTAATGTTAAGTTTCACTAGGGTCCCTTTTAAAAAAAGCACCTTCTGGAAGGTTACCTGGCACATACAAGTGTGGTGCTAAAAGGTTCCAAATATGCAGTTTGGTCCATTCTTCCCTGCTCTTCCCGGCCACACACTGAAATAATTCCCCACTCTTGTTAACTCTATTAATTTATTACTACTGCAATAAATGACATTCTAATGGTTTAAAAGCACTAAATTGCCAACCTAAATACCTGCATCAACCTACAGGGTGGCTTATTCATCCTACAGGCTCTGACCAATAAGAACGGACAACACAACCATTGTGAAACATTTGTGCTGAAAACTGAAAACCTAGTCCCCCTGTACCTGCTCTTTTACTATGGACAACCAAACACAGGCTTGGCTGATTCTCATCCTCCGCTTGCAGAATGGACTTACGTTTGACCGCCTACGGCTCAGGGGGTAGGAAGATTATCTACAGAAATTTGTTGCACAAGCATACTGAACAAAATTTCAGCTCTCCTGAGATTTATTTCCAGGATTCAGAATTAATTGGCTTCCTTTTTGCTAGACGTTCCTAGATGTTCCCTTCCCCATAGTCTCACCGTGTTCTCCACTGTTCTATTTCCCCAGCACACTATGAACTCCTTCTAGACATGGACTGTTATTTTCTGTGCACGTTAGCAGGGATGGACACACAGTAGGTGGCTAACAAATTCATACTGATCAATATATACATATCACATTTACCACGGTGTATTTTTTAAAGATTTTATTTATGTATTTGACAGAGAGATAGATAGAGAGCACAAGTAAGCAGAGAGGCAAGCAGAGGGAGAGAGAGAAGCAGGCTTTCTGCTGAGCAGGGAGCCGGATGCGGGGCTCAATCCCAGGACAATGGAATCATGACCTGAGCCGAAGGCAGCCGCTTAGCCAACTGAGCCACCCGGGCGCCCACCACAGTGTATTTTTATTTTCTCTTGGCATGCCATTTATCCCAATTCACTTTGGAGGGCACAATTTGTAGTTCTTTTGTTTCTTCTAATCCAACACCCCTAACTGGTTTCTGGTATGGGCGAACACCCAGGAAAGATTATGGTCAGAATGAATATGAGAACAGTTCCCTTTATACATACAACTGAAATTTTTTCTTCTAACTCACAGATGATCTCAGAATAGTACTAAACAGTTAATTTAATCAGCCAACTTGCTAAGCAAAGATTCTTTGTTAACTGGAGCATCATTTTTGTGGATGCTAAATTATCCAGCCTGGCTTGGAAAGCACATCGATGAAGCTGGAGAAGAAGGGGTAAAGAGCTGATTTAAGGAGATCAGAGCTACTTGTAGTTGAAGTTTTGCTTGATGACATTGAAGGTTTGCTTGCTTATTGGGTTTGATTATTTGCATTGCGTGATTATAAGGTATATCACTCCCAGAATTGATCTGATGTGTTGTGATTGCAACAGCTTTTTGTTATGTGACCTGATAACTGATTGGTTCAAGTGAACTTCTCTGCAGAATGATCTATTCATCTTCCTTCAGTAACTACCAAACGTACACATACAAACTCAGCGAGAAGAACAATGACAAGCTGTACACACGTAACATCTTTCACCCAAGCATCCTGGGCACTCCGAGATAGTGTTTCCACTCTCTGGAGCAGATCTCCGGTCAAGTGCCACTGCAGAATCACCTGTGTGTGCAGAGACATCCTACCACTACGGCTTCTATCACTGTTCATATTGCTGCTACTCAGTCAGCATTTACTGAACTGTCTTGTGACGCTGGCCCTGTGTGTCCTGCAGAGGCTCACGGAATATAGTACAGTTGGCTGGCCTTTCCAAAGAGTGCCAGTATATGGTTCCATGGAGAGCTATAGTATGGGATGCCAGTGGTACCACATGGCAAACATGGGGCCAGCCACATATTTAACCACACAGTGCTGCTCCTTAAGTATACAAGTTAATGCAGGCCAGGCTGAAGAGAAGGGCAAAGCAGCAATATCTAAGACAGTCGAGGCTGTCAGGTGACCTCAATGCATCTCATTTCTTTCAGGAACATCCCTTACAGTGTTTTTTGTTTTTTTGTTTTTTTTTTTTAATTTTATTTTTATTCTTTGCCCAAGGGGTGCAGGTGTGTGAATCATCAGGCTTACATCTTTCACAGCATTCACCAAAGCACAAACCCTCCCCAATGTCCATAACCCATCCACCCTATCCCTACCCTCCCACCCCCCAGTAACCCTCAGTTTGTTTTGTGAGATTAGGAGTCTCTTATGGTTTGTGTCCTTCCCCACCCCATCTTGTTTCATTATTTTTCCCTCCCTACCCCCCACGACCCCTGTTACAGTGTTATTCAACATTTTATGCCCTTGCTATTAACATCACAGTTTAGCACTTTATGTACACATATACCACCTACATAACAAACCCTGGGACCCTTGTTATCCCATTTCACAGACAAGGACCTGCAGCTAGATTTTGCCCAAACCACCTGCCAGCCCTGGATCCCAGGCATGTGGCAGGAATGTTGTTGCTCCTGATGGTCCCTACTCTGTGGAGTCCTGCAGAACTGAACTCTATAAAGCTCCACCATCACCAAAGGAACCTCCGGTCCAGGCAGGCCAAGTCACTTAGCCAGACAGAACCTGAAGTAATGGCAAAGTTGGGAGGACATCTCACATCACCCTTGCTCATGCCCCTTGCTGAACCGAAGCCTTGCTTCCCCAACTAAATTAAAAGTTCTCTAAGGACTGGAAGCTACTTTACTCACTTTGTTGTACTCCCTAAGCATCTACTGGAGTACTCAATGCAAAAATGCTCCTGAATCAATCACAGATGATTTATATTCCAAGAAAAGGAGCCCAATTCTTTGAGAACTCAGTCCAGAAAGTGTCCACTACAGCTAAGTTGGTTCAATCACATGTGTCCCATATACAACAGCTGCCTCAGGGCCGACTGGCTCAAGAGGGTCAATACCCAAAGAGATCTAGCTAGAATTCAGACAAAGAGGGCTTCAGGAACATTACGTGTCAACATCCACAAAGGGGATCCGCTGAGCTACAAGGAGCAGGAAATAAAGCCAGTGGGCCATTACTTGAGAGGGGCTAGAGCATGATGTTTACGGTCCCCGTGGGGCACATGCCAGCTCCCCACTTGAGTTCTTAACTTTGCTACTGCTGGTCCACACTGCCTACTGATTTTTATACTATGTTGCATAATTAATCTGTCAACATTCAGTGACAGGGTATAAATATTAATAATATGATCACATAGTTAGCTGTTCCCTTTAAAATTCAGTGCTGAGGAGATAAATCAGCCATTTAATCGTGCTGGATTCAGGAAAGGAGAGGAAAGAGTGAGAAGGGGTGGAGACAGAAGGACAGAGGGAGAGGTTGCCAGCTAATTGGGAAAAGGGGCTTCCTTACTCAGATCTGGTCCCACACTTGTGGTTTCTGATGGGTGTTTAAAGGCCTACCACTTTGAAGCTAGCTTAGTTCTTTTATCCCCAAGTAATGAGATAAACCTTTTCTCTCTCTCTCTCTTTTTTTTTTTTTCTTTTTACTCAAGGGACTGAAAGCTCTCATCTTTCCATCTGGCATTCCTCTCCTCTGGATTGGGATGAGTGTCAGTAACTTCCAGGAGAGACCTAAGCCAAGCATCCTCTTTGTTTCCTGAAAGAAGAGAGGGGTTTGTATTCTCCTGGAAAACTGAGCGACAATAATTTACGAGATTCACAGGACAGCAGTGGCATTGAAATGCAGATGTGATTAGATAAACCCCAGAGAGAATGCATGTTGTGTCATTATAGCTTTACATAAAATGTCCTTTTCCACTGGGCTTGCCAAATGATCCCTGTTTGCATTAATCAAAGGGCTCCAAAAAACTCACAGTTTCCAAGAACTCTGTGGAGTTGGCCACCAGGCAGTCTGGGTGCTGGGCCCAGCCTGCCCACATGGCCTCAGGGGATCTCTCAACCCTTTTCCCACCTCTCACATTACACAACCATGTTTTCTTTTTTTTTTTTTTTTTTTTTTTTTTTTTTTTTTTAGTTTTATTTTTATTATTTGCCCAAGGGGTACAGGTCTGTGAATCATCAGGCTTACATCTTTCACAGCATTCACCAAAGCACAAACCCTCCCCAATGCACAACCATGTTTTCATCTACAATTATTTCTCTAGCATCTTCTCGGCCATAGGTACCATACTAAGAAACACAGGCAATTAAAATACTTTTTTAAAAAAGGAATCAAATGCAAAGCATGACCTCAAGGAACTAAATAACAGCAACTATTATATAGATGGGAAAAATATTCATAAAGCTAGAGAAAATTAGATGCATTTTACGTCCTCGTTTTCCTGTGGAATTTTACAGTTTCATTCTGATAATTATATTTTTTTGTTGTGCCTTTTATTTATTTACCCCTTTTACTGTCACTGTAATTCTCTCTCTGTGGTGCCGCCAGCAAACAGGAAGGAATGGAAAACTGAAATGGACCTCTGAGGTCACCCAGTTGCCTTCTCATTCTCAGATGAGAAATCGAGTCCCTGAAAAATTAAATTAGTTGTCCAGAGTCCTAGTCTCAGTTATTGGAAGAAGTAGAATTAGCTCTGGGCTTCCCAACTCCCACACTTAATGCTTTTCGTATCAATGGACCTTTTGGGGGAAAAAAAAAGAATCTTTTTTTCATCTAATTCTGATATGCAATTAGTAACACTGTGATTTGCACTTAAGTTGGGTATTTCTCTTAGTTGAAATGCACCATAATATGAGTCCCATTGAAAAGATTTGAAGACAGATTCCTTATAATATTAGTACAGATATTGATATAATATTGGCTTTCCCTTTCCCTTTAACCTCAGTGTCAACAGATGGGCTTCAGGGGATCGCCACACTTCCTGAAATTGTATTTAAAATTTGAATGTATAGCCTTAGATACTTTTTGGTGGGGAGTACAGAGCTCCTCAGAAATTGTATCATATTCTCTATGTCATGGGTGATGATGAATAAGTAGATGACATAAGATAAAAGGAGGTAAACTCTTGGTGGTTTATATCAAGCTGAGAGACCTCAGGGCCCCCCAGACTTTTCCAGTCCACGTTTCAGCCTGAATGTGTGGTCTTTGACTGCAGCAGAATGTTAATGAGGCCAGAACTCCAGTCTGTGTAATACAAATAAGGAGCAACGGCAGATTCCGCCATCAACTCTCCATCATTTTGTTTTACAGGGTACAGAAGTGAAAGAGATACTTTAGATTAAAAGATTTGTTTAATGGTCTGATTAATTCATTCCAAACAGACTGAAACTGTTCTACAATTCTCCTTTTGCTCTTAACCTTTCCAGCTTGTTTTCATGCATACTGACTTTCCTTTCTTCTTCGCTCTCTCTCTCATTTTTTTTTTTTTGCAGTTTAATTTAATATTCAGTAACTGCTGCTCTGATTCTGGTGTAGATCACGTGATGAGTGAGAAAAATAGAATGTGTTGTGTATGTGTGTGTGTGTGTGCGTGTGTGTGTGTGTGTATATTTCCCAAGAGAAGTCCAAATGCTTCTAAAATCCAAACCTGTCATCACTACACCCATCAAAAAGCATTATCAGGCCTTAAACACTGTGGAACTTGGTAAACAAAGAGGGGCATGTGCTTCTCCTGACCTTCTGTACTGTGGACATGAGCCCATTTGCTCGCTGGAGATTGCCACATTAATTAGTGGTGAAGATCTCTGCCCCACATTGTATGTAAGATTCTGAGAAGCATTTGCTGGCTCTAATGAATGCAGGGAGTTTTAAGTAGGATCAGCAGGTGCCAGAAGTAGGAAAACCAAGTACAGAAGCTTTTTGATGGGACATTCAAGGGCTTTCACTCTAGTATATTAATAGTGGGTTGTTTTCTTCCCTTTCAGCTTTTTTTTTTTTTCCTAAATGCCCCTTTCACACCCTTTTCCAAGCTTAATCTCTGGAAAAATATTATAACCAGTGCTTGATGCTGTGGGATTTTTAAAAAGTAAATGACAGGGAAAATGTGGATTAAAAATCATTAGTCTCTCACATGTTCATTAGAGTCCAGATTTGAATGGACTCAGGATGGGTCTGAGAGATATCAGATTGTAAGCAAGTAAGGATTTTTATGGAAATTGAATAGTAGTTCACGTCCCTGTTGCAGAAGGGGGTTGGGAATAAGAATTACGTGTGGTTTAGCCCCATTTCGGTTCTTACCACATGCCAGCAAGTGTGGGAGGAGCTGGACCATTTTATTTATCTAATTTTGGAAACCCTTAATAATAAACTGATTGCACATGACACTCTTTCAGCTAGTAACAAGGAAAGATAAACCTACTCTATGGCCTCTAAATTCCTGACTAAGGGGCTTGTAAATACTCACCGAGAAAACATATATACTCCAGTTATTTAAAAAAATATTATAAAGGATAACATTTTACCTATTTATATATATGCTGCATTTTTTCATTTATTTATTTATGTTCTATCCCTTCCCATCAAGGATTTGAGGCAATTTATCAAAGCGATCTCCTCGTTGGGGCTATTTTAGACGCTAACAACCAAAAGGTGCCCAAGAAGGACAGAGCAAGTAAGCAGGGGATCTTCACATCCAGATAGGTCTGGCAAGAGCAGCAGTGATTTCTTTACAACATAATACAGAAAGGTTTTATTGAAGAGAGGGCATTTGGGAAACTTTTTTGAAACCAGCGGGAAAATAATCTTTAGGTTAAATAAACTTTAAAACCAGACCTAGGTACAAATTTAACACACCCCAGAGACCACGGACCAAATGTGTTCAACGGCTTCTTCTATCTGACTTAAGTGACAGAAATAGTCAAGATAGCTTGCTGTTTCTGCTATACATTTTTTTTTTCCATAGAAGGATCAGCCAGAATAATTAAGTCGTCCAATTCAGAGAGAGCTGCCACATCCTTAGTTTTATCTACAGCGGCTCTGTACTACTCAAGACGTCTGCAAATTTTTGAAATGGAAGTTTTATTTTTTTCCTTAGATCAGAACCTTGGGCTGCTGTCTGAGAAAGTCAGTGGTGACAAATCAATTCATTTAATAAAAAGATATGAATGAAGCGATGGGGAGGAAGCAAATGCACCGAGACTTAAGAGCTACAGGTGAGTCTCCCTGCAAACTCATCTTTCACTCTTGCCAGTGGGGTTTCCATGGAGACAGCTGGGCAGGCTGGTGCCTAGGCCAGTCCATCAGCCCCTGTTCATGGTATCTGCATGCTCACCATTGGGGATGGGTTATGTTAATGAGGGTCAACTTTTCTGCAGTTCTCACAGGTTCATGCTTTCCTCTCTTCACAGCAGGATGGATGTTTCTTAGTCAAATGAGTGCTCAGCAATGAGTAGACTTGACCAGAGAAATGGTAATTCTGAAAAGGCATTTAATTATACTGGGAAGTGCATCACTTATACAGGAGATGATGGTAGTTCCAGCTCCTCCACTCCTGTCTTTTGGTTGTTTTTGTTTGGATCCTGGTGAGTTTCAGGAGCTACACAGATCAAACAGCTTGACAAGTTCCACCCTGACTTCTCAGAAGAATAAACGCACTTTGTCCTGAAGATTCTGTCCCATAAACATGGGGAGAAACCCTAATCTCCTTCTCTTTATAACAAAGTCATGCTGAAGCAAAGATTCAGGGTATAATTTCATGGCTTAATAAGTGTGTGCATGTGTGTCAACATATTTACTACAGGAAGTTTCTTCAGCTGCAGCTAGAGTTTTGGAAGTTTTCTCTACAATCTCTCAAATGTCTCTAATGTCTCAAAGTCCCTCATCTTCTTATGTGAGGCAAGTTGTGTAGAAGAGTCAGACTGCGGGATCCAGAGCCTAGTGGATCAATATGAGAACAGCTGACTAAGCCTTGCTTGTTCTCATGATGACCAAAAATTCATGAAGTTTCCATGTAACCTACATCTTCACCCCTTTAGTGCTTCAAACCTTCTGCCTCACTGGAGTTAGGTCATGTGCATGACAGGCTAATCCCCAAAAGGCAGTGAACCATAAGACAAGAGGTCAAATTTAAACATCACTTCATAATGATGCCACAATGGATCCTCAAATTAAAACACTTAGCTGTTGGTTTTCCTAGGTGGTTTGCTCCTTGCTGAATTTTACCCCTAAAAAAGTTAATCTCTGTCAAATAACACATTTTAGAGTTCTCTTTTACCTGAGTTCCCCAGAAATATAATTAAATTGTGAAATTATCCCAAGCAAAAATATACATACATTCAATGGAAAAACTCCAGGTGAAAACTAACTAAATAAAAAACAGTACAAAACTACTCAAAGGCATTAGTAAATTATTTTCTAATAATATAGCCTTTCGATGATTTAACGTATTACCTCTCCCCCAGTCCAAGAGCACAGAATTGTTAACCAAATTTATTAAAAATCTAAGTGAATCTAAGTAAAACTTTACTTTAAGCCCAGTGGGAGAAAGACCATCATGCATTAAAATAAGCTCTGAAATCAATTCGATCCAAATACTTATTCATCGAGCAACTGCTATGGGAATATTTAAAAAAAAAAAATCAATGCAACTTTATTACTTTTAAGTAGATATTTTTAACTTACAGAATGTCTAAATAGAAGTTTTAGCCACTCTGATTTAATGATCAGATAGTCCTAAGAAGTGAAAATCATTTGCATACTAACGATGAATAGAATGGGAGACCAAATGTCCAGAACATGTATAAAAATAGACTTCTGACCCACAACCTACAGCAACTTGCCCAAGAAACCGGCCTATTATCTATAGTAACCAGTCCAGGTATCCAGCATGCGAGACATTGGACTTGCAGGAGGACATCCGCCTATCTCTACCAACAACCCAGGAAGCCAAACAACGGCCCTTGTAACAATCGGCCATAAATAGCCAGGAATACATTAGTAAGTGACAGCTTCCCTCATGTTTGTTCTTGCTTCCAACTTCGGACAAAACAGAGAAAGCCAAAAATGCACCCCTAACCAGTCACATAGGACACCCTGCTTCCTGTTTGCCTGCCTACCACTTCCCCATGCCAGTAGCCTCCCATCAGGGCACACCTGGCATTTTCCCTTTTATCATTTCTAAAGCTTTCCCATTCCTCTGCCTGCTTTGAGTCTCCGCCAAGTGCAAGTGATAGTGGCTGACACCCTTGCCGTAGCAAGCTCAGAATAAACAGCCTTTGTTTGTTCTCATTTGGTTGATCTTTGTTTATTTCCACAATGATAATTTCTTTCAAAAAGTTTATTTTCTTTTAAGTGGGTTACACGCTATCCTTAACATCATATACACATAATTGTTTTGTTTAAAAGATAACTTCCCCTTATGCTGTGAAAAAAAAAATCCTGAAGTTGAGTCCACATAGCATTTTCAGAAATAGTGATAATACTGATTCCAGTGTCATAATGGTGACCACCACACAGCAACACACGACCCAATTTGATGCAATGTGTGCCCAGAACGGATTAGGACATTTTACAAATATGGATTCGTTCACTTCTCAGAACAGCCCTATGAGACAGGGGCTGTCTTATTTAACACAGGAGGAGTCTGAGAGGCCAAGCACGTGTTCAGTTTCACCATCTAGTAAGCAGCAGACCCAGGCTTCCCACAGCAGACTCCCTCTGAATCCATGCTTTTCACCCCTATGGACATGGACCAAATCCACGAAGCATGTCTTGGCTTGAAGTAAGAGAAGACTAGAGGACAAGGAGCTTTGTAGAAATGTTTCCATAAAAAGCAACAAATATACCTTTTATTTTCCATGTAAAGTAAGGCAAACTATAACAACAAAAACCAGAGGCAATCCAATATTCCCTATTAAATATATAACAAGCAACCAAAATTATCTATGGAACACAAAGTGATTTTTAAGGGATAAAAATAAAAGTGATGTCACAATTCTATATAATCAACTCTGCAGCAGAACCACACTGCTCCTTTGGAATTGCATGCCTCTGCCTTGCCCCAGATCTCCAGGATTTGGGCTTCATCTGTGGAGCATGAGTTAGACAGGTGCATGTTGTGGAAAATATCCACAGATTAGTCTGACGTGTGCCTAGGGATAGGGGCCTCAGATCTAAACTTTCCAAATAGTCAGTTGTTTCTGGCCATATAAACAAATCATATGGTGGGTTAGTAGAAACTTTTAAAATATTCCATCCAGGGAGTTTGGAGTTGTGCAAACACAGGCCTTCATGCTCAAATTTCCACATCTATGGAGCTCTGCACTTAGGATGGCAATCACTGCTCACATGGACAGTGGAAGACAAAGTAAATGCTGGAAACAATATTAAACACAATTAAACAACCCATCCCCCACAGCATCACAACGTGGCCCATTTCAGCTCCATCTGGTCTCCTCAAAGACTAGGGGGCCTGTAGAATTTTCCCTTTATTGGATTTTTCCTCTAGCTTTGAAAGGTTTCACTATGTGGTGATCGTGCAAAGGAAGAGTAATGAAAATTGTCATTAATGAAAGTAAATACTGTTCATTAACTTCAGCTGTAACTCATCCAAAAGCTCAAATGACTTCATAATTAAAGTGCTAACCAAAATTAGGCATTAGAGTGTAATAATTAATTTAAAATTGCACACAATAGTACAAATCTAAGGTAATCACTAAAATGAAAAGAAATGGGAAGATGATATTAAAGCCATAGATATCTTTTGGAGAACTCAAATAAAATAAGTGATTTTGCTGTCACTTCCAAAGAAAATGAATAGCTCTGATTCTGACATCTGGCATTTCCCAGTGTGATTCCCTTTACCTTTTCTTACCCACCTGGAAGGGAAAGATAATAACATTTACCTTTTGTGCCTCTCAGGAATATTAATATTTTAGAAGGACTTTGAGATCACCATGAAAAAGCCACATCAGGGAACAGACAATTATTATAACACAGATTTTAAGTTGCTATAATTTGTGGACTTCATTGTGATATGCAGGAATTTCTTTATCCAGTCACCAGACACGCATGTAGTTGGTCTGAAGCAGTGTCTGCTGGACCGAGTATGCTTCACCTTCTTAAATATAAATGCTGCTTGTTTATCACTTTTCAAAAGGGGCTCCCACCACATGGAGTGGTACAGATAAACTCTAAAGCCTTTGAAATCCTGGGTTCCTCAGAGAGTATATATGGAGGGCAGGTGGGAGAGTGAGTCTAACCAGGGAGAGCAGGAAGCACATAGAGTGGAAGTTCACCTAGTCTAAACTAGCCTAACCTGCAAGGTCAGTGAGCACCAGCACCACTTGCAAGCCTCTCTGAACACAGGTGGCTGGGCTTCACCCCATAGCTTCTATTCCGTGTCTGGGGTGAAGCCTGGGAATCTGCATTTCCAAGTTCTCAGGTGCAGCTGCCGCTACTGGTCTAAGGACCAGACTTTAAGGACCAGTGGTCTAGACTAAATGAAATCTCCAACATTCACCAGTAAGTAGGGATCCTTACTCTAGCATGCACTGTGATGTAAACAGCACCCAAATGCAACACGAGCATGAGCCACAAATTTCCTTTTAGTTTTATTTAAATTCCAGTTAGTTAACATACAGTGTAATATTACTTCAGGTGTACAATTTAGTGATTCAACACACACAGCACCCAGAGCTCACTACAAATGCCCTCCTTAATCCCCATTACTTATTTCCCCCGTCCCTCCACCCACCTCCCATCTGGTCACCATCTTTTTGTTCTCTGTAGTTAAGATCTGTTTCTTGGTTTGCCTCTCTTTTTCTTCCCCCTTATGATTGTTTCTTTTATTTCTTAAGTTCTCCATATGAGTGAAATCATATGGTATTTGTCTTTCTCTGACTTATTTCATTTAGGATTATACTCTCAAGCTCCATCAACATCATTGCAAATGGCAAGATTTCATTCTTTTTGATGGCTGAAGAATATTCTATTGTGTGCACATCTTCTTTATCCATTTGGGCTCCTTTTATAATTTGGCTTTTGTTGATAATGCTGCTATAAACAGTGGGATGCATGTGTCCCTTTGAATTATTATTTCTGTATCCTTTCTAAATACCTAGTAATGTAATTGCTGGATCATAGGGTAGTTTTATTTTTAACTTCTTGAGGAAACTCCATACTGTTTTTCCAGAGTTAGGCATAAATATTCTTAATTACTTGACTGACTGTATGATTGTGAGCAACTTCTCTGAGCCTGTATTTCTTTTCTTGACACAAAAATATGTACCTTATTATGAAAAGACATACATTTATTTTATAATTCCTTGTGCTATAAACAAAAAGTACTTTATAAATGCATTCTATGAACAATTCAGATCAAGTGACACACCCTAATTCAGTTTTCACATCTGTAAAATGGGGAGGATAATCTTTATATTTTATTTTATTTATTCAGTGATCCAAGATTCATTGTTTATGTACCATACCCAGTGGAGAATAATCTTGACTGGTCTAACCAACAGGGCCATTGTGAGGATCAGGTCAACTGCTGTTAAGGAAAGAATACTTTGTGCACTTTTGTTTTTTGGGTTTGTTTGTTTTTTGGTTTCTTTTAGAGGGAGAGAGAGAGAGTGCAGGAGTGAGGGGGAGAGGCACAGAGGAAGAGGGAGAGAAAGAGTATCAGGCAGGGTCCAGTCCCACCGTGGAGGCTGACAAGGGGATTGATCTCATGACCGTGGAATCATGGCCCTGAGATCATGACCTGAGCTAAAATCAACAGTCGGGTGCTCAGTTGAGCCACCCAGGTGCCCTAAGAAAAAAAGTACTTTGAACATGGTAAGCAGTGTCCAAGCTTTAAATAGTCCCTAGTAATATTTTAATATTTACCTATTTACAGCTGACCAAAGAAGGTTCCTGTCCTTTGTACTCTTGTGCTCAACTCTGAAATGCTAAAGTTCTTTAGAACTAATCCTGGATTCTCTTCTCTTCTGATTATTCTCTCTCTCTTTTTCATTTTATTTGAGATAGAGAGAGCAGGAGGAGAGGGACAAGCAGACTGTGCTAAGTGCAGAGCCCGATGTGAGACTTGATTTCACAACCCTGAGCCAAAACCAAGAGTCAGATGCCACCTAGGTGCCCCTCTTCTGATTGTTCTCTTATCCTAACTGAATTTGGGCAACCCAATCTCTTTGCTAAGAGTTTCTCCAGACCAGATCGGTATGCTCCTGACCATACATCCAATAAACTACTTCACATCCCCACTGAAAGATTTCAAAGGCGTCTCTAACTTATAAGGTCCAAAACCCAACTCTTGCTTTTTTCTCTGACGTACACTCTTCCTCCAGAAAGTGGCACTTCCATCCATCCAGTTAATCTTACCAGAAGCTTGGGAATCATCAAGCTGGAAACACCTTCCTTAATCCAATCCATCATCACGTCTATGGATCCTGTCTTCCAAATATATCCATGCACTTCTGTCCATTCCATTACTGATACCCTAATGTAGGATAACATCATTTATCTCCTACACTAGTAGGACTTCCCCTTAATTAGTCTATTTCCCCTCTTCCCCAACATACCTGTCATTACAATCTCACCTCCACAAAAAAACAATAGGATCTTTTTGAAAGTTCATTGTCATCCCCATCACCATTGTCACTGTCGCTATCATCTAACACTTATGTAACACTTCCTACAAGACAGAAGTTTTAGAAAGAATATTATACCTACTAAAAGAACTACAACCTTTGAAGTATCATCATCTTGCTTTTTAGAGATGAGGAAATGAAAGAAAAGAGACGTTAAATATCTTGTCCAAGGTAGCGCAGCTTGTAAGGAGCAGAACTGTGATTCGAACCCAGGCAGTCTGACAGAATCCATATTGTATTATACCTCCCCTAACGTGTTTGCAAATAATGCCACTCCTTCCATGAAACTCTATAATGGCTTCCCATTGCCTTTGGGATCTTGCCGTTCACCAGGAATTTTAGGGCTTTGTACAACCTGGCGTTGGCACTTTTCTCTACCTTCACCTTCACGTGTTTTCTCCTCCACGTGCAGTGAGTCAGCCATGCTGACTTGCTTCATTTATGTGCATGTGTCAAGTGCTCTTCTGGTTTGGGGTCTTTGAACATGATGTTCCTTCCACTGGATCTCACTGCTTTTGAGAGGCTTTCTCTGACCCTACACATCTAAAGTAGGCTGCTCTTGTTGTGTTTATTATACCCTGTCTTTCCTTTGATAGCACTCAACATGATGTCTAAGTATTTGTTTGTTCAATGGCTTATTGTGCATCTAGCTTCAGGGGGGCAGGACCAAGACTGCCCTATTCACCACTGTCTAGGCAACATCCAACAAGCCCAGTACAATGTGAATATGACTGTCCTAAGAGAAAACAATAAATAGGAGAATGGAAAACAGGCTGCTGATATATTGGAAGTAAGGAGTTAGGAGAGGCAATGGAGGCTTAGAAAAAGAGCTGGGAGTGAGAAGAGGTTGAATTGACAAGAGGAGCCATAAATTTGGTTTAGACAAAAGATGATAAGGACAGAATTTGATACTGACCTCAGCTGGGAGCCTAGAAAAGGGGACTAGTGCAACTTAGTTCTGGACAAATGGACCAAGAGGAATGCAGTGGTCACACAGAGCACTCTAGGCCTGAACCTAGAGGTGTACTTAGAAAAACAAGCAGAAAAAACAAAAACAAAAACAAAAAACACACACACACTTCCCATGGGGTGGGGAGACGAAGAAATAGATCTCAAAACAGCAGGAAGAAGGGAGTCTGAAACAATATGCACAGAAGAAACCTGAAATGCGTCTTCCACACTCCACTAAGCAAGGCTGCCTGCTGCGGCCGGCGTGTAATTAGCCCACATTGGCACCAGCCCTCCTGATCTGGCTGAAGGCTTGTGTGGCTGCAGGCACATAACTTTCGAAGGCCCCATCTGAATGTTGCTTCGGGCAGCTGCATTTGACCACAGCAGCCTTATCCTGGGGGCACTATCTCTGAAACCCTGGTAAGACACCTGAGAGGACTTACAAGGAATCAAGACCACAGGGTTCAAAGTTCTCCATGAATGTGTGGAATAGGGAAGCAATCAATCTAAAAACCATGAAACAATAGGGCACATGTTTTGTTTTCCTGGTGCATGTACTGGTTCTCTTGCAGTTCCGGAATCCTCTCTGTGATCCAGAAGGTTCACGGCCACTGTAAGAGCTTGTCTCTGCCACGCAGGATGCCACATGTGGTTTCCATCGAAAGGAATCTGGCATCAATTAGCAGGAACCTCAGTGGAAGAGGCCTGCTGTAAGCCACAGATGCTAGGAAGGCTTTGTTTCTACCTCTTAAATCCAAGGCTTACATACACACACCTACATGCCATTCAGACAAAGACCAACTTGGATTGCTGACTGGAACAACTCCCTTCCAATATTTTGGTTACACTGGAGGAGTGAGAACAGTGTCATCCACCATAGAAATCACACAGAAAACAGGGCCAGGGAGAAATGAAATTTCGATTTTGGCTATGTTGTGAGGACATCATGAAAAGCTCTCGAAGAGTAATTAGGATATAAGTAGTAGCAGCAGTGGTGATGGTAATATTGGTAATATCTCCTCGGTAGATGACAGTTTTCAAGACCCATCCTTTGCTAGGATTGGCTGCGAGGGGTTGTAAAGCTCAGGCCTATGTTGAGAGATTGTCATTCTCAGGGAATGCTGTGCCTTTGTCAGAGCAGGAGAAAACAATGACATTTTACAGAAGAGAGGAGTGGGGCTCAGCTTGGCTTGACTTCTCCAGGATCACACAATGGCAGCCAGAGAAATCTAGTGCTTCTCCTTCTTCGGCCCCTCACCGGAGCCTGACATTACTTCTGTGTTGGCTACAGCCTGTGCTGGAATACTTCCTGAGATGTTCTCTTTCCTGCTTGGGTGTGAAGGTCCCAAGGGCAGGTGATGGGTGTATTCATGCTCTTGGCCTCTGTAAGGCATAGACAGCACCCATCTTTGCTCAGTAAAGGAAAGAATGAGCAAATGAGCCATGAATAAAAAGCCAGACCTTTGATTCTCCGTCTAAATGTCTCTCCATAAGAAACCCAGCCTCTCTCTAAACTATTTCACTTGGTTATAAAAGCTAATGGGAAGGATCTTCATTTTCTTTGGTTTTCTTTTTTTGTCTTCTTTAAAATAGGGCTTTGTGACTTTTGCACATTCCACCTTTACAGTATAAACATGAAGGGGCACTGTTTTTGTGGAGTGAGAGATAATCATTGCTATCATTGCAACTATTGCAACTATTGCTCTTCTCTGTATTGCAAGTATTCCTGTAACTGCTTACTCCACCACCTGGGTCTTCACTGCCAAAACAATAAAAAAAAGGGGGGGGGGGAGGAGTGAGAGGAATTAAATTAAACTTCAATCTACAGATTGTAAAGATTTCATTATACTGAGAACTTGAGCCACCTCGTTCAAAGCCGAATCATTTATGAGAAAAAGTTGGGGTGCCTGGGTGGCTCATTCGCTTGGGGTCTGCCTTTGGTTCAGGTCATGATCCTGGGGTCCTGGGATCAAGCCTTATGTAGGGCTCCCTGCTCAGCAAGGGAATCTGCTTCTCCCTCTGCCCCTCCCCCTGCTCATGCTCTCTTTCTCTCTCTCAAATAAATAAATAAAATCTTTTTAAAAAAATATGAGAAAAAGGGATGAATCTAAAGTTTGAAGTAGTTCAGGCCTTTAGCAATCTCCATCCTGGTTCTCTTCAGAGGAGAGCGATGGTCGATCCCAAACATCCCCACCCCACATCCGTGATCAATGATCTGAAGCATTTGTACAGGTTTTCCTCTCTGCTGATACATTTCTATAGATGCCTTTAAAATGACACCTTTGCTGGACAGAGGAAGTCTGAAGGAAAGGCAAAGCAGGCCAGGATGGAAGGATGGAGAGGGTGTGGAGGTGGGGATTACAGCCCCCCAGGTGGCCCCTGGACTGCAGCCCTGGTGAGTGAAGTGGAAAGCCTTCTAGGAGCTCCATGTGTCACATTAAACTGAGTGAAAGGGTGGCTCCAGCAGCCCCTGCCTGTCAATTGTGTTTGTCTCCAGCCCATGGAAGTTTCATTATTCATTACTCGCTGGGCATGGACAGCACAGGAGCACCAGCCTCTGTCTAATCCCCACCTGATAATGTATTTCTGATAAGCATGACGGAGCCCAGTGCTTCTGACAGGATTCACATTTCCAGCCGGATAAAGCGCCATTTACATGATGCAGGCACTGTGAATTTAGATCACAGAGATATGGGCGGGCAGCCGACTCAGGGCTGAGCTGCTCCAGAGTCTATCGATTGGAGTCTGGGGCTCCCACGGCTGTATTGTGCCCCCACCGCCCAGACAGACTGGCCATCAGCTGCTCTGAGCGCTGGCACCGGGGACAGTGAAGGGGTGTCAGCTGCCGGTTGGCCCTACCTGCGCGGATCCAGCATCTCTTACCTGAGAGCCCAATAGGCGAAGGGACCACACAGGCCCTAAGGGCCACAGAGGTCCTAAATCAGTGGGAAATGGGGACGCACCACTGTGCCTTTCCCAAGGGCTGGCTCTGTCCAGACTCGTGTGTGCACCTATTTTATTGTCCAAGAAAATATTCACGTGGCTTCCTCAGAAAATATTAAAAATAATATTAAAAGGGCAGGAAATTCTGGGGATGTCTGATTCTGTCCCTGTGTCCTTAAAGCCAAAGAGAAATACAACTGATCCATCTGTGAATTNGATGTACCAGGGCAGGAAATTCTGGGGACGTCTGATTCTGTCCCTGTGTCCTTAAAGCCAAAGAGAAATACAACTGATCCATCTGTGAATTGTTCAACATCATTTGTGAAAGAGGCAGGATTAGCACCAGCCAAGGGGATCAAATCAATTCTGATTAGTTGAGGGTGTTTATTGCTCTTTGGGGCTAATGCCATTTCTATTTTCCCAACTTCAGTGTAGCCTGAAAAGTGATTACCTCTGAGAGCACGTGCAGTTGTGAGCCTGACGAAAGCACATCCTCATGACACCAATGTCATTTCCTAAATACTTCTCAACTCTGTCCCCATCTCTCAATAGCACCACCACCCCAGGCTGGGCTTTCACTGTCTCCTGCTGAGTTCTCACTAACAACTCTCTAAAGAAGTCTCCTGGCCTCAGATCTCACCAGCCAGACACTGATTCTTCAGCCCCTATGGTGTCCGGGTCACAGGGGCCTGGCTGCATCTCTAGCAGCTTCCAGCCCTGCTCTGGCCACTCCCCACACCCACAGGGAGGCAGCCACTGGAGCAAGCCCTCCAAAGCCCCTCGGGGGAACCAATACCCACCCCAGCCTCCCCTTCTAGCTGGTTAATTCCAAATATTCATTCATTCATTCATTCATTCATTCATTCATTCATTCATTCACTCATTTGTCATAACAATGCAACTCTTCCTGAAATCCTCCCGCTTCCCCCTGGCTATTTCCATCCTCATCCTATTGTTTGTACACCTAAGATATTCACAGTCCCAAATCCCTCATGTCTCTAGGCAAACTCCTTCTTAACATGGAAGCTACAGCTGAATTATTGTTCTTCCCCTAGATCTCCATAATACTCCAAGCATTTCCGCATGGCACTTAACACATTTTATTCTAATGCTCTTTTTAAGAATCTGTTTCTGATACTACTAGAGCTGAACCCTGTGTACTCCTAACACCTGCAGGGCCCAGGGCAAGAGTTCAAATGGAGGCCCACATGCCAGGCCTAAACATTTTACAGTTATAAATCAAGTCATCACATTATAATTAAAATGTATCCTTGGGGTGCCTGGGTGGTGTAGTCTGTTAAGTGTTGGACTCCTCGTTTTGTCTCAGGTTGTAATCTCAGGGTTGTGAGATTGAGTCTGTCATCCATCAGGTTCTGTGCTCAGTGGGGAGTCTGCTTAAGACTCTTTCTCCTTCTCCCTCTGCCCTCCTCCACTGCTTTCTCTCTCTCTCTCTCTCAAATAAATAAATCTTTAACAAGAGCAGAATATATATATATATATATATGTATGTATCTATGTATGTATGTATATATGTGTGTATGTGTGTGATCCTATGTTCCTACCTTAATAAATAATCTTTCATAATGGCCTGCAAGGTCAGGCCCAGATTTAGAACCTCTGGACTCCCCAAGGCCCTTTGCTGGAATATGGTATGAGGATAACTCTTTCCTAATTCTCCTCTTCCCCTGGATCCACCTAGCTCTGAGAAGGATTTGCACGTACACGTGGGAATACCCTCCCCAGGCTCTGGGGACCACAACCCCAGGCTTTGCCCACCAGCCTTTGCATACAACCCCTGGGTATCTGTCCAGGAAATAGCCTTGGGAAGTGGGGCTGGGAATGGTTTTGATGATGAATTTGTGACCTCAGTACCCAGAACAATTTATAAAGGGAGACCACAGGATCCAGGTGGCCATGTATTTCAGATGTGTATATCCCTCTCTTCAAGGGAAGACACACAACCAGAAGGGCTAAGTTGGAGGAGTCCAGTCCCCTGTCATTCTTGCCTAGGTAAGAGGAATGCTGTCCCTGATCCTAGCCCACTGTTAGCATCCAAGAGAAGATCAATGAATAAACAAATGAAAGAATAAAATGATTTTTTATAAGCACATATGAAGTTTCATTTTGCTGGATAATAATAGGTAATACAAAACCTAGCTGCACCATTTACCGACTATAAGAATGGGGCTCTAAGTTTGGAAAAAGTCTCTTTCAACATGAGCAAAAATGTTAGCTGCTAAGTTTGTCAGAGAGTGGGACCCCTGGATGACTCAGCTGGTTAAGCATCTGTCTTCAGCTCAGGTCATTATCCCAGGGTCCTGGGATCCAGTCCCACATCGGGCTCCCTGCTCAGTGGGGAGTCTGCTTCTCCTCCCTCTTCTGCTCATGCTTTCTCTTACTCTCTGTCTCAAATAAATAAATAAAATATTAAAACAAATCCATTTAAAAATGTTTGTCAGAGAGTTAAATATTTTATTTAGTAAGTAAGTTCATTTTTGCTTTAAGTGGATACCAAATGACATAACATAAAGAGCTTAAACTCTAAAATCAGGCTTAATTCTTATAAGCCTTAGTTTTGCTACCTATTTGATGAGAATAGTAATAATATTATACACTGAAAATATAAGTATTACATCCATATGATCCTGGCAAATAAGTTTTCTTTCTTAACTTATTCTTCCACACCTTGGAGGACAATTTTATGAGTTGCAGAAGAGGGCTAGCTAAGTAGGCATTCCAGTGTTTGTTGAACTTCAACAAACTGAAACAAAATACAAGCAATGGGAGGCATACTGTTCAGCAACATGGCAAACTCAGGTAATAAAGACTTACATCCTCTTTCTGCAAACACATAGAAATGTCAGATCTAGTATAATATAGAATGACAAAAAATTAAATACACACCTGATTTCAAAGGATAAAATAATTCCGTAGTGCCAAGGAAACAGTAACAAGAGAGAAATTAAAATCAGAGCACTCCAGTGAGGTGATACTATGGGAAGTTTTTAAACCTTGATATGGTCTCTGGGTCTGGAAGATAAAGTTTACAAAAATCCATATGGAAACAGATGTGGTCAAGGGTCCTTACACAATTGGAAGCTGGAACTCAGAGCACTTCATGAAGAGACTGCTCTCAAAGGCTTGTCCATGTCATAGGAAACACACAAACTAAAAGAATACAGAAACTCCACCCATCAACCCAGAGCAGCAGAGAATCTGTCTGCCCTGTACTCTGAGTAAAAGTGTCTGGGAAATCTGTTAAAAACTTATGTCACACGTAGATGCAGTGTCTAAAATCACATGGTACTAAAATCTCACATATATTCTGACCCAGGAACTTTGAAACACCTGAGGCGTCCAAAAAATATCTGCAAAATGTGCCTTTAGGGAATCGCCTCAAGCCACCGGTGGTGGGTAGGACTCCCACAGGAAAGAGAAACAAGTAAACAAGCACAGCCCAGAAAACTACAAGCACTAAGAGAACAAACCAAAGTGCCATGAGTCACTGAAGAATAAACAAAAGGCATACTGACACACCAAAATCAGAGGTGAAAGACAACACAGTTATTATGTTTAAGGTAATTAACCAACAAAAGAAGAAATACAAAGAATGGGAGGTTGTTTTAAAAAGCATGGGGGCATCTGGGTGACTCAGTGGGTTAAAGCCTCTGCCTTCGGCTCAGGTCATGATCTCAGTGTCCTGGCATCGAGGCCCACATCTGCCTCTCTGCTCAGCGGGGAGCCTGCTTCCTCCTCTCTCTCTGCCTGCCTTGCTACCTACTTGTGATCTCTCTTTGTCAAATAAATTAAAAAACAACACAAAACAAAACAAAAAACATGTAGACAACCTTGTTTAAAAAAGGAAAAATAAAAGCAGAAGGTTTACTAAATACTAGACATTGTGGTAAGCATTTTCTATGTATTACCTCATCTCATTTTTTCAATCTTAAAAACAGTCCTTTGAGGCAAATACTGTTTTTATCTCATTTTTAGAGATGAGGAAACTTGGACACACAGATATCAAATAAAGCTCAAGATCCTCCAGTTCTGACGTCAAAATTCAAACCCAGGCTATCTTGTTCCAGAGAGTTTTCTCTTTATCACAGCAGGCAACTATAGAATTTCAAGAAATGAAAAGGATTATCATTAAAATTAAAACTCAGAGGCTAAGGGCACCTGAGTGACTCAGTCAGTTAAACATCCAACTCAATTTTGGCTCAAGTCATGATCTCGGGGTCCTGAGCTTGAACGCCTCATGGGGCTCCAAGCTCAGTGGGGTGTCTGCTTGAGATTCTCTTTCTCCCTCTTCCTCTGCTGCTTCTCTCTGCTCATATGTGCTCTCTTTCTCTCTCTAAACAAACAAATAAATAAAATCTTTAAAAAAAAACCAACAAAACTCAGTGGCTAGCAGAAGTTTGGATACATCTGAGAAAAACAATAAGAAAATGGAAAATACATGTGAGGAATTCATACAGACTACTTCATGGAGAGAAGATGTAGAAAGTATAAATACAGGTGGAGGACATGAAAGACATAAAGATTAAAATGCAAGGGTCCAACCTGTTACTAATAGGAATTTCAATTTTGTCTGGGGCCTTAGACTTATAACAGATGCTCAACCTTCAGCAAAAAAATAAAAACAAACCTAAACTTGGATATATCATAATGAAACTACATTATGCCAAAGACAGAATTTACCTAAGAGTAACAAGAGAGAAAAAAATTACAGATTACCTTAGAAAGGACAAAATTTAGACAGATCACAGCAGTCTTCTTATCAGCAAATCATAGGGCAGAAAACCAACAAATAACCAAATGAGTATGATAATTTAAAAACACAGCAAAATTTTAAACCTAGAATTTCACACTCTAACAGGTATACATGAGAAAAGCCTGAATAAAGTCTCCATCACCCAGGCAAATCATGAATTTGTAAAATTGGTGAGCTTATTCTAAAAATTCATATGGAATTGCATATGACATGGACAAAAGTTAAAAAGAACAAAATAGAGAATTCATGCTTCTGGATTTCAAAACTTACTACAAAGCAACAGTAATCAAGAAAGGATAGTACTGGCCCAATGTAAATGTATAGATAAGTGAAATAGAATTCAGAGTACAGAAATAAATCCATACATCTGCAGTCAAATGATCTTTTTTTAAAAATATTTTTAAAGATTTTATTTATATATTTGACAGAGAGAGAGATCACAAGTAGGTAGAGAGGCAGGTGTTGGGGGGGGGGGAAGCAGGCTCTCTGCTGAGCAGAGAGCCCAATGTGGGTCTCAATCCCAGGATGCTGGGATCATGACCTGAGCCAAAGGCAGAGGATTAACCCACTGAGCCACCCAGGTGCCCCTCAAATGATCTTTAATAAGGGTGCCAAGACCACTGCATGAGGAAAGAGCAGTCTTTTCAACAAACTGTGCTGGGAAAACTAGACAGACACATGCTAAAGAATGAAGTTAACCCCTACCTCACACCATATGCAAATATTAACTCAAAATAGATGATAGACTTAAATGTAAAAGCTAAAACTATAAAAGTCTTACAAGAAAATGCATGGGTAAATTTCCATAACCATGAATCAGGCAAAAAAAAAATTAGATGACACTAAAAGGATGAACAACAAAAGAAAAAAATAGCTAAATTGCACTTTGTCAAAATTTAAAATGTTTCATACACCTAGAAAGTGAAAAAGAAAACCCACAGAATGGAAGAAAATATTTGCAATCATAGATCTGAAAATAGATTTATACATAAAGAACACTTACAACTCAATAATAAAAAGACAACCCAATGAATAAATGAACACAGGATTGTAAAACACTTCTCCAACAAAGAAGAATAAATAGAGCAGGTGTACAACTGTCCAGCAGTGTATCAAAAGATGTTAACCATCTTTCTTCATCAGGGAAATGCAAGTCAAAACCACAATGACATGCCACTTCACAGTCACTGGGATGACTATAACAAAAGATAATAACAAGTGTTGGTAAGTAAACAGAGAAACTGGAGCATATTCCTATAAGAGGGATGTAAACTGGTTCAAGTTCTTAGGAAACTATCTGACAGTTCCTTAAAAAGTTAAAATACGAGTTAACATATGACCTAGAAATTCCACTTCAAGCTATATATCCAAGAGAAATCAAAATATAAGTCCATACAAAAATTTTTACATGAGGGGCGCCTGGGTGGCTCAGTTGGTTAAGTATTTTCCTTCAGTTCAGGGCATGATCCCAAAGTCCTGGAACTTAGCCCCATGTTGGGCTCCCTGCTCCACAGGGAGCCTGCTTCTCCCTCTCCCTCCCATTCCCCCTGCTTGTTCTCTCTCCCTCTCTCAAATAAATAAATAAAATCTTAAAATTATTTTACATAACTGTTCATAACAGCTTTATTCATAAAAGCTAAATGGTGGAAACAACCAAAATGTCCATCAAATGGTGAATAGAGAAAGAAAATTTTAAATTCATACAATTATTTAGCTACAAAAAAACACTGATAAATGCTCTAAGAAACCAGTCACAAAAGACTACCTATTATATGATATATAACAGAATCCTATTATAGGTTTCTATTCATATGAAAGTTCAGAATAGAGAAATCTATGGAGACAGACTATAAATTAATGGTTGCTTAGGGCTAGGGTGGTTGGGGTGATGGTGGTAGTGATGGTGGTGGTTGGATCTTCCAAAATTGACTGCGGAGATGGTTGCACATATTTGTGGATTAGCTAAGAAAAACAGTCAAGATGTACATTGTAAGTGGATGAATTGTAGTTTAGTTCTAGACTGTTAGTAAAATTTTTACTACAAAAAAAAGGAAAGAAAGAAGAAAAAAGGAAGGGAGGGAGGGAGGAAGGAAGGAAGGAAGGGGGAGAGAGAGAGAAAGGAAGGAAGGAAGGAAGGAAGGAAGGAAGGAAGGAAGGAAGGAAGGAAAGTAAGAGAGAGATAAAGAGAGAAGGAAAGAAAGAAAGAGGGAAAGAAAGAGAGAGAAAGAAAGAAAGAAAGAAAGAAAGAAAGAAAGAAAGAAAGAAAGAAAGGAAGGAAGGAAGGAAGGAAGGAAGGAAAGAAAGAAGGAAAAGCAAGCCAACCAGGAAGAAAAGGAGGAAGGGAGGGAGGGAGTGAGGGAGGGAAGGAGGAAGAAAGGAAGGAAGAAATTGAACCCAGAATGAAAAACAGGATGCCAGAAACAAAGATCAAAAATAAATTACAAATTTGCTGATATCTACTAACAGCTAACCCATATAAAAAGGATGATAAGAATCAAAATATTCTGTGGTCCTAATATTGTTTACAGAAAGGAGACATGAACTATCTTTAAAATTTAAAGCAAAGAGTCACATTACCATTTAATAGTTTTAAAAATAATATTTGATATAATACCATATATCTATATTTACATATACTTACCTTATGCCCTAGAATGTGGTTAGTTTTTTAAATTGCATTAGATATGCTTGAAAAGAATATGTATCCTTTATATTTGGGGTAAAATATTTTATATATGTTCATTAGAAAAAATTTTATGCAACCCACACACATATCTATCAATATGGTATTTACACAAAATGTATATGGAATAGAGATCTTAAAGTTGAAAGCAAAGAAATATGGCAAAAGTCAATAATTTGAAAGGATATATATATATATGCCATATTTTATTTATTAATTCATCAATCAATGGACACTAGGGCTGCTTCTATATCTTGGCTAATGTGGTTGGCTATAAACATATGCGTGCATGTGTTTGAATTAGTACTTTTTTATTCTTTGGGTAAATACTCAATAGTGTGATTGCAGGATCCTATGGTAGTCTATTTTTAACTTTTTGAGGAACTTGCATACTGTTTTGCACAGTAGCTACACCAGTTTGCATTCCCACCAACTGTGCACAAGGGTTCCTTTTTCTCCATATCCTCGCCAACACCTGTTTCTTTTGTTGCTGATTTTAGCCATTCTGACAGGTGTGAGGTGATATCTCATTGCAGTTTTGATTTGCATTTCCCTGATGATCAGTGATGTTGAACATCTTTTCATGTGTCTGTTGGCCATCTGTATCTTTGGAGAAATGTCTGTTCATGTCTTCTGCCCATTTTTTAATTGGATTATTTGTTTTTTCAGTGTTGAGTTTTATAAATTCTTTATATATTTTGGATACTAACCATTTATCAGATATGTCATTTGCAAATATCTTTTCTCACTCAGTAGACTTTTTGTTTTGTTGATTGTTTCCTTTGCTGTGTGGAAGCTTTTATTTTGATTTAGTCCCAATAGTTTATTTTTGCTTTTATTTCCCTTACCTCAGGAGACACATCTAGAAAAATGTTGCTATAGCCAATGTCAGAGAAATTACTGCCTGTGTATCCTGCTAGATTTCTATGGGTTCAGGTCTCACATTTATGCCTTTTATCCATTTTGAGTTTATTTTTGTGTATGGTGTAAGAAAGTGGCCCAGTTTCATTCTCTTAGATGTAGCTGTCCAATTTTCCCAATACCATTTGTTGAAGAGACTGTCTTTTTCCCATTGTATATTCTTGCCTCATTTGTTAAAGATTAATTGGCCATAAAATCATGGGTTTATTTCTGGGCTCTCCATTCTGTTCTATTGATCTGTATGTCTATTTTTGTGTTTTTATTACTATAGCTTTGTAGTATATCTTGAAATCTGGAATTGTGATATCTTTAGTTTTGTTCTCTCTTTTTTTTTAAGATTGCTCTGGTTATTTGGGATCTTTTGTGACTCCATTCAAATCTTAGGATTATGTGTGAAAAATGCTGCTGGCATTTTGATAGGAATTGCCTTATTCTGTAAATTGCTTTGGGTATTATGGACATTTTAACACTGTTTCTTCTTCCAATCCATGAGCATGGAATATCTTTCTATTTCTTTGTTTCAACTTCAATTTCTCTTATCAATATTTTATAGTTTTCAGAATCCAGGTCTTTCAAATCTCTGGTTAGGTTTATTCCTAGGTATTTTATTTTTGGTGCAGTTGTAAATGGGATTGTTTTCTTAATTTTTCTTTCTGCTATTTCATTGTGTCTAAAAATGCAATGGATTTCTGTATACTGATTTTGTATCCTGTGACCTTTCTGAATTCATTTATCAGTTCTATTTTTTTTTCTGTGTGTGTGGAGTCTTCAGGGTTTATTATATATAATATTTTTTCATCTGCAAATAGTGAAAGTTTTACTTCTTTCTTATTTGGATGCCTTTTATATCTTTCTGTTGTCTGATTGCTGTGATTGAAACTTCCAATACTATGTTGAATTAAAGTGGTGAGAGTTCTCTGGACTCCAGAAAACAAACTGAGGGTTCCAGAAGAGCAGGGTGTGGGGGGATAGGGTAGCTGGGTATGGGCATTAAGGAGAGCACATGTTGTGATGAGCACTGAGTATTATACACAACTGATGGATCATTGAACACTACATCAAAAACTAATGGTGTACTATATGTCAGCTAACTGAACATAATAAAAAAATAAATATAGGTAATTTATTTATAAAAAAATAAAACACAGGTAATTTATGTATTAAAAAAATTGGTGAGGGCACCTGGGTGGCTCAGTGGGTTAAAGCTTCTGCCTTTCGGCTCAGGTCATGATCTCAGGGTCCTGGGATCGAGGCCCGCATCGGGCTCTCTGCTCAGCAGGGAGCCTGCTTCCTCCTTTCTCTCTGCCTGCCTTTCTGACTACTTGTAATCTCTCTCTGTCAAATAAATAAATAAAATCTTTTAAAAAAAAATTGGTGAGAGTTGACATCCTTGTCTTGTTCTTGATCTTAGGGGGAAAGCTCTCAGTTTTTCACCACTGTGTAAAATGTTAGCTGTGGGGGTTATACATAGCCTTTATTATGTTGAAGTATGTCCCCCGTTAACCTATTTTGTTGAAGGTTTTGAACATGAATGCATGTTGTACTTGGTCAAATGCTTTTTCTGCCTCTATAGAAATGATCATATGGCTTTTATCCTTTCTGTTGCTGATATAATGTATCATGTTGATTGATTTGCAAATATCAAACCATATTTGCACCCCAGGAATAACTCCCACTTGATCAAGATGAATGATTTTTTTATGTATTGTTAGAATTATTTTGCTAATATGTTGTTGAGGATTTTTGCATCTAGGTTCATCAGACATATTGACATGTAGTTCTCTTTTTTTGTAGTGCCTTTATATGGTTTTGGTATCAGAGCAATGCTGGCTTCATAGAATGAATATGGAAGACCTGCTTTCTCTTCTATTTTTTGGAATAGTTTGAGAAGAACAGGTATTGATTCTTAAAATGTTGGTCAAATTCATCTGTGAATCATCTGGTCCTGGACTTTGGTTTGTTGAGAATTTGTTGATTATTGATTCAATTTCATTACTGGTAACCAGTCGGTTCAAATTTTCTTTCTTTTTTTTTTAAGATTTTTTTTTTTAATTTTTATTTGACAGAGAGAGAGAGATCACAAGTAGGCAGAGAGGCAGGCAGAGAGAGAGGAGGAGGCAGGCTCCCTGCTGAGCGGAGAGCCTGATGCGACCTTGATCCCAGGACCCTGGGATCATGACCTGAGCCAAAGACAGAGGCTTTAACCCACTGAGCCACCCAGGTGCCCTCAAATTTTCTATTTATTCCTGATTCAGTTTGGGGAGGTAATGTTCCAAGGAATTTATCTTCTTCTAGGTTATCCGATTTGTTGGCAGATAATCTTCCATAATATTCTCTTATAATCCTTTGTATTTCTGTGCTGTCAGTTGTTATTTCTACTCTTTCATTTCTTATTTTGTTTGAATCCTCTCTCTCTCTCTCTCTCTCTCTCTTTTTAAAGACACATGCAGATTGAAAGTGAAGGGCTAGGAAAAGCATTTATCATGCAAACAGAAGTGAAAAGAAAGCCTGGGTAGCAATACTAATATTGGATGAAATAGACTTTAAAACAAGGACTGTAACAAGAGACAAAGAAGGACACTACAAAATCATAAGGGGAAAAATCCAATAAGAAGATGCAACAATTGTAAATATTTATTCCCGCAATATGGAAGCACCCAAGTACATAAAGCAGCTAATAACAAACATAAAGGAAGTAATCAATAGTAACACAATAATAGTAGGAGACTTTATCATCCCTCTTACATCAACGAATAGGTCATCCGAACAGAAAATCAACAAGAAAATTGTGGCTTTGAATGATACATTGCACCAGATGGATATATGTAGAACAAATACATGCAGAACATTACATTCTAAAACACCAGAACACACATTGTTTTGAAGTGGGCATGGCATGGTCTCTACACTAAGTCACATATTCAGCAATAAAACAAGTCTCAACAAATTCAAAAAGATTGAAATTGTACCACACATCTTTTCCTACCACAATGCTATTATATGAGAAATAAACCACAAGAAAAAATATGGAAAGAACACAAATACATGGATGTTAAATAACATGCTATTAAACAATGAATGGGTCAACCAAGAAATCAAAGAAGAAATAAAAAAATACATGGAGAGAAATTAAAATGAAAACTCACAGGCCCAAAATCTTTAGGGTGCAGCAAAAGCTGTTAAATCAGGGTAGTTTATAGCAATACAGGCCTACCTCGAGAAATGAGAAAATTCTCAAATAAACAAACTAACCTTATACCTAAAGGAGGTAGAAAAAGAACAACAAACAAAATCCCAAACCAGTAGAAAGAAGGAAATAATAAAGATTGGAACAGAAATAAATGAAATAGAAGCTAAACAAACAAAAAACACAAAAAGAACAATAGAACAGATCAATGCAACTAGAAACCGTTCTTAGAAGAGGTCAACAAAGCTAATAAATCTTTATCAGACTCACAACTAACATTTTTGAGTGTTGGCTATGTGTCAGACATCATACTAAGCCCAATAACTAACTCATTAACTCAAGGCAATATTATGAGGTATATTCTACCAAAATTACAGTTACAGTGTAACTGAAAAGGCCCCAAATTGTAGTGTACATTTTTAGTACATATCTCCCAGAAACCATGACGTCAACTAGACTAAATATAATGAGCACATTTGACCAAATAAACATATCTACAACCCTGCACAGCAAAATTTAAAGACTGCATACTCTCTTCAACCATGTCTCATATGTTTAAAAATACCACATTCTAAGACTTAAGCTTAAACTGAAAAAATTATCATAGACTCCCTATCACAGAGAATATATAGCATTAAAATGTGAAATAAAATTGTTAGGTGATCATTAAAAGTTGATATGGAATATTAACACATGTTAAGGACCCATGGATCCAAAAGTTTATTTAAAAAATTATAATAAAAATTATAAAGTATGTAGACCCAAATTACAATAGAAATGGAATATATAAAACTGAGTACTATATAAAAGGAAATGTGTAGCCTTGATTGTATACATTAAGAAAGAAGAAAGAAAATTAATCATCTAAATGTTTGATTCAAAATATTAGGAAATAACAATAAAGAAAACTGAAAAAAAAGAAAGGTAAGAATGTTATCTATTTCTATGTTATTTATATTATGTATATTAAAATTATTATAAATTTACTCATACTTATATAATGTAATATAATTTATTTGTAGAAGTATTATATAATTATATTTATGTAATAAATAATAATGAAATAGAGGATCAATGAAACTATTTCTTCAAAAAGAATAAAAGGACATCTTTGTTCAAGATTGATCAAGGATGAAGGTAAAATGAAGGTAAGCAAATCAATAATAAAAGACTATCTATACTAGGAAGTTAATATCAATTGTTTAAAACATAAGAAAATGTCATGATTGGGCGCCTGGGTGGCTCAGTGGGTTAAAGCCTCTGCCTTCAGCTCAGGTCATGATCTCAGGGTCCTGGGATGGAGGCCCACATCGGGCTCTCTGCTCAGCAGGGAGCCTGCTTCCTCCTCTCTCTCTCTGCTGCCTCTGCCTACTTGTGATCTGATCTCTCTGTGTATCAAATAAATAAAATCTTTAAAAAAAAAAAGAAAATGCCATGATTGACTTAATGCAAATTGACTTAATGATGCAAAACATATATGAAATAAGTAAATTGTACATAAATATTAAATGATTAATATTGAATCAAAGAGAACTTTAAAAAATTTGATTAGACTTAACAGCAGTACAATGTTCAATCAAAAGACATTTCTTTTTTTTTTTTTTTTTTCAAAATAAAGCACCAGATGGTTTGACTCATGGGCTTAAGGAACTCTTCAAACATCAATAACTTCTATGTGATACAAGTTCTTCCAGCTGATGAGAAAGGAAACACACATCACATGTAGGTAGTTGTCATAGTCAGCCTTTAAGGTAAGCCAATGTTTCTCATCTCCTGGTGTTCAGGTCCCTCCCATGTTCAATCATGTTTTGTCTATGACCAATCAAATATTGTGCAAGTGTCACTCTATGACTTCCAAGGTAGGTCATAAAGCACACTGCAGTTTCTACCTCAAATTATTCTTCTGGTGGAAGCCAAAAGCTATACCATGAGAACACACGAGCAACTCTGAGACCCATGTAAGAAGTACTGAAGCTTCCTGCCAACAGCCAACACCAATCTGACAGCCATGAGAGTAAACTCTCCAATCCCATTCACACCTTCACATGAGTGTGGCCCCAACTAGCATCTTGACTGCAACCTTGTACAAGGCTGCAAAGGAAGCTAACAGACAGCAGTGGTCAACTAATTCATTAATATATACTTGATACCCAGGCTCATAAATAACAGTAAGAAAGAGAAAACATACAGGCCAAATTTACAAACAAAAGTGAAAGAATCTTGAGTATCAGCATATGAGATCCAGCAATCTACATGTATGAACATGTGTGCATGTATGTATAAATAAAATCAGACATAAATAAAAAAGAGTTTATTTTAGGAATGCAAGGATAATTTAATAGTAGAAAATATTTTAATATATTTCACCATATTCAGATAGTTATGGAAGAAAAAAATATAATTTCAAGAGATACAGAAAAATAATTTTATAAATAAAATTCTTAATAAAAATATCAATTGTTGATTAAAGAGAAAAATTTCTTTAGCAATCTAGAAATATGAAGAGTCTTCCTTAAATAATTCTCCACTTCAATAAAAGCACCTCTGTCAAGAATCTACAGTAAGTATAGTACTTGGTAGTAAAAGATTAAAAGCATTTCTTCAAAGTAAGGTACAAGAAAACTATGATTGCCATCACTTCTATTATGCAACATTTTATTTAAGCATAAATACTCTACAATAAAAACACCAAAAGAAATTGATTTTTAAGACTATTTTAAATGAAATTGTCATTATTTACAGAATATGATTAACGATGTGAAATATCTCAGAATATGTATGAGATGGTTAACTTTATGTGTCAATTTGGTTAGATTGTGATACCCAGATATTTATCAAATAATATTCTAGATGTTTCTGGGAGGCTAATTTTTTGAAGCAATTAACATTTAAACGCATAGATTTTGAATATAGCAGATTGCCCTCCATAACGAAGGTACGCTTCATCAATTAGTTGAAGACCTTAAGAACAAGACTGATCTCCCCTGAAGAAAAGGAACTTCCAACAGCACACTGACTTTGGACCCAAAATGGGACTGTTGCTTGGGTCTCCAGCTTACTGGCCCACCCTGAAGATTCTGGACCTCATGTGAGGCAATTCTTTAAAAGCAATCTCTTTCTCTTTCTCTCTGGGTGTGTGTGTGTGTGTGTGTGTGTGTGTGTGTGTGTGTGTGTGTGTGTGTACATATTATTAGTTTTGTTTCTCTGGAGGACCCTAACTAATATAACATACACACCATTAGACTTGATACAGTTTAAAAGATTAATGAATGTGAAATCAAGTACACAAAATGATAGTGTTCCTATACACCGCAAAAATGCATTAAAATATAATTTCATTTAGATGATATGTGACATATAAAATTCCCTTTTAAGATGGTACTAAAGACTAAAAAGTGTTTAGTCTTATCTACAAAAGATAAGGAAAACACTTCTGCTAAAAACATCTTTTTTTATTTTTTTTTAAAGATTTTATTTATTTATTTGAGAGACAGAGATAGAGAGAGCATGAGCGGGGAAGAGGGACAGAGGATAGGGAGACAGAAAATCCCAAGCAGACTCTGTGCTGAGTGCAAAATCCTCTGCAGGGCTCCATCCTAGGACCTTGAGATCATGACCTGAGCCAAAATCAAGCGTCAGATACTTAAATAATTGAGCCACCGGACACCAATAAAAAACAGTTTTTGAATGAGCATAAAAAAGAAAACTTATCCTATATTAATCAATTGGAAGACTTAATATCTCTAAGATATTATTTCTCCCAAAATTAGTTTATAATATCATGGATTCTGGTACACTAGAGAATTTAGTAAGCAGATTCTAAAACTCATATGGAAAATCAGTGGACCAAAATAGTTTGAGGCAAATCTAAAGAAGAAGAAATAAGGGAGATTTTTGATGCCAGAATCTAGAACTACCGTACCACTACAAGAACAGTAAGATATGGATGTGGAAAACAGAAAAACCTAGCAATGTGATCAACCTGCACATCTATTAAAAAAACTGATACAGGACATATGTGGCATTAAAAATCAGTGCAGGAAGGATACACTACTCAGTAAATAGTAATAGGAAAATTTATTTTCCATGTTACAGAAATTAGTTAGATGCTTAGCTTCAACCAATCATAAAACTTTCATTGTGTGATGCACTCAAGAGTTCCAGGGGGTCTATGGGACAATATAGAGGCACATACAGAGAAGCACAAGTCGAAAGACCAGCCATAAGCTGAGAGAAGATATTAGTACACAGAATATATATATATTTACAAAATCTTCAGAATCTTAACACGCAGTGAAACAACTCAATTGGGAAAAGAATTGGGGTAAAGGATACGAACAGGCAATGAGCAGAAGAATAAGATGATTGGAGAATAAATATTCAAAAAGAGGTTCAGTCCCACAAGGAGGAAAGGGAATGTAAATTAAATAACGAATGAGTTCATACTTGCCAAATGCAAAACCAAACAACCTAAGCCAAGCATATGTACTCTGTTGGAAAGTCAACTGGACTTAATAAAGAACATATATCAATTTTAAGCTTCCCACCATTTATGTTACAATATGTTCCCTCCTCCTACATGCACTCTTATGTTTATAGCAGTATTATTTACAATAGCTAAGATATGGAAGCATCCCAAGTGTCCTTTAATTGATGAACAGAGAAAATATTTATACACACACACACACACACACACACACACACACACACACACACATACGAATATTACTAAGCCATAAAATGTATGAAATCTTGCAATTTACAATGACATGGATGAAGCTACAGAGTACAATGCTAAGCGAAATAAGTCACAGAAAGACAAATACCAAAAAAAAAAGACAAATACCATATGATTTCACTCATACATGGAATTTAAGAAATAAAACAAAAGGAAAAAATAAGAGAGAGAGAGAGAGAGAGAGAAACAAAGCAAGAAACAGACTCTTAACTATAGAGAACAAACTGATGGTTTTCAGAGGACAGGGGGTTTTGGGGATGGTTTAAATAGGTGATGGGGATTAACTCATGCACTTGTTGTGATGAGCACAGGGTCAGGTATGGAATTGTTGAATCACTATATTGTATACCTGAAACTAATATAACATTGTATATTAACTAACTGGAATTAAAATAAAAACTTTTTAAAAAGTTTCCTACAATAAGGAAATCTAGGTTTAAAAAATACATATACATTCATACCTAGCAACAAGGAACTTGATGGACCCAGGGCAGACAAGTCAGTCACGCTGGCACCGAGAGACAATTGGGAAAAAGAAAGGGAGAGGACAGAAGACAGAAGGAAGGAAAAGAGAGAGGTGGGGGAAGGTAGGGGAGGAAGAAAGGAGGGAGTGAGGGAGGAAGAAAATACCTGACAGCACCAGTTGTCACAAAAAGTATGAAAAACGAAAAAATCTTACAGGATCCTGCTGAAGGAGCTAATTGGTTAAAAGAAAAAAAAACATTTTAAATAAAGAGGAATTTGGCGTTAGCTAGTGAAACTGAAAATTCTCAAACAGTCTAACACTTCCACTTTTTGTATATGCCCTAGAGAATCCATCACACATATTCTGCATATACATCAGTATAAAATCTGTACAAAAATATAAATTGCTGTGTTCTTTGTAAGAGCAAAACATTGGAAGGATCCTAAAATGTACATCATTAAGGGAAAAAATAAATAAGTTTTTCATATTTTATATGCTCCGGCAACCTCTGGAAGAGGATAGGGGATCAGGATGGAGGAGGAAAGTATGGAAAGGCATCTACTGATGCCTATTCACTTTCTTTTATTTTATATACCAACATATATAATAAAAATATTTATATTATGTTATGTCACATATATATAAGTATCTGTGGAAGGAAATGCAAAAAAATGTTAACATTTCAAATATCAAATATCTGGCTGATGAGTACATGGGTTTTAGTTGCCATTTGTTTCATGCATTTGAAACTTCCACTTCTTTCAAATAGCCCAGAATTTTAAAAACTTCGTAATGATTAACTTTGGATATTTGTATTAGATAAACCTTCAAGTGAGTGGAAATTCTGTTTGGTTGTTGTTGGATCCATTTTATAGTGATATAATGCATCCATTTAAAGAGTACAACTTATTGTTTTTAGTATATTCACGAAGTTGTACGACCATCATAGAAAATTTTAGGGCATTCCCATCTTCTCCAAAAGAAACCCTGAGCCACTGAGCAATTAATTCCCATTTACCCCAACCTACATCCCCGCTCCACTCCCTGTCCTAGTAAACCATTTATCTACTTTCTAGATATTTCATGTAAATGGACTCATATCATCTGATTTTGGGGTGTGTGTGTGTGTGTGTGTGTGTGTGTGTGTGTGTGTGTGACTGGCTTCCTTCATTTAGCATACTGTTTTCAAGGCTCATTCCTGCTGTAACCCAAGTCAGCACTTCATTTGTTTTTATGGTTAAATACTATTCAGTTGGATGGATATACAAAATACTATTTATCCATTCATTATTTGATGGCCATTTAGGTTGTTTCCACTTTTTTGGCTATTACGAATAATGTTGTCATAGATATTAGTACATAAATTTTTGTGTTGATATCTGTTTTCATTTCTCTTGAATGTGTATCTAGAAGTGGAAATGGTAGATAATTTGGTTTAAACTTTTCAAGAATTGTCAAATTGTTTTCCTATGAGGCCGAACCCCTCCAGCAGTCTAGGGGGGTTACAATTTCTCCACATCCTCATTGGCGTTCATGGTCACCTTTTTGGCTACAATCATCCTAGTGTGCATGAAGGGATATCTTAATGTGGTTTTGACTTGTATTTCCCTGATGGCTAATTCCAGGATCTTTTGTGTGTTTATCAGCCATTTGTATATCTTCTTTGGAGAAATAATCCATTCAAATTGTTTGCCCAGTTTTAAAATTTTAAGATTACTTGTCTGGTGATTATTGAAGGGTAAGAGTACTTTATATATTCTAGATGAATGTTCATTAACAGCATATGATTTGCAAACATAATGTCCTATTCTGTCTTTTCTTTGTACTTTCTTTTTTTTTATAGATTTTATTTATTTATTAGAAAGAGAGAGAGCAAAAGCAGGAGGGAGCAGCAGAGGGAGAAGCAGGCTCCCCACTGAGCAGGGAGCACTATGTGGCAGTCAGTTCCAGGACCCGGTGACCATGACCTAAGCCTAAGGCAGATGCTTAACCAACGGAGCCACCTAGGCGGCTCTTCTTTGTACTTTCTTGACAGTATCCTTGGAAGCACAAAAATTTATGACTTTGATAAAATATTTTTTCTTTTGTCAGTTATGCTTTTGGTGTGATATATAGGAAGATTTCACATACCTATGATATTATGATATAATTTAAAGATTATTTTTTTTTTTGGTACATGGCTCCTCCTAGCACACAGCATCTAAAATCCCCATAATTTCCAAAGTGATGAGTGTATTCTGTTATAACCTAGTTTTTGTTGCCAGCTACTGAAGTAGCTCCAGAATGAAAAAGCTGTCTTTTTTTAATTCAAAACAATTCCCTTTCGAGCACATCAAAATTTGTAATAATGAGGTGATTTTTGGATACCTTCTAAAATAACCCCAGGGTGAAGGCTGAGCTGTCGTTAGAGGGTTGAAATTTTCAGACCCTCAAGCCCCACTCCCAGGGAGGGGAGTGAGGCTGCTGTTTGAATTAATCCCCAATGCCCAATGATTTAATCAATCATGTTTACATAAGGAAGTCTTCATAAAAACATCAAAAGTACAGGGTTTAGAGGGCTTCTGGATTGGGGAGCTAGAACATACCCACATGATGGGAGAGTGGTGCAATCCCCAAACTCCATGAGAACAGCAGCTCCTGTCGTTGGGACCCTTCCTGACCTTACCCTTTATATCTCTTCATCTGGCTGTCCATTTGTATCCTATAATGTATCCCGTAATAATCCAGTAATCTAGTAAGGAAACTGTTTTCCTGAATTCTGTGAGTGGTTCTAGCAAATAATCCAACCTGCAGAGGGGTTCATGGGAGCCTCTGATTTGTAGCCAAGTTGGACAGTGGTTGTAGTGGACCCGAGGACCAACTACAATTCCTGCTGCAGGGGACGGCAATCTTAAAGGACAGAGCCCTTAGACTGTGGGGTCTGTATTAGCTCCAAGCAGTTTGAGTCAGACTTGAGTGAAATTGTAGGATACCCAGCTGGTGTTGGAGAATTGGTTGGTGTGTGGAAAAACATCTGACATCTGAAGTGTGTGAGGAAATGCTGGGTGTGAATAGAATGGTTGGTAGAGAGAAAAACTAAGTTTTCCTTTCACTATCCAATGTCATGAAGATTTAGTCCTGTATTTTCTTCTCCAAGTTTTACAGTTTTTGCTACTTCATACAGCCTAAGATCCATTTTGAGTTAATTTTACTGTATGGGGTGAGAAAGTGTTCCAATTTCATTGTTCACATGTGCATATTCAGTGATCTCTGCCCCATTTGTTGTAAAGATTATTTTTCTCCCATGAATTGTCTTGGCAACCTTGTCAAAAACCAATTGACTACAAATGTGAAGATTTATTTCTGGACTCTCAATGTTATTCCATTGATCTTTGTCTATCCTCAAGCTGGTATTACATTTTCTCAACTGCTGCAGCTTTGTAGTAAGTTCTAAAATTGGGAAGTGTGATTCCACTAACTTTGTTACTTTTAAAGATTGTTTTGGCTATTCTGGGCCCTTATATTTCCCTATTAACTTTATCATCAGGTTATCCAGTTCAGAAAAGAAGTCTACTGAGGTTCTGATAAGAATTGTGTTGAATCATGGGGCACCTGGGTGGCTCAGTCAGTTAAGTGGCTGCCTTTAGCTCAGGTCAAGACCCAGGGTCCTGGGATTGAGCCCCACACTGGGCTCTCTGCTCAGCGGAGAGACTGCTTCTCCCTCTCCCTCTGCCTGACGCTCTGCCTACTTGTGCTCTCTATCTCTCTGCCAAATAAATAAACAAAATCTTAAAAAAAAAGAATTGTGCTGAATCTATTGATAAATTTGGAAAGTACTGTCTTAGAGATATTAAGTTTTCCAGTCCATGGGCATTGGGAACACTGGGCATCTCTCCATTTATTTAGATCTTTCTTAATCTCTTTCAATAATATTTTATAGTTATCAGAGTATAAGTTTTAAAATTATTTTGATAATTTTTCCTAAGTAGTTCTTTTTAATGCTATTATATTTGGAATTGTTATTCTTGATTTCATTTTTTAATTGTTCATTGATAGTGTATGGAAATACAATTAATTTTTTTATAGTGATTTATCCTGCAATCTTGCTTAACTCTGTCAGTAGTTGTAATAATGTTGTAGTGGATTCTTAGGCTTTTCTGTATACAAGATCATGTAATATGTAAATAAGGTGTTGTTTTACCTCCCTTTTTAATCTGAATGGCTTTGTTTTTCTTGACTAATTTACCTAACTGGAACCCACAGTACAATGTGGAATAAAGGTGGTAAGAATGGACATCCTTCCCTTGTTTCTAATTTAGAGGAATAGCCTTCAGCCTTTTGCCATTTAATATAACATGAACTGAAGGTTTTCCATCATGGCCTTTATCACATTGAGAAATTCCCTTCTATTCTCATTTCTTACTTGTTTTTTTTTTTTTTAAAGATTTTATTTATTTATTTATTTCACAGAGGGAGAGAGATCACAAGGAGGCAGAGAGGCAGGCAGAGAGAGAAGGGGAAGCAGGCTCCCTGCTGAGCAGAGAGCCCGATGCGGGCCTCGATCCCAGGACCCTGAGATCATGACCTGAGCCGAAAGCAGAGGCTTTAACCCACTGAGCCACCCAGGCGCCCTCTTACTTGTTTTTATCAAAAAAAAAGTGGTGTTGGATTTTGTCAAATATTTTTCAGTATCAACAGGATGATTATGTGGTTTTTTGCCCATTATTCCATCCATTAATAGGATGACTCACAGGAATTGATTTCCAGATCAATTGGTCATGGTGTATCTTTCTTTATATATCACTGCATTTGATTTGCTCATAATTTGTTGAGAATTTTTGAATCTATATTCTAAGAGATACTGCTCTGTAGTTTTCTTTCATAGTTTCTGTCTGTTTTTGGTATCAGAGTAATAATGACATCATAGAATGAATTATAAAGTATTTCCTGATATTCCATTTTTTTGGAAAAGTTTGTGAAGAATTGTTGTTATTTCTTCTTTGCTCGTTTGGTAGAATTCACCAGTGAAGCCATCCGGACCTGGGTTTTTCTCTGTAGTTTTTTGATTACTAATTCCACTTATTTACTTGTCATGGGTTTAGTCAGATTTATAGTTTCTTCTTGAGTTAATTTTAGCGGTTCGCATCTTTCTTAGAGTTCTCTTTTTTGTAGACATACAGTTGTTCCTCATATTCCCTTATCATCCTTTTTTATTTCTGTAAGGTGAGTAGTGATGTGCCCTCTTTCATTTCTGATTTTAGTAATTCAAGTCTTCTACCTTTTTCTCTTGATTAGTCTAGCTAAAGATTTGTCAATTTTATGATATGTGACAGTGATCTGTGGGGACAGAGGGTACCTACACTTATGGTGAACAAAGCATAATGTATAAACTTGTCGAATCACTAAACTGTACATCTGAAACTAATGTAACATTGAGTGAATTGTCTTCAGATTTAAAAAAAAATGATTTGTCAATTTTGTTGACCTTTTAAAAGAACCATCTGGTAGTTCTACTTTAGAGTGATCTTTGACACAGAATTTCATTTGATCTTTTTATAACACAACTGAAAAAAGTCTCAAAGATTCATGCCTGTAGAGAGTATGAGGTCTTCCAGAATGAAAATACCAGTTCTTTTTTACTGTCATTATATAACAGAATAAGATATTGCCAGTTCCTAGTATAATCAAATGTGAGGAACACAAATTAAGTCATTTTGTTCCATAATCCTAAGAAACTTTCCAATCCAAATAAATAAATTGCATTGAATATGAACAGTTGAGAAAATTTTGAGATTATAATTTGAAACTATTTTTAAAGACAAATAAGAACTTTCTCTTATGTTGAGTTTTCTTTTTCTTGTGTTTAAAATAGATGCTGTCATCTCTCATATGTAAGTCTTAGCCTATCTTCAGAGTTCTAGATTCATTAATTCAAGGAATATTTATTGTGAGCTATTATGTGCCACACATGATTCTATATGCTTGTTATACAGAACAGATGATGTTCTTACCCTCAAATAATTACATTTTGTACTGAATCAAATTTCCAACTTTGGAAACTTCCCATCAATATTTCCAAGCCATTTCAAAACTAACATCCCCCTCCCCCAAATCTAACATTTCCAAATGCCACTCTTGATTTCTCTTTCCACAAATATATCACCTCCCCATCATCACCCATGTCACCCTTCAACCCAGTCTTCACCATCTCAATAAATAGCACTACCAATCACCAAATTCAAGCCAAACCCTAGAAGTCATTCTTGATTACTGCCTTTTCCTCGGGACCAGCAGAAAATCTTCTGCTTCTGACTCAAATCTATATCGAATCAGGCCACTCTCCCTACCTTCACTAGTCCAAATCATCACAGTCTCTGAGTTCTTTTTCCCTCCTTTCCAATCCATTCTCTACCTAGAATCCAGAGTGATCTTTCCTCAATGTAAACAAGATCACTTTACCCCTTCCCCGTCTTAAAGCTTTGACATGGTGTCCTATAATATGTAAAACTAAACCTAAAATCTTTGATATGGACTTGGGTGCCCAGTCCTATTTTTACCTTTCTGGCTTCATTATGAGCCACTTCCCTACTTACTCAATATGATCTATGCTCACTAGTTTTCTGGTACTTAGTGAAAATTTGCTCAAGGAATGAATGACAAATCGATTCTTAAGGATTTCTTACGAATAAACGTTTTTTGTGTTCCAATTATTTCTTAATTAACTCCCTATTGGAGAGATTTTCTGAATTGTATATACTGAACATAACAAAAACCCACAGCATAAAATAAACAGGAATTTAAAATATACCCCACAAATTAGATCTTTCTCAATGTCAGAATATGTGGTTTCAGTGAAGGGTCAACTTTCCTACCGTGAGTACTGGCACAGAGCATCAAGTCAAAGGCATTTCAGAGATTAAACTTTTTCCTGATTCCAGAAACATATTAGAGCAAAAATGCTCAATTCCATCTAGAAAGAAAGTCTTATTTCCACAGGTAGTTGGAGTAGTGGAGAGAGTGGTCTTTGAAGCAATATATTGTGCCACCCTCCACCTTCTTTTGCTAGGTGAATGCTTTTTCTTTCTAGGACTTAGATTTGACTTAGAATTAAAGGGGGGAAATAAGTACCATAGCTTCTTTCTTCAAATGATCAGAGCTGCTTGATAGAAGGTCTTTAACAAGCTCCCACTGTAACAAGCTGCTGTTGTTTTCATGTTTTGGAATGGCTTAATCCTATACATGATAGCATCCTCAAACAGCAAGTGCATTAAGCTGTGACAGCTTTCCACTGACCTAAGCAATTGCATTAGGAAGATGCCATTAGCAGCTCCCTCTCTTCATCTGTTCTCCTCTCCTCCTCCCTACCAGTAAAAGCTATGCTCAATACTACTATTAAATTACCCTTAGAAATACGCTCCTCAAAAAAAAAAAATCAATGCACATGTGTTTTAACACTTGTCACAGATAGATCAAACGACCAATATAACATATATTATTCCACCTAAAGGTTTACATTTTAAACTAAGTTCTTTAGGTGGCACATTTATGAGCTCATATCCAAACTAAGATAAAGAAAAGCAATGGGTGGGAGTGTGGAAGAGAATAAGAATGAATCTCACTATTATTCCAAGCACTTTTTCTGTATTTACGTAGTACTTAATGGTGAATACAGAACAACCTGATGAGTAAAAGTGGTGGTACATGGTAGCAGGGAGCCAAAGCCCTAGAGCCCAAACTTGCTACAGTTCAACTTATTGTACTTATCCTTTACTAATGAATTTAAATGTACTTCTTATTCTGACCATTTCCCCTTGTTTAATCATGACCCACTTTCTATCAAAAGGCAGCACAGTACAGTTACTAAGGTGTAGGGGCGAAAACCAGTGCATGACTCAATAACTTTGTAGCTGTATGAATTTAGGGAGATTACTTAATCTCTCTGTGCTCCAATTTCTTAACATATACATAGGGACAACATCAGTACCTCACTTGGAGAGTTGTAAAGATTAAATGAGTTTAATAAGCAAGGCATTCAAAACAATGGCTGGCATACTATGAGCCATGTTAACCGTTATTTTTCAGTATGTTTATTAAGAAGAAAAATTACCATTCCTGATAAGAATACTTGATAACAATTATGTAATTAATTTCCACTTCCAATTATAGTGGAGTAACTGCATTAGACCAACCCCATGGTAACAAATAGCTATAAAATACATGACACAGCTGTTTTCAGATGATGAACAACCGGTAACACAAGACTGCAATGGCTGCGAGGTGAGTATCCAGGTTTCTATCTCAAGACAATTTTCCAACCACCCTGAAGACAGTTAGTGTCACAGAAGAGTACTACGTTCCTGCTGAGCTGAAGTGACAGAGCTCATAGTCAGGGAAGCTGAAGATGCTGGGTCTGCAGGGTAGGAAATTGGAGAGGAGTACCCTGTGCAAAAAAGCAGCCTCAGAAATCACTTGGGGAGACCTGGACAAATCTGTGGCTGAGGGAGTCACTGACTGGGCAAGATAGAGGTTTGCCAGATGACAGCTGCTGTGGAATTAAGAACACAACAATAGGTACCACAGGCACAGGTAGGTGGGGGGTGGGGGGAGGCAGGGAAGCAATGTCCAGAGATTTTGGAGTTTGAACCCTGCTAGAAGGATGACATCTACTCTTTAACAAACTGGGTTCCAGCTGAAACATCAAAGGGGTGGCCCTGAGGAGTAAGAAGCACAAACAGAGCAAGACCTACTTTAGACCCTCTCAGCAAAGCCTTAAATGAAGCCCTAACAAGATCTAAAGTGGATACAGAGTTTGGAGGCTGAGATTTGACAAGTGAGGTCAATGCTTTCAAGCCACTGACTGAGCTGCCTGCAAAAATGAGAATCAGTACTTCCAATATTCAATCAAATGTCAATATTATAAAAAGAAAGTAAAAAAATATGACCTATACTTAAGAATAAAAGCAGCCAATGGAAACTGAACCCAAGATACCCAGATGTTGGGCTTAGCAGATATACTTAACGCAACTATCATAAATATGTTCAAAGAATTAAACAAAGATGTGTTTACAAAATTATGGAACATGTGGTCTAAATGAGTAAGCAGACAGAGAATCTCAACACAGAAATGAAACGTATTGAAAAAAAAAAAAAGAACCAAATGTGAATTCTAGAACTGAAAAATATACCACTAAAATGAAATTCACAGGATGGACTCAATAGCAGATTCATGAAAAAGTCAGTGAATTTGAAATCAGATAAATAGAAGTTACCCAATTTTAAGAACAGAAAGAGAAAAGATTTCATAAAAGTAAATAGAGCCTCAGGGACACAGAAAATACTATCAAATTAGCTAATTTATGTGTAATTGGTGCCCCCCCTCCAAAAAAGGGATTGACAGTGGACAGATGAATATTGAAAAATATAATGGCAGAGAACTCAAATTTTATTTTAAAATTCCACCAATCGGGGCGCCTGGGTGGCTCAGTGGGTTAAAGCCTCTGCCTTTGGCTCAGGTCATGATCTCAGGGTCCTGAAATCGAGACCCACATCGGGCTTCCCGCTCAGCAGGGAGCCTGCTTCCTTCTCTCTCTGCCTGCCTCTCTACCTACTTGTGATCTCTCTCTCTCTCTGTCAAATAAATAAATAAAATCTTTAAAAAAATAAAAATGAAATTCCACCAATCCATAGATCTATTGATCCAAGAAGTTCAGCAAGCATCAAACAGGATAAACATAAAAACAGCCACACCTACGCACACCACAGTCACCTGCTGAAAATCAAAGAAAAAGAACATCTTAAATACAGGGAAGAAGAATAACAGTATTCTGACTTATCATCAGACCAACGGACTATGGAAAACAATGGGATAGCCTCTCTGAATTGCTAAAGGAAAAGACCAACCCAGAATTCCATTACCAGTGAAAATTTTACAAGCAATAGTGAAATAAAGAAATTTTCTACAAATGAAAGGTTAGAAAGTTTGTTGCCAGCAGATCTGCATTACAAGAAATATTTTTTTTAAAGATTTTATTTATTCATTTGACACAGAGAAGAGATTACAAGTAGGCAGAGAGGCAGGCAAAGAGAGAGGAGAGAGGAGGAAGCAGGCTCCCTGCTGAGCAGAGAGCCCGATGTGGGCCTCAATCCCAGGACCCTGGGATCATGACCTGAGCCAAAGGCAGCGGCTTTAACCCACTGAGCCACCCAGACTCCCAAGAAATATTAAAAGACATTTTTCTTTTCAAAAGAAAATGATACCAGATGGAAACTCAAACCGACAGATAGAAATGAAGAACACCAACAATGGTAAATAAATAAGTAAATATAAATGACTATGTTTACTTACTTCTCATATTTTACTTAAAAAACATTAATTCTTTCAAGCAAAATAATAACAGTATCAGGAAGAGTTCAAAACATATGCAGAAGTAAAAGATATGACAATAATCACATAGAAACCAGGGGATAGGTAAATGAAGTAGACAATGGGAAATGAGGACCAAGGAGTATCAGGAATGAAGTGCATAATATTAAGGACGCATCTCGTTAGTTATAAGAAAGTCACTAAAAATAATCATAATAAAATGTTATAGCTATGAAGTTAATAGAAATAAACTGAAACTCAAAAAACACTGAATTAACATGAAAGAAGGCAAGGAAAAATAGAAAAAACAAAACATACAAATTTCTAAAAAATAGCAATATGGTAGACTTAAATTGAACCAAAACAATAATTATAGGAGATATAAATGGACTTAAAAATCTCAATAAAAGACAGATTATCAGAATGAATAGAAAATTGAAACCTAATGATAAGCTATCTACAAAAGATGCATTTTTTTATTTTTTATTTTATTTTTTTTAAGATTTTATTTATTTATTTGAGAGAGAGAAAGCATGAGAGGGGAGAGGGTCAGAGAGAGAAGCAGACTCCCATGGAGCTGGGAGCCTGATGCGGGACTCGATCCCAGGACTCCGGGATCATGACCTGAGCCAAAGGCAGTCGCTCAACCATCTGAGCCACCCAGGTGCCCAAAAGATGCATTTTAAATTTAAAAATTTAGACAGCTTGCACGTAAAAGGATGAAGAAGATACACCATGGAAACAGTGAATGCAAATAAGCTGATAGGGGTACATTAATATCAGACAAATTAACATCAGGAAAATATACTTTATACATATATATTTAATATACATATATATAATATACATGTATATAATACAGAGAAGGTTGTGAGAATATACAATGAGAAATACTACATTATTAAAAAATTTACCTGAAGTACAAACAAATCATAAATATATTCATCCAATAACAGAGTACCAAAATTCATGCAGCAAAAACTGACAAAACTGAAGGGAAAAGTAGACAAATCCACAACGAAAGTTGGATATTTTAATTCCACTCACTTAGTAGTTGTTAGGAAAAAGCCGGCGCAAGATGCAAGGAAATAGAATAGTTAAACGATGTTATTAAGCAACTTGATCTAACCGACATTTATAAACCCTACGCCCAACAGTGACAGAATGAATACACACATTCTTTTCAAGTGTATATGCAATATTCACCAAGATAGACTACATACTTGGCTATAAGATAAGTTTGAACATTTCAAAACCTAAGTTAGTAATTGAAGTTTTTAAAAATTCCACATAAACCACAGGTCAATGAAGAAATCATAGGGATATGAAATATATTTCCAACTGAATTAGTTATAACATATCAAAACTTGAGGGACGCAACTAAAGCAATGCTCACAGGGAAATATATAATTTTAACATCTCTATATTACCTAAAAAGACTTAAAATTAATAATCTGTGCCCCCATCCTTAAGAAGATAGAAAAAAAATCTTAAACCTAAATATATAGGCACACACACACACACACACACACACACACAGTAAATGTAAGAACAAAAATCAATGAAGAAACAAAATAAGAGAAAACTGATTAACCCGAAATGTGATTATTTGAAAAGATTAATAAAATTCACAAAAATCCCTAGCAAGAATGATTATGGAGAAAAGAGAGAAGAGAAAGTTATCAACATCAGGAATGAAATTAGAGATACATCACTAAAGATCCCACAGATATTAAAAGGATAATAGAGAAATAGCATTAACAACATTATGCTTATGAATTTGACACTGTAGATCAAAGCAACAGATCCCTTGAACAAACACATTTTATAGAAAAATCCAAAAGTTCCATATTAACTAAAAGGATAGAATTCACAAATCTTTAGAAAATTAATTTCCCACAAAGAAAACTCCAGGCTTAGTTTCACTGGTAAATTCTATCATTCACTAAAGGAAGAATATCAGTATTCCACAACTCTTTCAGAAAATGGGGAAAGAGGGATTGTTTCCCAACTCATTTGTGCAACCAGTAAAACTCTGATTTTTAAACCTGACAAAGACATTACAATGAAAAATTTTACATATTACATGGATAGATATGGATTGTTCACTCATTCATTCATGTGAGATATTTTACATGATATGATGCCAGTAATGTATTAAATCGACCCATGTGAAATTGCTGTATCATATAGCCGTAGGTTTAAAAACACTGCCAAATATCAGCAATTTCACTTGATGCAACTTTATATTAGCACTGGAAATACAGTAATGAACCAAATATAATTCTCCACCTAGGGAGGTTCATAATTTAGAGAAGGTAGACAGACATCTATGTGGATGATTGTAGGAAAATGTAATTAAGTGCCTTTTTAACAGGATAAGGCCCTGTCATGGCACTGGGAGAGCATAGATGGGAAATCACTACCTGCTCCATCTTGATATGAAACATGAGTACGAGTTCAGCAGGAAAACCATGAGGAAAGAAATTCCACTCAGTGGGAACAGAAGGTGCAAATATTTACAGCTATAAGAAAGAACTGGTCAGGAAAATTTGAAAAGATCGTTATATCTAAAAATTAAAAAGCACAATGGAAATGACCTAGGATAGTGATGGGATCACAACACATGCAATGAGCTCTGGAGACTGTATCCTGAGGGTCACACACTTTTTTTCCAGAGAAATTTGATGATAATTTTGTGATCAGATCTTCCAGATTTGGATATAACCCAAGCAACCGAGTATCTAAGTCACTCGTTAGTGAAAAACAAACAGTACTGTGACTACACATGACTGTCTTCTTTTCTTACATTATTTCCTCCTTCAACATCCTTGCTGCTGACTAATTATTGAAATAGACTTGAAGAAATTTGGGATCACACAGAAGTTATCTTGGCCAAGTATGTGGAATGCAGGAGAAAGGAACTCTAACACACAGTAACACATCAGTGATTGACCTATTAATATACACGTCCAAGCCTGCACTGAGAGGGTCTCTTCATGAACACCGGGGCCTCTGGCCAGACCACTACACTGAGCTGCCCGAAGTGTACGCTTTCAGTTATGAATATAAGTCAGATGTCAATACCTTGTTATCCTAAAAGTCCGAGGAGAAAAGTTTTGCTTTATCTCCTCCCACTCCGCCCCACTCCGGCAGCAGTGGCCTCTGGAAGGTTGTACTAAAAGAAGCTGTCTAGAGAACCTGAAGGGGAAGTGTCACTCACTCCTGGGATTTAAAATGAGAAACAGAAGAAGAAGCAAAAATTAATGCTAAAATAATTTTAGTCAATAATGCTAACCACCTTCCTTACTAGACCGTTCACTGACAGGGAGAGCAAAAATAATTGGATTCCTTTCTCCTGTCCACTGTGATTGTGACGTTTACTAGGCAGAAAAATAGCCCAATGAGGTAGGGAAAGGGAGGGGAGGAGTGAGAACACATACGAGGGACACCTTCACCCCAACCCCATGATGGAGTGCTGACTTAGGAACCTCAGGGGAACAAAGCTGCTGCCTGCAGTAATTAACACCCGCCGTGCACTCACTGTGTGCCTGGAGCTGCACTAAGTGCTTTACCAAGATTATTTCATTTAAGTTCATGTGGGCTTATCGAGCTTATTTTTTATGTTCCTTGCTACAGACTGTAAATCTTAACACCATTTTTAATATTATGTTTCTAAATGTTCCCTGGGGTTAATAAGAGACTAGAGTATCCAATAAGCATAATACACTGATAGCCCATTTATTTAAAATGTCACCTTAAAAAATAAAAACTTTAATTAAAAAAAATGCCACCTCCAAGTATCTATTTATGATTTATAGTTAAGTTCTAGGAGAACTGGTATCTGAATCGCACATATTCATCCCCATTTAATGCACACTGATTCTGAGTGGGAATGGCTGAGAAGCCAGGTCTGAAAGTGCCGAGTATTTCACCTGGTAACAGGTACAAACAGGTTTCATTCTCTCCCATTCTCTCAATGGTGCTTCCAAAGACCATTTCTTTGTGTAAGCTGCCAGATTTGAATGAAATGAAATCAAGAAATCATGGATGCATAATTGCAGGTCAGACCACAAAGAAAGTTTTGCCCTGGGAAACTTTCTGTTAGGTATTCAGAATTCCCACTCCCAGGTCAATGTTACCTAGGTGGATACAAATGTGGAAAGAAAGGTAGGGTTCTAGTAATGGAGATTTCCAAGCACGAGCATGTCTGGACCCCGATCTGAAGACAGTCCCAAAAAGCAATGTTGGACATGGAATCTGGTAGTCATACCTTCAGAATGTGTGCTCTTGGTACCTCAAATGCATGGCACCTAGTGGGAGAGGGTGCGAGGGTTCAACTCTCTTGAATCCTAAGGGGTGACTCTTTGTAGAGCCAATTCTCCATCTCAAGCCAGGCCGGTTCCTTATCCTCAGTTTGATGGATTTATTTCCCATTTATAAAGATGTTCAGAGGGGAAGGAACAAATGCAACCTGCTTGGGAATTCACTCTGGCATTTAACAATCCTCAGGGTGCCTCCCAGAACCTCAACTAATAGGTTCACTGTTAGTGTGAGTGTAATTCTACATGCATCATCTGGCAGTTTTAGGTGCCCCCCCCCCACAAAAGATGTGCACTACCAGGTCCCTACACAAGGTTTAGTATCTTGAAAGGACCCTCGAAATATTAACTAGCCGATCAAACTGCTCCCAGCTCTCTAGTTTGCAGTGGAGAATGTGGCCCTCATTCTCTCATTCCTACTCAGACATAAAGGTTATTATTAAATTTCTCTTTCTTCTCTTTTCAACATCAAGGAACTTCACTTCTTTTTACCTCTCCTTAGACTTGTTATTCAGAGAATCACAGATTCAGAAGGGACTTAACATAACCCAACTGATAATTATTTCCAGTGCTGATCTAGACCCCCTCAGATTTTCTCCCATACTGTGCCAATCCTATCCACATGCAGTTTTCCAGAAGAGCCTGATTATACCCCAGGGAAGTGTGATGGAGGATAACAGGGTGGTTGTTTTGGTTTAAAGTTATGCCCTGGACATGTCAACACCTCTTTCTTTTGGTTACGGTTTTGTGTTTTTTCTCATATGTCTGTATTTATAGCTGTGCTAGATATCAGAATGAGGACAGGAACAATTCCTTTGCTGGCTAATTAGAGCCCCACATGTTAATGAACTCCCACCACTCTACTGCCTTAGAGTGCTGGCATCCCTACAGGAAATTAATAAGAGCCTTAATCACTCAGAGACTGGAAAGGTCAGTGCCCACCACGGGTTCAAATGCAGAGATGGCACCACAATCACATCCTATTTCAAATGTATAACAACAACAGTCTATGAGTTTTAAGAGTATAACTCTCCATCAATAGGCAGATGGATTAAAGCATCAACCTGGTCATTGGACTAAAGGAACACAATCACAGAAAAATTAGTTGCTTATGCTCATATATATGTAGTGATTTGCGATCTTTTCTACATCGTTGCTCATTACTCCAACTTAAATGTAGTGGCTGGCAGCAAAAATATCTGTCCTAGAATGGATCCCCCCAAATTTTAACCAAAAATTTCTCATTGTAAGGTATGTATCAGCTTCACAGGGCTCTTTTTAAAAAGATTTTATTTTTATTTATTTTGGTGACAGTGAGAGATATCACAGAGGGAGAGGGAGAAGCAAACTCCTTGCTGAGCAAAGAGCCCAACACAGGGTTTGATCCCAGGACCTAGGATCATGACATGAGCCAAAGGCAGATACTTAACCGACTGAGCCACCCAGGTGCCCCTTAACAGGGCCCTTTTAACCCAACCCTACAGACTCAGAATCTTAAGGAGTGGAGATGGAAAGAAGCATATTCAGATATAGACCATTCCCCTTGAGCAACCAGGATTGAAGACCACTGATCTACTCCCCCTTCCAGAAGCCTAGCAGGACAATTGTTATACTGGTCATTGCAAATTGCACATCAGTTTCCTCCATTTTACTACTTGTGTCTGACAGGTGAACCTGATCAACAAGCGGTAATAAAAAGTAGGCATAATATAATCTGCTGCACTAAATGGTCCTGATCCACACCACAGTGGGAAGAAATCCAACCAAAGAACGAGCATTCAGTGGCACTCAGAAAAATTCACATTACAGAAACCAGGGAGGACAAAGTTTTAAAGCTAAATTCTGCAGAAAGGATATGAAAGCTGAGGAAAGACTATTTGAGATAACAATTAGGAGGTTATTGGAAATGTTTTAGAGTATAGTTTCAACAGCATGATGAAGTAGAAAACCAAATGATCTTCCTTTTCTCTGCCTATTAAAAGTGGGTCCAAGATTTAGAACTCAACTAATATTCCACTTCCAGCTAAATTTAATTGCTCACTCCTCAGAACTACAATGATCTTGACTATCTTATCACTAATTCATTTCCTACTCTGTTATTACAAAGATTGTGTTATTAGTTCTCTTACTAACTTAAATTTTCCTTGAGGGTAGTAGTCTATTTTCACTAGTACTTTTCTATGTTTCCCTAGTACTTAATATAATGATTTGCACATAGTATCTGCTCAAAAATATTTGTTGAAAGCAAGAAAGATTAGCTCTTCATGGAAGTCCTATAATTAGAAGTTTTCCCATCTACAATTTAGTAAATGAGACCTTTCTGAAAATATTAATCTGTTCTATGTAAGATATAAACTCTCAGTTAATGTAAAATGAAACTTTACTAGAAATCAATAAAATATTCCCTTTGGATTCAGATTTGTTGTCTTTTTTAATAATTTGATTTCTTTTGAATTTAATTTCTGTGTATTTGTGAAGTTTCTTTTTAGATAACTTTATATTTTGATGATGTCTTTTTTTAATTTATTTTTTAAAATATTTTATTTATTTATTTGATAAAGAGCACAAACGGGGGAGGGGGGCAGCAGGCAAGCAGGCAGAGAGACTTCTAATCTCATAAAACAAACTGAGGGTTACTGGGGGGTGGGAGGGTAGGGATAGGGTGGATGGGTTATGGACATTGGGGAGGGTTTGTGCTTTGGTGAATGCTGTGAAAGATGTAAGCCTGATGATTCACAGACCTGTACCCCTTGGGCAAATAATAAAAATAAAATTAAAAAAAAAAAAAAAAAGAAGCAGGCTTCCCACTGAGCAAGGAGTCTGATGCAGAGCTCAATCCCAGACCCCAGGATCATGACCTGAGCTGAAGGTGGATGCTCAACCAACGGAGCCACCCAGGCACCCTGAATTCAATGAGGTCTCAAGGTAATCTTGGTTCTGGCTTTATATAGTTCAAAGGTTATGTTCATTGTGTACACTTCTCTAAAATATTTTTTAAACCTCTCACATACCTAGAAACAATGCCTGAATTATAATAAGGTAACATTTTTATAGCCCATTTATAAAGGTGGCAATTAGAACCCTGAACATACTTCCAGAGAAACAGTATGAAAAGACTTGATTAATTTACCAGGTCAACCCACAAACCTCTTTAATTCTGCAGAATGATCTGTCATTGCTAGACACTAACCACCTACATTATCATTGTGATGTGTAATGTACACAAAAAATCAAACCGTTTTCATCAAAAACTCACATCATCAGTACCATGGTATCACAGTACATACAGTAGGATCTCTCTCATCTCTTCCATATTCTCATCTTCAACCTCACTCTTCCTGAATTCTATCATAACTAGAGAAACTCTTAATAGGTTCACAATGTCAGGGTGGTCAGTATCAAATCCAAACACCCTGCTATAGAAACTCTTCGTGATATAGGCTTTTTCTCCAGCTTCATCTCTCCTTGTTGACCCTTTTTTATTTTATTTTATTTTATATTTTATTTTATTTTATTTTATATTTTATTTTATTTTAATTTAATTTCAAGAGAGAGAGAGAGGAGGCAGGGGGAGAAGGTGAGGGAGAATCTTAAGCAGGTTCCACACTCAGCACAGTGCCCCACGTGGGACTTGAACCCACTACTCTAAGCTAAAATCAAGGAGTCAGAAACTTAACTGACTGAACCACCCTAGGGCCCATCACTGCTGACCCTTTAAAACACTTCCTTCCAGCAATGCCAAATTACCTCAGTCCACTAAACTCTTCATCTTCACCTTCATCCCTGTTGTCCCCCTGTTGTATTGCTCTCCTCCATACTACCTTTCCTTGGTTAACTACTGTCTTCCCTCAGACTCAGTTTTAAACAGAATCCCATTCTGAAAGCCAGCTCCTCTCCCTTTCCTGAGATAGGTACTCTCTTTACATGCACCAAGAACAAACACCCTTTCATTTTTTTCTAAAGATTTTATTTATTCATTTGACACAGAGAAGAGATTACAAGTAGGCAGAGAGGCAGGCAGAGAGAGAGGCGAGAGGAGGAAGCAGGCTCCCCGCTGAGCAGAGAGCCTGATATGGGCCTCGATCCCAGGACCCTGGGATCATGACCTGAGCCGAAGGCAGCGGCTTTAACCCACTGAGCCACCCAGGTGCCCTACAAACACCCTTTCAAAGAACATGTCCACTGTGTTGAAACCTGCCAAAAACATTACATTTGTCTTTGTTACACTTGAACCCATGTCTAGAACAGTTCTGAATACAAAGTCTGTGTTAAATAATTGGTAAATGTTGGATGAATGACAGCAGTCATTTCTAAGTTCACAAGTTCCTTCCTTCCTTGCTTCATTCATTCATTCAAAATATGTTTGACTGCCTGTGGTGTACCAAGTGATATTAGGCATTGGAATGATATGTATTAGGCACTGGAGACTACATTGGATTCATTGCCTACCCTGATGGAGTTTACTGCTATAGGGCACTATGGGAAAACCAGGATTTTGGACTTCAGGGTCCAGTGGAACAGAGGATCCTTGTGGTGTTAGCTCCATGAGAAGCAAGGATTCTTACTGGTGTGATGAGGAAGATCATAAAGACACCTCCCAACTCCCTGCTCAGTGGGGAGCCTGCTTTCTCCTCTCTCTCTGCCTGCCTATCTGCCTACTTGTGATCTCTCTCTCTGTCAAATAAATAAAATCTTAAAAAAAAGACACTGCCCAATAGTGCATATACACTGTACAGTGGTACACAACTACTCATAAATATTCTGAACTAAATAGAATATGACTCCCTTAGAAGTGAAAAAGTTGGGGCACTGGGGTGGCTCAGTCAATTAAGTGTCTGATTCTTGATTTCTGTTTAAGCCAAGATCTCAGGTTTGTGAGATCGAACCCCAGTGCTGAGCATGGAGTATGCTTAGGATTCTGTCTCCCCGTCTCCCTCTGACCTTCTCGGATCTCATGCTCACTTTCTTTCTCAAAAAAAAATAAATAAATAATAAAAAATAAAGGTCATGCTAAGCAAAATAAGTCAATCAGAGAAAAGCAATTAGCATATGAGCTGCTCACTCTTATGTGGAGTTTAAGAAACAAAACAGAGGATCACAGGAGAAGAGAGGAAAAAATAAAATAAGACAAAATTAGAGAGGGAGATAAACCGTAAGAGACTCTTAATCATAGGAAACAAACTGAGGGTTACTGGAAGGGAGAGAGTGGGGGAATAGGGTAACTGGGTGATGGACATTAAGGAAGGCATGTGAAGTAATGAGCACTGGGTATTATATAAGACTGATGAATCACTGACTTCTACCTATGAAACTAATAATTCATTATATGTTAATTAATTGAACTTAAATAAAAAAATTTAAAATAGTAATAATAATAAGGGTTATACTTAATCATTGAAAAGTCTTTATTATGAACTTAAAATACATCTTTCCCCAAAGTGTTCAGTTTCATTTGTACGCTGATTGTAGTGACCTCCATAAAACTCCCTGCTGCAAGTTGAAATCTTTGGCTCAAGCCATCATTATTGCCCACCTAGACCATGTTAGTATTTTCTCAGCTTGTCTATTGCTTCAAGGTCAACCAAACTGAATTCATTCTTCATTCTTTGATGAGTGATTTTTCTAAAACATGTATCAGATTATGTCATTCCTTTTGATGACCCACCAGGATTTTCAAGTCTTTCTAAGAGAATATAAAGCTCATCATCTTGACTTACCGGTCCACTGAGTATTTGCAGAATCCTGTATCATAATTCAGATGGCTGGACTTATGAAGTATATGAGGAAGTGAGTGGGAGCTTCACAAACATGTCATGCATCAGAAAAACAATAAAAAAGACTAGGTAAGAGATAAAGCCTAAAGTGTTTCAATGACCACCTTCACTCTTTGGATCAAGTTCAAAGTCTCCAGCAATTGAATTTAAGGTCCCTTTGGACCTGACTCATCAGTTCCATTTTAGATTCTTTTGCCCCAAATATTTTATGCTCTTTTGTGTCTCCTTAAGGTTTCTGTGGGTTAAGAAGTGAGAAAGATGGTTAAAAAGAATGAATATAGGGTACTGGTTCAGGTAGGTTGATTGTGAGAATGAGGGAGAATATGGTAGCTAACAGAGAACCTGGGGCTAAGATTATTTTTAAAATTCTTATTCTTTAATTTTTTTCTTAAAAAATCATGTTTATATGTTGTGACATAAAAAAGCCATTTGGGAGTGACTATCTAGAGAAGGAAAAGGATATTTGATGGAATAAAAACCTGGAGGGGAAAGGAATCAATGCAGAGAGAGGGATATGTCTTACATGTTATTCTTAGATGTACAGAAAGGAGACTAGATGGGTGCCAGATGCAAATAAAAGAAGGGCAGGAAAAAAGGAGCTTGAGGAAGTTCACACTTGATGGCTTAATTTTCCTCCATAAGAAATAGCAAGTGAGGTCAGCTGGTGAGGCTTTGGAGGGCAGCAAGGAAGGGTGCAATATGGAGAAGAATGAACAGGTTTGGGATAGTTGCGCTGTCGAATGAGAGAGGCTTTGGGCTAAGGACCCAGAAGGTTTCTAAGCACCATGAAAAATCCCGTGGCATGGTTTTGATTTCAATTTGCATGGTATTGTGATTCACATGATCATAGACAAGCAGTCTTTCCTACGATAGTTCTGCTTTAGAACAGGGTTTGGCAAACTATTTATATAAGAGGCCATATAATAAATCTTTGGGCTTTGTGGGCCATATGGTCTCTGCTGCACATACTCAATCCTGCCGTTTCAAAGCATCCATAGACAATATGTAAATGATGAGCGTGTACCAATCAAACTTTATTTAAAGACACTGAAATTTGAATTTCATATGACTTTCATGTGTTATGAAATATTATTCTTCTTTTGATTTGTTGTCAGTCATTTAAAAATGTAAAAACCATTTTTAACTCATGGGTGATAACAAAACCAGAGTGGCTGGTTTGCAGACCATGGGCCATAGTTTGCTGACCTTTCCCTAGAATATCACAAATGCTTAAAAGCATAAATTCAAGTAGTACTACTCTCACATTAATTTAGTGACTATTCTATTTCTCATTCTATTTCTATTTCTCATTCAGTTCTCATGGCTGAACTTCCACAAAAAGACATAAGCATTTACCTTCAACTGCAGAAAAGATTTCTTGTTTATAGCAAGAAGAGATGCCCAATACCTGGATGTTCAGGGAGCAAGGCTGCTACTCACAGGAGATGAAAAGAACTGAGAATTCCAACGCAAGTTCAAGAGCCTTGAGAGAGTTGTTGGTCTTTTGTGGGACTGCATTATAACATTTCTATGATCCAGATATAAAACAGATGTGCAGCCGGCACTTCTCTTCATCCTAGGCTAGATTAGAGTCTCCTCTCCATAGCTATATCACTCTTTTTCAGAATCCATAGGACAAAGGGAGAGAGGTGTAGTGAGTCAACAAATAAATGAGGAAGCTCAGTTCTTTACTGATGTCATAAAAATCACAGGTGAGCAGAGCATCAAGAGACTCCAGTAAGAGACGCCTAGGATTGGAGAGAAACTTTTGCCTCCTAAAAGCATTTCTGTCCTTCTGTCCTGTCGCACAAAAGGGTATAAGACCCTTTAGTTGACATGCAGACTCACTGAAAACAGGACTAAGTAGCAACAACGGATGCGGGCTCAGGTGGTATTGGATGTGGGTAGCACTTGTAAAGATGATGGATGTTGCCAAATGGTAATTTTCTCTGTGTGGTGGCTGTGATTGATCTGTGGCTTGATGTGATGGTTGAAGCTTTCATATTCAATCCTAAAGGAAGAAATATCATGTCATCACACAATGGGAGTTTCAGATGACTGGGGTGGGGTTGAGGTGGGATATTGCTTTGCTTCAGGAGATGACTCACTATGAAAGGACAATGTTTCTTTAAAACTCACATCCACCCAGGCAGTGGAGGCCAGTATATATACTTTTATTAATGTAAAATTCCAAATAAATTTGCTTTACATCTCTACTGACCCTATACTATAGTCCTATGTAGGAAACTGAAGGACTTGGGCCACAGGTACTGTTTTCATGTCTTTTTTTTTTTTTTTTTGTCTTTGGAAAATAAAATCAGATTTTTGAAGCAGACAAGTAGCTAGGTAGATGATACTAAAGGAAAATAAGGTTTGCTTTTCCAGAAAGATGCTTATGCTATCACAGAGGTGACACCATGACAAGGGCAGAGAACATTTCATAATTCCCAAATATAGAATAATGAATTTGGCAGGAGACAACTTAGCTTTAGCAGGAGAGCTCTGTATTTAAATTTCAGGGGCAACTGGGGGGAAAATTAGGTAAAACTATATTTTTAGAAGATAGAAAGGGCAATCTAACACAGAAAAAAAACAGTGTAATGAGAGAAATGCCTAAGAAATTATCAGAAGAAAATACCTCTATGGAAGTCTATGTATGTATCAACGCAAGGAGCACAGTATTTGCAATACACAAAATGAACTTTAAACTTTAAAGAGGTAACCGAAAGTAATTTAACCATCACCAAAACATGATGAAGTAATGACCATAATATAGTCACACAGGTGTGGAACTCATTCCACAGTAACATGTGATAGAAGAGGAGGTAGAAGGAGGCATTTTGTATTAGAAAGCATTAACCCTGAGAATAGATATGTCATGACTGTTGGAGCCCCACTAACAGTGTTGAGCCATGCCAAGAACTAGAAGAAGAGGGTCCAGGACCCACTGGTAACAGATGGAGCAAATGTGGAAACTCTGATCCTGGAAAGAGACCTCTAAAATGAATTTAAAGAATTGCACTCTCTGCAAAACCTTCTTTTATTTTCCTATACTCACCCATAGTTCAATGCATCCTGTTCTCCTGCATTGTCCTGTTCCTAAACATTCAAACTGATAGTTTTGAATACTCTATTTTGTGATCACTTGTTAAATAGCCATCTCCCTAGCTTGGCTGCGTTACGCATCTTCATACTATTTCCTTAAACCTATTGTCAAGGACATTTGTAAAAAGTATTCAATAAATATTTGTTAGACAAATGGACAAGGGAAAGAAAGGGATCAAGAATGAGAGCCAAGTTGGAAATAAGAAAGCATTGATTTGTGCATCAGAATCGCATGGAACATAAAGCATGGGTGAAATCCAACAATAAATAAATTTTGGCTCCTTCCTTTGTTGCTAGAGCAGCCCAAAAAATGTGAATGTAGAGAAAGGGGAATAGATAAGATAGGATGTGAATTTATACATGAAATGGATGCATATAGAGAAAAGAAGTCACAAATAGCCATTAGGGCGCCTGGGTGGCTCAGTGGGTTAAAGCCTCTGCTTTCGGCTCAGGTCATGATCTCAGGGTCCTGAGATCAAGGCCCACATCGGGCTCTCTGCTGAGCAGGGAGCCTGCTTCCCCCTCTCTCTCTGCCTGTCTCTCTGCCTCCTTGTGATCTCTCTTCCTCTGTGAAATAAATAAATCTTTAAAAAAAAATAGTAAGCCATTAGAAAGGCGACGTATGGATTTTAATTCAGGTAGATGTGGTATGTGACCTGGACATTTCATTTTTTATAAGTTTCACATACATGATTTTGATGAGCAGTCATAGTCAAGAATCACTGAATTATATGAATAAAAATGCACAAAACTTATGTTTCTAGGTACAATCGAAAAGTCATAACAGACTAATGTTCTTTCTAATATAATTTTAAAAGCTGTATAAATTACATAAATAACATTTTTAAAGATAACCAGAGAGCTGCAGACATAAAGATGAATAAACTCAGTTCCAAAGAGGGAAGAACCATTCAGGGGATCATCACCCTCTCTCCCCTCACCACCCCCACTTGAAACTTGGGCTGGAAACTGGGCTCCATGCAGGTAGAACAATTTCATGAAAAAAGGAAAAAGAGGCAAGGGAGGGAAAAAGGAAAAAAGGAGAAAAAGAGAAGCAACAAGATATTACCAGTAGTCTGGGGGCAGATGACAAACTGAAATTTTCAGTTACTTCAACTACATGGTAGTTTCTACTATGAGTTCTCTTCTGTGCCCTAGGGCTGCACAGAAACCTGGGGAGTTAGGTCAAAAACTTCTTCAAGGCCAAGTGATAATTTCACCTAATTGGTGCAGTCTTATAGTACTTATGAAGAAAAGATACCCATCAATGTCTTCGATTCATTTTGTAAATTTTAATTTTCTATTGCAATTTTCTATTTTGTCCACTTCTTTATTCCATAATGTGATGGTTAACTATATGTGTCAACTTGGCTGGGCCATACTACTCAGATATTTGGCCAAACTTTCTGGATGTTTCTGTGAGGGTGTTTTTATTTGGACGAGATTAACATGCAAATTAATGGACTCTGAGTAAAGTTGATTGCCCTCCAATATGTAGGTGGGTCTCATCTAATCAGATGAAGGCCTAAGTGGAACAAAAAACTCATCTCCTCTGAGCCACAAGGAATTCTGCATTTGAATTGCAACACTGGCTCTTCCCTGGATATCTAGCCTGCCAGTCCACCCTGCAGATTTTGAACTAGCCATCCTCCAAAATCATGCAAGTCAATGTCTGAATATAAATATCTTTCTACACACACACACACACACACACACAATTTCTGTTTTTCTGTAGAGCATTGACTAGCATACATATTAATGACAGCTATTTTAAAGTTTTTGCCTACTAAACCCAATGTAGGAGTCATACATAAATCTATTTCTATTATCTTTTCTCTTTTGATTACCAGACCTATATTCTTTCATTCATCTAGCATTTTTTTTAATGCCAGACCTTTTATGTATAACAGAGAGAATAGGAAACCTCTCTGGGTGAAAATAACATCTGTAGCCTCTACCTTCATATGCTATGTCTGGTATTCAGTGCAAAATCACTAGAGGCAAGAAAGCATGACTGCTAATCAGGAAGGAAAAAAGAAGACATAGAAGCAGACCTATGGATGATACTTACACTGGAGCTAACAGAGACTTTCAATAACTAAGATTAGTAAAGAAAAATAGAGCTAAAAATGGATAAAATAGATGGAATAATTAGGAATTTTTTTTAAGATTTTATTTATTCATTTGACACAGAGAGAGAGATTACAAATAGGCAGAGAGAGAGGAGAAAGGAGGAAGCAGGCTCCTGCTGAGCAGAGAGCCCGATGTGGGCCTCGATCCCAGGACCCTGGGATCATGACCTGAGCTGAAGGCAGCGGCTTTAACCCACTGAGCCACCCAGGTGCCCTAATTAGGAATTTTAACAAAATGCTTTAAGCTGTTAGAAAAGAAGAACATAGAAATTCTAGAACTGAAAGACATAGTATCTAAAATCGTTATTATAAGAGATGGAGTTAATAGTGGTTGGACATGGAATTAGCAACCTGGAAGACAGGCTAATAGAAAAATACCCATAGTGAAGAACTGATAAGAAAGAGTAGTATTTTACAATATGCTACCCCTCAGACATTAAGGAGAAAGATGTGTATTTTTTTCTACAACTAAAATATCTCTGGAAACATACATCAGACCAAAAACTAGTAACATAGATTGTTTCCATGAACTGGGTTGCTGAAGAACAAAAGTGGAAGAGAATCTTCTCACTATTTTCACTCTGTTCCTTTTCAATTTTTACTCTACTACCTGCTAAAGGAAACTGAAAAAATAAAGTAAAATTAAATTAAACAAAAAGGGGCGCCTGGGTGGCTCAGTGGGTTAAAGCCTCTGCTTTCGGCTCAGGTCATGATCTCAGGGTCCTGGGATCGAGGCCCGCATCGGGCTCCCTGCTCAGCAGGGAGCCTGCTTCCCCCTCTCTCTCTGCCTGCCTCTCTGCCTCCTTGTGATCTCTCTCCCTCTGTGAAATAAATAAATAAAATCTTTAATAAATAAATAAATAAATAAATAAAACATTAAACAAAAAGGTGTGTTGCGCTTATTTTAGAGGAGGAAAGGGCCCTTAAAGGAATTAAGGAGAGTGGTGCAATGAAAATGTTAGGAGAGAAAATAAAAGAGAAGTGATAGGTTTTAGGATGGAGACTAATGTCACCACACTGGCACAGAATGTGTATAACATTTTGCTAAATAAATTGGCAAACTGGAACTGGTTCACTCATTCATCCATCAATTCAATGAATTTACTAGGAGCTTATAATGTGCCAGACACTATGAAGCTTTGAAAAGACAAGGGTGAAAAAGAATAAGCAGGTTCCTGACCTCAAGTGAGGAAACCAGCATTAAAAAAGGAAATATAAGAATGACAAGTATTTAAAGAGAGACAGAGAGATGTACCATGGAATGATAAAAACAGTAAAGATGTTTACTTAAAGTGCCACTGTATGAAAGAAGTCTGTAGGATATATTTTTTGTTAACCTTGGAAACAATTTTGTCTCTTAGAAGAAAAGGAAATTAATGAGAAAGTTAAATTTGGACAAAATGAAGTTGTTAAGTGAGTTAGAGAACTGTAAGCTATAAGAGCAGGAACTTTGTCACTCTACTTCTACATGATATCCCCAGAACAATGGGACAGTGGTAAGTATAAAATCAATATTTATAGAATAATCAATAGGAAAGCCTTAAAATATGCATTACAACCCCCCCTGCGATTTCATTACAAATGCACATTTCAGCTATTTATGTATTGATCAGGCTTCTGAACATGGGAAATGTGATTTCATGTTAGTTATAAAGATATTTCTTGCTGTTTAGAGTAGTAAAAAATTATGCAAGAATTAATTACATGAAATATACTATAGCCATATAAATAACTACTATATGACCACTGCAAATCATGTGGTAGAAGAATATTTCAATGACACAAAAATATATATATTCTAAAATATGAGAAACTGGGTTACAAAGAGTTGTATATTCCTATTTTTGTTGCAAAGACATAATGTATGTCCTATGACACCAGTATTTATTTCCAGGTGTAGGATGAGTGAGTTTTACTTTTCTTCTATTGTCTGTGTTTTCCTCAAGAAATATAATAAGGGATATCATCACTGCAACATTTTAAGCATATTTTTATTTCCAAATAACCAACCAAGAAACTTACATAACAAAGCACGTTTGTAACTGAAGGCTGTTATGCTATTTCATAATGGTCTGAAGGAACAGCATTATCAAACTTTTTTTAATGATGTGTGATAACTCAAATATTCAGAGTCTGGAGGTTGTTCTAAATGCTTATACTCTTCCTCTCATTCCAGCATCTTCCTTGTCTGCATTCCCCACTTCCATCTCTGGAAGTGTTAGAGGGTCTTACACATAGCCTACACACAGTAAGATCTGAATGAATGAAAGAATGAATAGATGAATCAAACGAAGGAAGAACTAAAGAAAATGAAGTGTGTCTGCCATCTTGATTTCTTAGGGACCAAAAATAGACAAGACTATTAAACTCTAGACGGTAGGAACCTAGTTTCATATGCAAGAACTGATAACCCTGTTACTGCAAGTTCTTACTGTCCACCTTGTCATCATCATTCTGCAAACCACAAAGGTAGGAAAAGAAGCAAAACATTCCTCATTCCACACATGAATGTTTGAGGTTGAATTAATTAGGTCGCCCAGTGTCTTACAGACATCTAGAGAGATATTCAAGCTCAAGGAAGTAAAAAAGAAAGAGGATGAATAGAGAGATAGAGAGAGAGATGATAATAGATAGAGTCTACTTTTGAAAATATATTGACCAGCGCTAGACCTTCCTTGGCCCTACACTGATTCACTGAAAAGATATGTGCCACCAGAACTCAGGGAGTTTAATGGGCTATGGTAGGGACAGAGGTTGGGGTTGAGGGCAGGGTTTTCAGAAACTATACACATTGAAAGAGTTAAAGTTGTATCTTAGGCAGTTTGGTGACAGGAGGATATGCTAGCAAAGGGATAATTAAAGCTTTCCCGAAATTATAAAGAGATCATTTTTAGCCTGCCCTTGCCTTACCAGGACATTCACAGTGTGTGGCTGGTATATTGTCTCCCCTCCGCTCCCCCCGGCTCTGTCTTTCCAAGGGAACCCTATTACAGATAACTAGCATTTTTGTTCAGCACAGCCATTTTAGGTTTCTGGACCCAACATCATTAAATGCTGAACAAAAACCTTACACTTGTCAAGTGCATCTGACTGCACATCACTTCAACGTGTTATAAACAAAGAGTCCCTGGATGCTGGGACCGTCCAGCTGCCCAGGCTGGAAGCAGAGTTCAAGCTGTTCTCTTGGAGTGCTCTTTTACCCAAGCTGATACGCAAGTGTATCGGGGTCACGGGTCTTTCTTCAGATTCCCTTTTCAGTCCAAGCCTCATGTTCAAATGACTTCCAGTGGTATCTGGACCGTTAGCATAACACAGGCAAGACAGGCTGAGCATATTCTGCTTGCTGAGACAGCACGGGGCTGGCAATGTCCCCAAAGTTGTTTCTCCTTCATCCCTAGTGAGGAGATCCAGACATCCCTGAGGCACTGGGCAAGACAGAGCACAGGTCCATTGGGCTGAGCTGTAGCTCTCCCTCCATGTCAGTCCAATCAAAGCATCCCCAGCTGCCTCTGGAAGGAGCGGTGGGAGAGCAGGGCAACCCATTCTGGAAGACGATCCGCTCCCATGCGCCAGACGGAGCAAGAACTTTGGACAGCTACAAGCAAGAGGAACAGCCCATTTAATGTGCTCTGATTCCCTCCTGTAAAGACGGGGAAATTATCTGCTTGCCTCGAATATCTTCATTAAAAATGCATTTAAGCTGTGAAGCTCTACGAAGGAGAGACCTGTAATACATGAAAGATTAGCCCCAGATTGCTGATTGGGCTATTTTACATCATTATGGTAATTAAGCTAGCAAGACTGTTGTGCTGACTTCAACACTTTCCTCCATTTGCCTTTGTCTCCAATTCAAGGTATTATCCCCCCTCTCTTCCCATCTCCCAGCCTTCTTCCTTTCCTCCCCTCCCACCCCGCCCCACCAAACATCTCCTCAGAGCCTTGGCTGGTCCTGTCTCGTGCATATGCGTCTGACTTTAGTCTGATTCCACCTCCCATGGTTTCTCTGCCAACTCTGTACTGACTGTGCAGAGAAAAGGGAAGAAACTAATGGTAATTACAAGGTGCGAGTGGATATTCCAGCTACCTGACGGCCAGTGAAACCAAATACAAATGGACCATAATCAGCCAATTATTAAAACATGGAGTAAACAAACAGAGACTTGTCTCTTTCCTTGCTTACTTTCTCTCTTCAGGCCAGGAAGCCTGGCTCAGGGTGTGATTATGGACCCCAGGATAATATTTTGTGTAACTACCTGGGATTCCAATAGAGCAACTCTACACAGACGGTGTGCAGAGCCACCTTGTCCCATGGGAGAGATCTGGAGAGCTTGCTCAACGCCACACAGAAGCTGAGGACCCTCAGCCCCCCACAACCTCAGAGGTCACTCCCTGCCCTGCCCCTGCCTCCACCTGCCAGCATCATTACTATATTTCCTCACCAGACAGAGCGGTTCCAGATTTCTTCCTAATGTTTGTAAACACTGTGAACCACTCCCAGCACTGGATGCAAAACCTTGCTTTCAGGGATACCAGGCTGATCTGGAACATTCCCCTGAGGAAACAGGAGTCTCTGGGGTGGTGAATGGATTGCAAGGGGATATGAAGAGGAAGGCTTTCCAGCTGCTGCAGATGACAGGACAGTAGGTGTGTGCCTGTGTGCACTCTCCCATGCAAAAGCAGTTCCTATAGCCCAGTTAGCCTGCCCTCTTTCCTGGGGACCTGAGTCCCAGATCCCAGGTAGCTGAAGGAAGCTGACAAAACCCAAAAACAAGTCCTTCGCCTTCCCTAATAATACCTGCACCATGTAGCTGAGATTTTTAATAATAGCAAAGTACCATATGTATATGTTCCCACCCACGTGCAGCCCTTGCCTTTGAACAGCCCTGCTGTGCTCTAAGGAGGCAGCTCAGCATGGAGCCATGAGGTCACTTCTTTGTCATTAAGTAGACTGGTTTCTACCCTGCCTGTCTGAAAGTTCCTAGCTGTGGGACCTTCTGTAGCTCACTTCACTTCTCCAAGCCTCAATTACCTCATTTGTAAATGAAGACTAATAGCATCCGGCTTATGAAGTTGAAAGGATTAAATGAAATAATGCATGCCAAGTGCACTTAATGAATATTCATTATTATTATACTACAATGTATGTAAATTGTCAGTTTTTAATCTCTGAATGTATTTCTCCATAGATTATATGTCTAGCCAATTATCTCAAGAGAATGCTGTATCTTATGATTTGAATGGGCTTCCACCTCTGCCAGGCCACGCTCCTCTGTTTCTCTAGTGTGCTTGCTCCTTTGCCAACCCCACCCCCGCACCATTTTTACTTCTGGGTTCCTCAATCCTTCTTATAGCCACACATCTTGCCATCCCTCCCTTCCCATCAGAACCTCACCTCATAAACTAGCGAGAGCACAGATGCACTCACATGGAGACCAACTTTTCTCCCGGTCAGCACATTTGTGAAATTATGGTCACCTGTCCACACACTCTTCCTCCCACTTGTTAATAAGATGACACATCTCAGCCACTCTCAGTGGCCAACACCTTTCCCCATGCCCTAGGTTCCAATCCTGTTGTCCGACTACTCAAGGGATTCACAAGTATGCCCATGGCCTCTCTTCTGAATCATCATCATATGCTTTCCTCTTGAATCATTCCCATCAACAGTGAAACATTATCTGGAACATCTCACCTTAAAAACAACCAACAAAACAAACAGATGCTTTTCCTTTAACTCACAGTACTCTCCATTGCCATCTCTTTCCTTTGTCCTGCCACGCTGCAGAACATCACAGGAGAATTTTATGCACTCTGTGTCTCCACTTACTCTCAATGCATTTGCTCTTGAACACACCCCCTCCGGCTTTCATCTCTACCACTCCACTGAAATAGCTCCTCAATATCATCAACTACTTCCATGTTGTTGAAGGCATTTGTTTCATGATGGGTTAGCATTCCACACAGATGACAACTCTCTTCTTAAAACAAAACAAAACTAAAACAAAACACCACGTGTTTCCTGTGACTCACACTCTTCTACCTGCCTGACTGTCCTACCCCTCTGTTGGACAGCTAATCCATGATGTGCCTGAGGATTAAGCTCTTCTCTGCCTACATCCTTCCCTCACTGCTCCCGTCAGTACTAGTAGCAACAGTTCTGAGTGCTGGAGACTCCCCAGTTTAATTCTCAGTCCTGAGTGCTTACCACTTACTGGATCTTCCCATCTGAATGTCTAAAACAAATCGCCACTTTTATCTAAAATCTTGCTTCCTGCACCATCACTGACTCCTCTCTAAAAATAACTAATCCTTGTCTGGCTTCCATTCTCTCACCAAACACAACAACCATTCATGTAACTGTTCCAAATAAAAACCTAATCATCACCCTGATTTCTCTCTTCCCTTTTATTCACACCCATGCACCAGCTGCCTCTGTCCACTCCAGCTCCTAGAATCAGCCCACCTTTCTCGATCCCCTGCTGCTTTCCCAGGCCAAGCCAACCAAAGTTCTCACGTGGCCGCTGCACTCCTATAGTCTGCTCACTGCTTCCACCCAACTCCATGTACAATCCCTACCCAGCTGTGACCTTCCTAAACAGGAAACCAGAAAGCACTTGTCTTCAAAATGGCTTCTAATGGCTGTAAACTTAAACTATGAAGAAAAAGAGCACCCCCTTATACTTGCCAAGCCTCCCTTTTGTACCACTTTACCCTGTTCACTGTGCTCCCTTTGCACCTGCCTGAAGACAGCATCTTCTCCTCCCTGTGTCTGGAAGGCTCTCCCTGTAGATCTTTGCCTAGGAACATGCTTCTCTCTTTCAGGTCTTTGATCAGAGAGTGCTCCTCTGATACATAATGTAACACTACAATTCATCTCACTTCCATGAGCCTCTACCACATTGCTGGGTTTTTTTCCATTCTTCACTGCCCTTATCATTATTTGATACAACCTTTTAAAATATGTATACACTTGGTTATTATCTGTCTCCCCTTGTTACACCAGGAGCCCCATGACAGTAGCCACCTGCCCGTACCGTTTCCATGTCCCCAGCACTTTTAAAAGTACCTAGTGTGTAGTCTAATTTAAAACATATTGATTTCTTGAATGAATGGATTACTTTGAGTCTAACTTTATGACTGTAGATGGGCCTCTGGATACATGGTAATCTAATCTAAGGCTGTCCAGAGCCTAAACCTCTCCTCTGCACCCCTCCAAATGCTTCAGGATCAACTCCTCCATCTCTCCTCAAGACCAACACATGTCTGGATTCAAACCTCACCCCCTCCATCTGACAGGTTTCCTTGGACAAGTTTTTAAGCCCGACCAAGCCTCTGTTTTCTCAATGGTAAATGAGATAATACCTACTTGGAAACACTACTGCAAAAGTTAATGAAAAACAGAATATAAAGTGACCAGGACTGGTACATAATAGGTTCTCAATAAATGACAGTTCCTTCTTTCCTCAGTGTAGATGATTTCAGCTTGCCATCTGAAAAGGGGGTTGTTAAAAAAACAACTCTAATTAAACAAATTTACACCAATGTGTGAATGACTCTTAGCCCTTCAGCCATCCCAGAGGAAGCTTATTAACTTAAATGTATTACTAATTGGTAGAATTTCTGTTGGTTTAACAGAGTGCAGGGAAAATTTTAAAAAGTTCAGACAAAGAAGGGAATACATCTCCAGGCTTTGACGCTGGGCCAAAGTGAAGGAATGCACCTATAGGCCAATGGGGTCACCTCACATTAATTGCTCTTGCTCTTCCTGTTGTTTGGGTTATTTTTGTCCTTCTTTGTCCATATCTGACCGCACTACCTTCTGACCCACTCAGGTTTGTTTGTTTGTTTGTATTTTATTTTTAGAATATTTTTTTACCCTCTCTTCAGAAGGGCGGTTTCCACAAATACCCAGGTCTAGAGACCTGGTGGCTGTTTCTGGACAGAATCTCCACAGCCCGTAAACCCTGGGTGTCTCAGGGAATAGTATGAGAGCATAGAGCTTATAGATGGGTAACTGGATTCACAGGTGCGCTTTCATCGGTGCTTGTCCATACTTAACTATGCCTGCTTGTCTGTCACCCAGTTAGCCAACCATCTGAAATTTCAATACAAGACAAGCTCTTTTTGGCCTGGAAGCTATGAAAAATGCATTTGAAAGAACTGGTTTTTGATGGCAATTGTCATTAACAACTTTATTTTCAAACACATTTCACACTGCATTTCATGCCAGGAAGGGTTTCTTATCTCCTGAACTCCCAGTCTGCCAGGAGGAGCGGGAGGGTGACAGTTTCCTTTGAACACAGGTAGTGAGAGAGCCCCCAGCGAATGGCAATGGCAAAGTCAGGGGGAGAACGCAAAAGGCATCTGTGTCTGCTTTTACAGACACATCCAACAGCCATGTGATCTGTCCTCTTCCCTTTCTGTTTGTACCAAGATTACTCCAGACAGCAAAAAAGCCTGGTTTATATAAAGCATGGCCAGAGCACAGCCCAAAATGGCCTCAGTGTTTTCATGATCAACTGTCCACTTGTCCATTAAGAGGATATTTCTCTTAACCTACCTCCTACTGCATTATTTTCACAGACTTTCCCTTTTTCAGTCCTGGTTTTTATGAGTCTTGGTAATAGATAAGAAAATATGTAGCCATAGGAAAGGTGGTATTTGTGTTACTTTCTCTCTGATAAGAGAGAGGTAAGGTGGAACGAGATTCGCCTGTATGAACACACACAAAGAGGACTTGTCTGAATACTTTTAGTGACTATGAATAGCCTTGGCTAGGAATCTACACTCTTGAAGCCAGAGCTCCTGAAAGAGAGGAAGGTAAAAAGACAGAGGAGCGAAGCAAAGAAAAGAGTAAGAGGGCTGTAAGTCTCCAAATACCCATGCACTCAGCCTCAGATTCCTCCTAACACTTTGTAACTTAATTTAAGATAAAAAGCTTTCTTGTTCCTCTTTTGTGTCTGTTTTATGAACAGAAAATTACTTTTTAAATTCTATGACCCATCAAGAGAATGAGAAGACGAGCCACCGAGGAGCAGAAAACATTTGCAAAAGATGTGTCTGATAAAGTGTTGCTTTCCAAAATATACAGAAAACTCTTAAAACTCAACAACAAGGGGCACCTGGGTGGCTCCGTAGGGAAAGCGTCTGCTTTCAGTTCAGGTCGTGATCCCAGGGTGCTGGGATCGAATTCGGCATCAGGCTCCCTGCTTACTTGGTGAGGAGACTGCTTCTCTCTGACCCTGCTGCTCCCCCGTTTGTGTGCTTTCTCTCTCTGACAAATAAACAAATAAATCTTAAACAAATGAACAAAAAATCCAACAATAAGAAATGAACAACCTTATTTTAAAAATGGCCAAAAGATCAGACATCTCACCAAAGATGATCTAGAGATGGCAATGAAGACTCTGAGAAGATGCTCACCACCATTCCTCATTAGGACAATGAGATAACACTGCACACCCCTCAGAATGGCTAAAATCCAGAACACTGACAACAGCACATACTAATGAGGATGTGGAACAACCGGAACCATTACTCATTGCTGGTGGAAATGCAAAATGATACAGCCGCTCTGGAAGACAGTTTGGCAGTCTCTTACAAAACTAAGCTTACTCTTACTAAATGATTCAGTAATCACACTCCCTGGGATTTACCCAAATGAGCTGAAAAATTATGTTCGCACAAAAACCTGCCCACAAATATTTACAGCAGCTTTATTCATAATTGCCAAAACTGGGAGGCAATCGAGTGTTCTTCAGTAGGTGAATGGGTAAATAAACTGGTATATCCACAAAATGGAATATTATTCAGTGCTAAAGAGAAATGAGCTATGAAGCCTCAGCTGAACAGGCTGTGTGGTGTAGAGTTTCAGCTATAAGACATTCAGGGATAGGAACACTATGGAGACAGTAAAAAGATCAGCGGTGCTAGAGGGGGAGGGAGGGATGAATAGGTGCAACACCAAGGGTTTTTAGGACAATGAAACAATTCTCTGATACTGTAATAGTGGAACATGTCATTATGCATTTGTTAAAAACCCACGGAATGTACAACACACAGAGCGAACCCTAGTATAAACTCTGAACTTTGGTTGATAATGATGTGTCAATGTTGATTCATAGTTTACAGCAAATGGACTGCACAAAAGTGTCACATTCATGGTACAGGAGGTTATGTGTGGGGAAGGAGGGAGAATGTGGAAACTCTCTGTACCTGACACTTAATTTTTCTATGAACCTAAAGCTACTCTAAAATGAAAATCTATTAATTAACAAAAAAAAAAGTTCCAGGAACAAGAAAAGAAAATCATCCTACTGTTCACCCATAGAAAGAAAAAGTAATTTTTTTCTAGTTTCCTAGTTTTGTCCTCCTGCCATGTACAAATGGCAAACTTTTGGATGTCACATCTTGGCTGGAAAAACTGTTTTGCCCCAAGGAAAGCCTAGAACATTTGGCTATTTGTTATTTAGCAATCATAGAGTACTCAGTGAATTTCCTAACAAATGAGTAAGTAGGCAGGTGGCAGTGGGCAGGAAACCAGATTTCAGATGGATGACCATGTGCTGGATAGAGAGCCAGACATCAGACCAAATAGGTGCTCTCATTATCCCCACAAAGCAACCCTCTGAAGAGTACCCTTCTCTGAGAGAGAGAGTGAGTGAGAGAGAGAGAGAGAGAGAGAGAGAGAGAGAGAGAGAGAGGGAAAGGGAGCTTAAATAACTTTGCCGGCAGCACAGCGAGGAACTGGAATAATTGACATTAAAAACCCAGATTACTCCAACTTTAAAACTCACCTTTCATCAGGTTTTAGTTAGGATATTATTTGCTCCAGCATTAGAAGAATCAGGTCAAGCTATGCCTGTTCCTGCTAACCTAAGTATAATTTGGTATTTGTGGAGGGGCCAAATTAGCCCCAAGTGATTATAGTGAACGAACTCAAATGGAAATTTGATTTAAAAATAATAGCAGCTCGGAAACCCTGGGTGCTTGCCATATGCGAAATGCCTCAGAGAGATGAAGTCATTTAATCCTCACAGAGATAGATAATATGACTCCGTTTGGCAGGTAAGGCAACTGAAGCAAAGAGAGGATAACTCACTGAAGGCCATCTACCTAGTAAGAGCCAGAAATAAATAAATTTCAGTGACACTGGGTGGGCTGTTATTACGAATAAATGAATGAGTAAATATTACTGAGTCCGTAAATGAATGAAGGAAAAGCAGGACAGCCCAGGAAAAAAGCACAAGCCTGGAGACTTCCAGAATAGGTACCCTGTGCAGATAGTATTTGAGCAACACCTCGGAGCTCCCTTATTGACTCATCTCCTCAGGAGAAGCAAAAAGATCAGAGATCTAAAGGCCCAGGAGCATTCCTCTAACCCTGGTGTCCGTTGTTGGCCTCCATCCACAGCTTTACGCCTCAGATCCTCTATGTCTGCCTGGGGAAAACTTCCCTGGTGTACAATTAGACTTCACAAACCATACTTGTCTCATGGCTTTCTCATAAATGGTCTGAATCCCTGCATTTTAGACCCCTTTCTGTCTACGTCTATTAATATTAACTGTATATTGATAACACATCTTTAGTATTAACTATAATATTAACTGCATACTGCTGATCCAGCTGTCATTCCAGAGAATATATCTGTAGATACATTCTACAATAGAGAAATTTAAATATTCTCCATTAACATTTACAGCAGCTCAGTGACACTATAGATGACAGGGTGTGTGTAACCTCTGGTTTGCAATAGCAGAAAAGAACATGGATCAAATCACTTTTTCTCTCCAATCTGCATTATTTCTGTATGCATATGTTACATTTATACTGGCTGGTGCACTGCTCCTCCTCTCTGCTCATCAGCCGAGCCTGTGTAATGTTTTTCATCAATTGCCCATAAGGTTATGGCACATCTGGTGTTCCTTCCAATTACTATCAGGAGCAAACCTGAACTATGCCAGCTTCTCTGAGTTTTTAGACTTTCCCCAAATGGTAAGTATGTGATTTGTAATTTCATCTCAACATATTCATAAAGCTGTGCTGGGCTGTATCTTCTAATTAAATGGATTACCCCCACCTTGACTCGTAAGCCTGGGGCCGGGAGAGCGCATGAAGTACCTGTTGGTGCTTTGATTGGATTAACCAGCTCACAGCGTGAGCATTTCCCTGCACTTGCACACTCTGTCCTGGAGTGTTGGTTCACCAGGATCCCTTCTGCAATTCTCACTTTCTCATCAGACCCTTTATATGTGCTCTTCCCTCAAAGAAGACCAGAATCCAAAATCATAATGCCCAATTACATACAACTCCAGGAGGTTCTGGCTCGAAGATGGAACCCAGAGAGATTTCCAAGCAGATTCATTTGTGGAACATAACCCATGGAAAGCAGAAGGTAGGGGGTGACCGTCCTCTAACAAATTCTACCTCTCTACCTTTTCCCTTATATTGTGCATGTGTCTTACCTTTCTAAAGACAAGAAGCGTACATGGGTGTTATCTCCCAAGTGAAAAATGGAAATATGTTTTAATTTAAAACTACAAGGAAATGCATCTCTTTACACTCAGCAATCCTGATATTCAGCAGTATTGGTGAAAGAAAATGCAGAGAAAGCATAACTAAATTCAATAGTTTTGATGCCATAGGATATATTTAAAATATGTCTGTGTGAGGCAAGGTCTCTTTAAGTTCAGAATCAAATTTTTTTCACCTGCAATTTTTTTTTATAACTGAGCTACAGTCATAGACACAGATAATGAAGGCTTAATTTTGCTCACTGACTCGTATATCCCAGTATCATAAACCTGTCTCACTACATGTACATGAAAGCAATTGGGCAAATCACAGCAATTACACTTGGCATTAAAAAAAAAAAGATTCACACAAAATACAAGAGAACATTTCAAAAGCATAAGGTTAATATACCTCACTATCACCCAATGAACAGAGGTCCAAACTCCAAACAACAAATTGGCGTTTAAATGCTCATTTAGCAGACAATGGAAAGCAGTGATTCCACACCCTTGGAAGAAACCAGATAGAAATGATTTTCAGTCAAAGGGGAATAATCTACATTCAGAAGCCCACAGGTGATGAGGCACTCTCCAGCACAGCTCCATCACGGGCAGATGAGAACTGCTATTTTCGGCCACATTAATGCAGCTGTGTAAGTTTGCAGGTGAATCAGTCCTGCTTCATCAGACACATCAACAGCCAGAATCGGAACTGCCATTTTCCCTCTACTTAGACATATTTTCTTAATTGCCATCTTTAAATAGACACTGTTCCTCCTGCCTCTCTAAAACCATCCATCATAACTGGTAATAGGGCCAAAAATGACCACCGTAGTCACTTTCTCTTGACCCTCTCTCCTGACTCCCTCTCCCCACCATGCAACCTCCCCCACACAACTGCTGCCTCCCTGCTTTCCTCCCTTCAAGTTTTAAACACTTCCAACTGAGGCTGTCAAATTGGCGTAGGCACTGGAAAGCCCTGCACAAACCTTGTGACAATGGAGAACTTTATTGCCATTTTAGGAGTTTTCGTTTTCGTCCTGTCCTACAAAATGTGGTCATTAAATAGCAATTGTTTTGTCTTTCCGAGTGTACCTCCTGTCTGCCCTCTTCATTTTGCTTTCTCACTTCCGTCACCTCTTGGTCTTCCGAACCCTATTACTCTCCATTCAAGGAGAAGCAGGCATGCCCTGAGTCCTTCCCACCGTGCTTACCTCTCCTGTGGGGTCTTTACAGCATGCCACTGTCTCAGAGTGACCATGAACCTGGTGGTCCTGTTGAACCACAGCCTTCTTCGGCAAGGCTTTAAGTAGCTGAAGAATCCCCAGTCACATGCCCTAACTCTACAACCCTCAGTCTCATCAAAAGGCAATTAAGCATCTAATTGCATGTTCATTCCCAACCTCTTTCTTTGCTTCTGATGGGGGGAAAACATGCTACTTAAAGTTCCAGGGGAAAAAAAAAACAGCCCAAAATAAAGGAAGAGATCAAACCAACATTCTTTAAAGGTAGAAGTCCAACCTTCAAACCACAACTGGAAGAGACCAAGTCTACAGTGAAGTTTAATGTGTGATTTCTGTCTGACATTTTTATCCCCACCAAAGGATAGATACCCTCTATTTGTGGACAATTATTCAGCCCATATGTGCCATGAATAGGCTTCAGGCAATATTTGTTAGCCTCCGAAGTGGTATGCAACTTAAACTCACATGCACACATACAAACACAAAACCATATATATAACCATATATCATAACAATATATATTTAAATAAGGGTAGTTCTGTCAAAGTACTTAAGAGGAACTACACTTTGGAGAAGGGTCTAATCAGAAAATGAAATGAAGTACATAAATGCAAAAATGTCCATTTATCCCAATACAATGAACAATTTAAAACAAACAAAAAATAGAGTTGGTGACTCAACCTACTGGTACCCTGCTTCCAAATAATTTTTTAAGTAAGGCTTATGAGATTTAATGAATTGTTATTTTACAATTGTAAGTCATTAATTCCCAGCTCATAGCTCTATTTCTCTGAGAAGTTTTCTGATGTTGGATTATATTCTGCTCAATTAGGAATCGGCTTTCTTCATAAATGGGCAAAGGAGGAGAACATATTGAGAGCCACAGAAGATAGATCCAAAGTGATGTTAGGGTCCTTGGGATTCCACTTTAACCTTTTCCTCCCAGAGAAGATACACTTAAGAAAAATTCCTAAATCCGATTTGAAACCCTAAATCCAATCTGAATTCTTAGTGAACTCTTAAATCCAACTTGAAAGCGAACCATAACCTTTGGTATTACTCTCCCAAGGCTGTTATAAGAAAGTACCATAAACTGGGGGGCTGAAAACAAGTTGAACAACTCACAGTTCTGAAGACGAGAGGTCCAAAACAGGTTCTGGCAGGGCCCTGCTCCCTCCTAAGCAGCTCAGAGAGGCTCTTTCTTAGACTCTTTCAGTTTCTAGCTGCCCCATTTCTTCTCTGGGTTGTGGCAGCAAACCTCTCGTGTATTCCTCCATCTTCATACAGCTGACTTCCCTCTGTGTCTGTGTCTCCACATGATGCTCCTTATGTGTCTATGTCCAAATTGCTCTCTTTTTACGAGGCCATCAGTCATTCTGGATGAGGGTGCACCCTAATGAACTCATCTTAACTTGCTTACATCTGCAAAGACCCTATTTCCAAATTAGGTCACATGTACAGGTAACAGTGCTTCAGATGTCAACATATTTTGAGGGGGACACAATTCAATCCATAACACCTTATTAGCTTGAAATTTTCCTAGCGCCATGATATGAATATTAAACAGACAAATCTGGAGCTGGAAGTGGGGGACTTTTCTGATGACAAGAAGCTGCAGGGACTATTCTAATGACAAGAAGAGATCAATTAGCCATTTCAGGCAGAGTCCCCTGGATGGCAGCACTTGGAAATGGGGCAACCAAGGGGTCACCACCTCTCCAGAGCCAGGGCCTCCCCTCTGCAGGATCATAAAATCAATTTAACCAGCTCAACCAAAGGTGATCAAGCTGTGAAGGATTGATTCATGCCCACCTAACTGACAGAAGGCTGATCTATAAACTAGCATGACAGCATATTCATTACCAGTAAGGAATCTCCCTGGCTTGAGAAATGGGGAGTTCATGCACACTGGTTGTGTCCTTCTCCTGGGCAAATACGCTGGGGAGAACAAATCTCAGAGGACAAGACTACTGGTTAAGGGTGGGGATCGTATGAAAGAAAATAGTAATATCACTAAAAAATATACTTGAGCTATAAAGTATCAAAAGTTGTCATTCTCCATCCAGGAGTGTTCTAATTCACTAAGGAGTGGAGCACTGTGTACACAAGAAGTTCTCAAGAATGCCCACTGGATCAGTTAAAGGACTGAGGCCAGTGATCTAGAGCCAGAGTCTATTTGTCCCTAGACAGTACCAGGAACTTGGTGATAAGTTCCCATTCTGAGTTTACTTTTCTAGATTCCAAGCTGCACTTTCTATTTGCATTTGTTTGCATTATAGCTCGATGTTCATAAATCTCTATTCCCAGAAAGGTTATAAACAACCCCCTGCCCCCCATGAGATACCACATGTTATTTTCATTGGTCAATCCCCAGATTCTAGAAGAGACCCAGAAACAGAGAATATTTTTTGTCATCTTACCTTTGATGGGCACATGCAACCTAAATGCAATATGTCAACATTCAAGTGAATCATTGTCCCCTTGCACCACTTCCTTCTTTGATGGGGATACCACTTAGATACGACAATATGTATCCTTAAAAAATCCAAAACATTATCTTTCATCTCTCTTCTTTTCCTATCAAACATCAGGTGGTTTTGACCTGCACTGTCTATATACAAATGTCCTTCCTTTTCTTCCATATTCTTTGCCCTCTTTGGTTGGGAATTAGAAGGTTGAAGGGATGTATTCTCTACAATTATGTCCTAACATGCTCACATACAAGTCTATACCCTGGCCCCTGGACCAGTGGTAAGTGGTGTATTTCAAAATGTAAAAGTGAGCAATGAGAACACTAGCTACCTATATTTTTAAAGAGGGAACTTAGGCAGACATATCTAAAAGGCTTAACGCCTATAGCCACGGTGTCTAATCCGCAGATAAATATTATGTTGGCCTTTCCCAAATAATGAAAAATACACAAAGAAAAACACTGTATAGAATCTCATCTGTGTTAGAAGAACAAAGCTCTGCTTGCTCAGCGTTATCTATTGGGTTAGATGGAGTGTTCTGCCGAAAATTATTTGTACAGTATGAGCAGGCTTCAGTAGCACCACGTGACTTCTGTCCCCTGAGGATTCTCTGAGAAATAACATATCGGTTTTGAGACTGAAGTTCAAGATGTATATGATGTGTGCATATGAGATTTTAATGGCAGTAATTAAGATGTTATAACTTTTAGAGGAACCTCTGGTGTTATTTCGTCTATTTGAGGATATATTTAGTCTTGTGGGATTATGACAGTTCAAGTCAAGAACTTTACGAATATTACACTAAGCAGGAATCCTCTTTTCATCTTTTGGCCACCAATACATTATCTGCTAATATTTGTTCTCTATTAATACAGACATCAAAAGACAGATAGAGTCAACCACAGAGAGCTGAAAGCAGAAATGTGCATGACTTGAAATTTATTTAAGCCCTAGCAGTAAAATCAGGAATGAATCAGGAAACTCTAGACCATAGTGAGCAACAGAGTGGTGCTTGGAGGTGTGCCCCGGATGGGGCAGGGGTGGGGAAGCACTGGGACGGCAGAAGGCAGAAGTGGGTTCCACAGTATTCTAGACTGTGTTTGATGACAACTGTGGGCCAAGCCATCATACAGACAAATGGAAAAGAAGCCAAAGACAATAAAGTCAATGGTTATGGAAGGAAGGTTCCTGAGATAGAGAGAGAAGAGTGTGAAGTTTTAAAAATAGGAATCATGAGGGGCACCTGGGTGGGTCAGTCTGTTAAGTGGCTGCCTTTGGCTTGGGTCATGATCCCAGGGTCCTGGGATCAAGCCCTGCATTGGGCTCCTTGCTCAACGAGGAGCCTGCTTCTCTCTCTCTCTGTCTGCCGCTCCCCCCTGCTGTACTCTCTCTCTCTCTCTCTCTCTCTCTCACACAAACAAATAAATAAAATCTTAAAAAATAATAAAATAAAATAGGAATTGTGAAATCCTAGCACTGGAAGAGCCTTCCTGTGAGCTTCTATATCCTTCATTTATATATTTATCCATGATCACATGGACCAAATTTGCCATTCATCTAACAAAGAATTATCAAGAACCTAGAGTCCGTGTCTGTGCTAAACTCTAGGTACATGGAGGGGAATCATTATGGTCCAACAGGGACTTACTGTCCCACAGGACATCAAGAAATATATGTGAACAAATGAGAGAAAGAAAAAGGTTAGGTCACAGATGATAATGGAAATACGTGCAGGGGAAAGTGGGGGAGGAGGGCACAGGAAAAACTCCCCAGAGGAAATGATACCTGACCTAAAGCTTGAGGACAAGCATGTTTCCGACAGGCAGACGAGACACAAAGTGCCCACCTGGGCCAGGGACGCTGTGGACCACACATCAGAGGTTACTGGCGCCTTCGTGCCAACGCGTACTGCTGTGATGCTCAAACTCCTCTACACAACATTGGAGGCTGGAGCGCGTTAAGCACAGTGCAAAGCCACTGACATATCCCTGTATTTTATCTTGTCCTCAGGATTTTCTTGTTCTATGGTATGTTTCTGGTTCATTTCTTGTTTCTTTACTTAACTGATTGCATCTTGGCCACCTGGCCCTACTAATTCATATACGTGACGAGAGAAAGAAACTTGTCTGTCAAGTTCATGCCTGTATTTTCATGCCCGGAGTATTCTGGCTAAAGGGGAGGTCTCTAGAAATGCTTACTGAATGACTAAACAAATATTTATTAAAAGACTGCTAGGAGTCAGGCACTGGGGAGACAGTCCCTGCCCTGAGGTACAAACAGTCAAGAGGAGCAACGTGGATCAGGAGCAAACAAAATGCATCTCTATTTTAAATAGTAATAAATTTGATGAAGAATATAAAAGGAACAAGATAGAATAAGGAGAATGGGGTTGGGCCGGGGGTGGAGGCTATGAAGTTACATAGGGTAGTTAAGGGAAGCAGCTCTGAAAGAATGTATGCATGTATGTCTTGCTGACATTCGTCCTAAATAAATGGCGTAGATCCTGCTTACTGGTAATTTATGGCATTATAGCAGAACCACCTGTCTACTGGCAATGCTGGAGACAGAGCTAACAGTTGTGATAATGGACCAATAACTATATTATATAAGACTCTTCAAATATTATTAGCATAATTTTATTTCTGATTGCATAAAACACAATCCCGATCTCCTGTATTAAATTTATTTTCCGGCAGCAGACTTTGTAAAATTCATTTTTGCATTATGCAAGTACCACATGAATGCATTCCCAATGCAAAAGTTTCAGACACCCGAGAAGTACACAGAGCAAAAGAGGGAATTTAGAGGTTAGACTCACTAATCGCATCACCTTCCCATGACTGGGCCTATGGAAGCTGCCTAACTGTCAAGAGACTCTGAAGAGGTGACTCAGGTACCAGGAGGCATAAGAAGTAGAGTCAAGTATACGGTTAATTTGTGGCAGGAAGGGGGATCCTCAAGAATTTATTCAAAGACATTATCAACCACATACCAACAGAGAAAAATGTTGCTGAGAGATTTTTCTGCAGTACACTATTCTGTGAACAGAAAACTGGTCTCTGGAGGAAACCAGGGGCATGAGCTGCTTAGCCTCCCAAACACCACATTTTCCTCAAGAGAAAATTTACAGAACTATCCACTTGTGTTTTCCCATAGGGAAGGCATTTTCATCAACTTCATAGCCTTGCAAAACCTGTTTGTCTTGTCAGAAAAAAGAGATCTTGCAAAGTTATGATCAGAACCTTTGAATGGCCTCGGGAAATCAGGTGGGACACAGGTCTGGGCCCCACTCAGTGCGTGACATTTCATCTCTCCAGAAGATCACAAGAGGGGGAGCCGAGAGTGGTGACTCACTAGGAATGCTGCAGCTGGAGCCTGCAGGCTCTCAATGCTGAGCGCCGGGCCCCAAGGACACATTCCTGACGACCTCCCTAAGGTGCCTCACTTGACCCTCCCATATGCTATGCACTTGACTGCAATGGCTGCTTTTCTTAATTCTCCACCACACTCGAATTAGAGTTGCTAGAGCTCTATAATAAGTTTGTGCAAGCTGCTAATGAAATGCTTCTTGCCACCCATCCCATATTAATTCCAAGTGAAATGAGGGCAAGGCTACAGAGGGCTGCTCATACAGCCTCCAGGTTGACCCACCACACTGCTTCTGTTGACACTGATTACTTAATCTGAAATCCTCCCCCCCCCCGCCGTGGAAATTCCCTCCTCCCTCTCACCCTCTGAATAAAATATGGATCAGATGCTACAAAATTGCTATTCTTAGGAGCAACAGATGCAAATCTGGTTGCTTTTTCAATTATTTGGGAACCGATCCGATAGTTCTAAGACAGAAGCTAATTAAAATCTAATTGAAATAAAATCATTTCCAATTCCGTTTCCCTTCGTCGACTGCTTGAGTAGAGGGTTTCTGGCTTTGTGGACAGAGCCTCCTTCGTCCTATTACCTCCTTCTGCTTTGTAAATAGCCATTCGTGATTCCGTCGGTCGCCGAGCATCTTAGCTGCTGGGAGGAGGCGCGGGCAGGGACGAGGGAGCCTCTGAGAAAACTAGAGGAGGTTGTTTACAATGACAATGGTCAGCTAACAGAAGGAATGAGGATGGGAAAGGAAGGGAAATGAGAATAGTGGTCAAAGTAGTAACCAGACAATTTAAGACACAAGGGAGAGTCACAGGGTCTGGTGGAGAACCAGTGAGCTAGTGGCCTTGGGACGGTATTCAGTGTGCACGTGCCGACCTCCCCTAGGGTCTCCTGCAGATACATGGAGTAGCTACTGACATTTAAAGATCAGAAGATTTTTCTTAAACATTCCGATTTCTGGCCTCCCTTGAGATACTGAAAGAATCCAGCAACCCTGTGTCCTCCTTCCCATGTGGCAGCAGTGTCCTGGGGCTGAGTGGAAGGCACAAGTCCCCAAAGTGTCCACTTCCCACTGGGCCCCTTTCACTCATTCTCATTAATGGCGCCACCACAGATTCCAGTTGGAAATTTTTGCTTGTAAGTGGAAAGCCCTTCACAGTCCAGAGATACGGCATATTCTGGAGATGGGAGCTGTTGGAACAAGGGTTTCAAGTCCTAAACCTCATTTCCCTAATCTATAAGATAGATGCGATAAAATCTCTATCATGAGGTTGCTCAAAAGCACAAATCTCTCTTTAAATGCTCAGGAAATTGTAAAATGGTATTCACATTTGTTTTCATAACTTTATCTCTTCTTTTCCTAATAAACTATGAGAATTCTTTTTGAGGAAGACAAAATCTGAAGAACATGGTAGGGCTGGAGAAGGCTGATTACAGAGGTGTTGATGAGGGGAGATGGAGTACAGCCAGCAGCAGAAGGGAAAGAGGGGAGGGGAAGGGGAGGAACCGTAGATGAAGGCTCAGTGCAGAAGGGCCCAGGGCCCAGGTGGAGCGAGGTTGTTAGGGCCTCCAGAGTGAGCCCACCAATGGGCCCTCAGCCCTCACCTGCTATGTGGTCCCTGCCACATTCTCCCACCTCCCCACCTCAGATTCTTCCTCCTTAAAGAGGGGGAAATAATACCTACTCCATAGGGCTGTTGGAAAATGGAAGGAGAAAAACGCCTGTAAATTACCTACACAGGTAAGGGCTTCGTAAGACTTAGCCATTAAATTAGCCATTAACAAAGGCTGTACATAATTATCCCACATTTCACACTGGGCTAGGGGAAAAGCACTCATTTTTTTTTTCCTCTGAGGCAAAATTCCATATTTTTCCTCCCTTTTTATTTTTTTATGTTTTTTTTAAAGATTTTATTTATTTATTTGACATGGAGTGAGAGAGAGAGAGATCACAAGTAGGCAGAGAGGCAGGCAGAGAGAGAGAAGGAAGCAGGTTCCCTGCTGAGCAGAGAGCCCGATGCGGGGCCTCGATCCCAGGACCCTGAGATCATGACCTGAGCTGAAGGCAGAGGCTTTAACCCACTGAGCCACCCAGGTGCCCATTTTTCTCCCTTTTTAAATATAATGCAGAAGTTTGAAATTCACTTACTTAGCACCCACTGACCCCCCTGGCCCTCCCCAGCTGGCACCAATTATTCCCTTCCTATAGAGAATGAAAAGGGAAGGTCCTGTTCACTAAGAGAACAGAAAGGACTTCCAGGTCCTGGGAGTGTAAATAAAATTGTAACTCAAAGTATCTGACAAGGACCAAGGACAGGGCTGGCTAGATAGACCACCATTAATGTAGCCTGGCCCACGAAGGTTTCAAATAAGGATAAAGATTTCTTTGTCACTGTCCATCGAAAACATTGAAAAATTCCCCATCCGGGGAGAGGAGATTAACTGTATTGGGAAAGGTGTCCTTCAAAAATACAATATACCTTAAGACGAAGAGGAACAATCAACACGAACAATTTATAGGTCTTTATTTTACAAAACAAGTCTCAACACAGAACAAGACATTGTCTTGGTTAGACTCAGGTCAAACTTTCTGCATTCTATAGAAAGAGAATAACATTCAAAATTATGTCCCAAGGGGAAAGTTGAAGGAGATAGCCTCTCTGTCATGCAGGTGGACTCAGGAGCCATGGAAATGGGGTGAACCACAAGAATGAAAGAACTTTTGCTAGCACATTCCTGTTCAGGGGTCAGCTTGCCTCCCTTGGATGTAGTGTGTTTCTCTATAACCCTATTTGCCACTTTTCCCCTCCTTCATCTTTCTCCAGGATTCTGGTGTAACACCCAGAGCTCCCATGAGGGCCTGCTTTTGAGTCTCCCCCAGTGACTCATTCCCCACTATTAATCGTTGCAAAAGGTCTTGGAGGATCACACTGATGAAATGATGTCTGTACTAGCAGGTACTTCACAAAGCTGCCACTGCATTACTCGGCAGCTCTGACCACAGCTTTTCTGGTTTCCAGCAATATTCACAGTAGCTTAGGGGCTCAACAAACTTGGTCGAGGACCAAAGAGCTGCAACCATTTGCCTCTGTGCTATCATTAGCCATAGGGTTTAGGAAGGTGGCAGCCTCTTCGGCCCTACGGCGGAACCTTGCTGACCCCAGAATTTGAGAAAGATTTCTTCAGCGATTTAATGTTTGCTGGTCAGAGTTTTTCCACCTCTGGGCACTGTCTCCAACTCCTGGCCTTATAAATAGAAACGATTCCCTCCACCAAACCCATTCAAGGGTTCATGTTGATCCTGGTCACTGGTGTCCATCTGCATACATGGCCAAGACCTCCTGGGAAAAGGCAGACATGCTTAAAGCTCAACACTCCCGTTTGACATGTAAGACCTATAAGCACCCTAAAATGTCAGCTGATGTCAAGACCTTGAGGATTAGAAAAGTTCCACGATCTGTTTAAGGTCATCAGCCTAAGGTGCTGGCTTCCAGGTGTACAGATCCCCCAACTACCCATGCTTGGGTGGTTCTTGGGTTTAAAAAATTTGTTAATCAGTCCATCTAAGACATTACATTCGTTTGCAGAAATAAGTTGCTAAAGACCAAACCTACTCTTCTATACTCCTGACATTGTAAAATATGTTTCATAATCAGAGGGAGGCATCAAACTCACCTTGGAATCTTTTTTCCAAAATAAACAACTTCTACCATCAAGCTCCTGATGCAACAGAACTATTACAGTAGTTCAAAAGAACTGCTACACACATAATAAACAGAAGGAGGACCTCTCTTTCAGACCGAAATTATTTGGAATGCATGTGTGTATGTGTGTACATGTAAAACACATGTATTCTTGCAACTCAGAACAGAGCTGGGGTCCAGACTTTAAGAGGCTGTCATCCACTGGTGGGACAGACCAGTAAGTAGAGAAATGACAATAGAGTGTCCTAAGCGATGAACACCACTAAGAAGATATCCACAGGGTGCTACAGGAAGAGAGCAAGTAAAATATGGTGATTAGAAGATTTCCCTGGTACACTTGTATCTGCACTGAGTCTCACATAAGGGGTGATCCAAGAAAAGGAAGAATCACTCTAAACAAATGAGTCAGTATTTGTGATCACACAGGTTCAGGAAAAGAGGGCATGGCCCATTTGAGGAGAGTAGAGAGTCGACTGGCAAGGAGGCAATGAGAAATGACCTTGGAAAGGCCACCACTTGAGGGGGCTGGACTTGCATTATTGAAAAAATGGGAAGGGGAGTGGCATAAGAGTGGCTCGTTTAAGTTTTAAGAAGATCCCCACAAAAATAGATCAAAGATCAGAAAGATGTGAGATAAGACCAATTTGGGAATTTCTGTAATGAATCCAGATGAGCAATATGATGATGTAAGAGTCTAGAGTCTAGATCAGGTACTGACAAATGTTTTCTGTAAAGGACTGGATAGTACATATTTTGAGCTTTACGGGACTCTGTATCTAGTACAACTATTCAAGTTCACTGTTGTAGCTAGAAAGGACCCATAGATAATAAGTAGTAGAATCAAGAAAGGTTTTATCCCTTTGAAGTTGTATTTACGAAACTATGCGATGAGTCAGATTGGGTCTGTAGGCCAAAGTTTGCCACTCTTGGCCTAGACTAAGGGAATCATCCCTTCTGGGTTGCTATATACTACAACCTTCCCATGTGGGCCTATAAAGTTGACGAGTTGCTACGTATATTCAAAGATATGTGAGAAAGCTACAGGAAATAAAAGGGAAATGTTTTTTTTAAGTATATTAATAGTTTGGGAAAAAATTAAAAAGACTTATCCCTGTATAGACAATAAACACTTCCACATTCCTCTCCAATTCCTTTGCTAATGATAAAGGACCAAGGCATGAGCTAGAGCTCTACAAAAATCATTGTTGAGAAACCACAAAGTAGGTCATTGTAACTTGAATTTAAAATCATTACTTGGCATGATTCCTGGTGGTTTTCTTTGAGTTGTCAGTACTTCACACTCATGCTAAATTCATTTGTAATTTTTTTTCTCCTAATAAAGTTAGCACTTGAGTTTCTGCAAGTAGAATAGCCCATCACTGTCACTTACCATGTGCTTGGGGCATCTCAGTTATTTGTAACTGTTGAAGGCAAACTCTTTTTTAACAATAGCTTAAGAAAAGCATATTTAGGAAAGAAAATACAGAGCAAAACATCACATTTCAAAATCAAATACCCTTTAAAAATGTATAGAATGCTATATAGGCCAGTGTCACTACACTGAAGACTGGCCTACCAACAGACTTGGGTAGGGGTTGCCTTGCAGATCCCCAAATGTTCTCTGGGTCCCCAGGGAAGGTACATAATATCAATGTTCCCTAGTGGGGCCCTACATTCCCTCTCTAGCTCCTGACACCCAGATCGATGTCTATTCATACCTAAGTGAAACTTCTGGAAGCTTCTTATATTCTATTCCATATAGATTCCTCTATATGTCATTGGTAGACAAATTGAAAGCCTCCCTCCTCCTTCCCTGCTCTCCTTTCCTCCCTTCATTCTCTCTCCCTCTTCTTCTCCACCTTATATTTTTTTCATACCTAGTCATGAATTTAGATTTATATACCCTACTCCTTGCTCAGTCTTCCAGGTGATGAGGAGTTTTTTCACATGATTAGCTAGAGACAGCATGTGGGACTAGGCTGAGCCAAGCTATCTGGCTCAATATGGACATTTAACTTTAACCTCTCCTATATCATGCTTTAGAATGCCAAGAGCAATAGCTTTGTCATCATCATGCCTTCACAGTATCATGGAAATTAAAAGTTAATTAAAGAAAAGGGCAGACACATTTCCATTAAGCATCATAACACTTAAGGGCAAATTCATTTTTAGTATCTTTTAGAGCTAGTGTTGATCTGGTTTTTCTTTCCAGGGTTTCAGTGAGCCCCTGAGAATTGTGTCTAAGAGCCCAAGATTTACAGTCAAGGGTTCCATTGTCTCAAGGAACTAAGATGTGGCCACACAAAAAGTAACCAGCTGCAAAAGACAAACCCCCACCTGTGCATGGTTCTCTAAGACTTTCTCATTTCAGCCTTGAAACACTAATATTAAAATAATCCCTGAGGTCTACTGGTCAAGTGAGCTGGCAGTGAGAAAATAAAGTCAAAAGAGTTTTTTAAAAATTACTCTAGCTGGATAGTATGATATATTTTCACTTCCCACTCATAAATTCCTGCTCATTCATAGACATTAGGAGGACAAATAATTTTTTAAAATTTCTCAAATAATCAAGAAGTAGAACGAATCTAAGATATGACTTTTTATCACCACACCATTCACACTGAGAAAGAAAAAAAAACCTAAATTATACAATTTTAGGATGACATGAGCCTTAGCATTCATCTAGTTCATTAACATAGCACCTTCTCCTAACCTGCCTAATGGTCATCTAGTCATCAGGCAATAATTGATTGTTGAGAAGTTACTATGTGCTAGGCACTGTGTTAAATGCCACAGTTATAGAAGCAGGACTCTTAATGATCCTTCCCCCTATTTTGAAAACTTCTAATGACAGAAAACTTACCATGAACACCAGTCTTACATGGGACAGCTCTGTGCATCTTAAGTATTTACTTAAGCTATTCATATAGCTGTCATGCATTGATCCTAATTCTATCCCTTGAGATCCACATGGTATATTTTTTTCTATCTGCAGTATAATGCCCAAGAAAATGATACAGAGAATATATAATTGTGTTCCCCCAAGGCCAGTAAAAGCATGAGATGATACACTTCTTAATGGGGCATGGGTACTGTGACCCGTCTCAAAGAGTCTGACCTAAACTGTATCTCAGAACCCAAGGGCAAACCCTACAGAAGGTTATGGACTCATGATGACAGAGGTGTATTGGTACTTTCTCCTGGTTAAGCACAGGTTATGTCTGAGCCAGCAATGTGAACTCCTTGTTATTTTGTTAAATACTTTATTTATATTTTATTAAGGTGGTTTTTTGCTAGTTAAATGTATCTCCATGACATTAGAATAGAAGACGTATCTCCCTGTCAGTATATACTAACAATGTTCTTGGGGTAAGATTCCAGAATTGTGCTAATCTGCACATTGTTATTAGCATTAAACAGTGAAAATAACCCACCTCACATTTCTTAACTTGAAACTCACAGAATGTATGAGGCCTCTCTTCTTTAGATAATACAAAATGTTAGTGTAAGTGACTTGTAATACTTAATTTTTCTTCTATATGCATCCATTGTTATGGGTAAGCAGCTCTCCTAAACCCTAGAGGGAGACAGGAGAGTAGAACAGCAAATTTATAATTTGGTCTTCATAACTCTCTTTTCAGGAATCTCAGATACCACTGAAAATACTGGGTTTTTTTGGTCAGGTATTTGAGCCTGAAATTACACTTTTGAAGTATAGTCTTTGGAGGATTCTGTTTCTTTTCTTCTTCTCTTTTAGTATTGATTTTTCTCCTTTCATTTGTTGATGTTACTTCTTTTCTTGTTGCTGGGGATTTGTTAGAGCCACATCTGTACATGATTTCTTATTTATGTTTGTTTTGTACATAAGCACCAGATGCTTCAACTTGCAGCTTCCCAATCAGTCAGAAAGAGTTCTGTAGCAGTCAGGGATATCACTCAGACAGAAAGAGGAATCCGCCCGTCTCCCCCAGTCCCACAGCAGGTTCATCAAGAAACAAGTCAGACTGCCCTGTAGCGTGCTGATCATACACTTACTGTATTAGAAAATAAAATGTATAAGCATACAGGATTAAATCACCAACACTAGGATCTGTGGGGATCAGGATGATTAACTAAATTTTATAAGTTGACAGTAGGAAATTGGGGGAAAGTTTGTAAATATTCCCATGTGAGATTCTGTCTTCCAAGGGGAAAACACTGGTTCCAAGTATTCCATGAGACCTGATACACATTTCTGTAACAAATGATAGTGCTGTTCTAAGGTATGATGCCACCTTTAAGGAATATCCTCCCTGTTGTAAACACGTTTTATACAATTCTGCAAAGGTGACAGGTGATGGTTTCCATTGTGGCATATTATATATTCACACACCTTTCCACTCACCTTGGAAAATAGCAAAGTCATCCCTTAAGACATTCCAAGCAAGCTCATCATCTGAGATTCTCTGTTCTGTGTGTGTGCATGGAATACCTGACATTTCCCTCAAGTCTTGGGATCACTGTGTGTGGTTATGCTCTGACAGTGGTGTCTCTGAGGAGATGATGTGAGAACTACAAGCATTTCCCCATCCTACCTGTGATTTTTGTAAAGACCAGAAGAGGAGGAATTTGTGACTGGGCCACATTTGGACAGAGCACTGAGTTTCATGCATATGACATACTAATGATCCTGACATAAATTCTTTCCTGATTCCAGGTAATAAGGTACAGTAAATAAAATAATGGAATTGACTTAGAAAATCCAATTCTTGTCCTTACTCTGCCTTTTATCAGCTGTGTGATTTGGGCCAATCCCTCAACTTCTCCGTGTTTCATATCCTGTTATAAAATAGTAGTAATGATACCTGTCCCCTTTTGATAGAGTAATTGTGAAAATCAAATTGGGTCATGCCAACAAAAATTTCCCAATGTCCTTTCCAAATGTAAGACAGATCTGTGGCTGGGAAAAATTGCTGATGGTAATGATTGGCCCCATTTCTTCTGTCCTTCTCTTGTCCTCACACACAATCACAGCACTGGGCAACTGATACTGCCCAATGGAACCCCAGCATGAAGACGATAAAATCATATAGCATAGGCCAGAACTTTCTGGGCTTTGGCTCTTGACTACTAAATCTTTGGCTCTTGCCTACTTTGGCTACTAAAATACAGTTTGCATGGTGCTACATGGTTTGCAATGCCCTCTTACTTGCACAGTCTTATCAATCTCAAAGCATAAATACTACTGTCCCCACTTTATAGAAAAGGAAACAAGTATTGAGAGTAACTCTCAATTACACCATTGATTATTAGAAGACTTTAGGAATTCAAAAGTAAGATTTCATTTGATTTGGTCCCATTACCATACGAGGAAACCAACTGTCCATTGGACGGACTTTTATTTACTTATTCAACATATATTTATTAAGCACCCACTGTATGCACTCTTCTAGGCATCAAAGATACACCAATGGCTTACACAGCAAGGCTTTTGCCTTCATGAAGCTGATCTCCTAGAGGAGGGTGTCTGGCCGTAAACAAATAAACACACACAGCTATGCAATGCAATGTGTGAAACACTGCTAAGTATATGGAGGAAAATCAAGAGGAACAGAGAGGGTCAGGATGGGTAGGATGCTATTATTCTGTATATCAGAGGAGTCCTATGTGAGGAGATGACCTGTGTGTAGAAGCCTGACTGAGGTCAGATTGAGCCATGCTGATATCTTAGGGAAGAGTGTTCTCAGCAGAGGGGGCAGCAAGCACAAAGCAAATGCACAACCTAGGACCAAGCAGGCTTGCTCCAGGACCAGCAAGGAGGGTAGGCCACCCTTGGGTGGCCAGAGTAGGTCACCTGACCAAACAAAAGTATTGTATTGTACAAGCGAGGCTGCATGTATGGTGAGGAGATGGATTACATAGGTACCTATCAGCCTAAGATTTTATTCTGAATGAGTGCAAAACAGCTTCATGGTTCCCCAGAGTTATTTGAGTTTTTCACTTGAGCAGGAGAAATACAGTTCTAGTCCATCTTAACAATTTAACCTTGTATATTAATAACTTCCCTAAGTACTTTCATCTTTAAAGTGAGGATGAGGAGGACAGTTTGTTTTGTCCCACCTGGGAAGTTTCAAACTGGATTGTGTGCATTTCATCTCAAATTTTGTATTTAGCCCTCCCTCTTACTGAAATAATCCTCCAAAGAGGCATCTTTATTAATAAAGTCTCAAGTTCCTACAGGAAAACTCCCCTTTCTGTCAGGATCTGCTTCTCATGGAATGAAAATAAGCGTTTCTTACCCCCAATGGTTATGGATGACTGTTCTTACCTAATCCCAGTACACCAATCAGGTGCCACTTAACATATTCCCCAGACATCTTGAGAAATTAGATCAATTCCCCTTTGCCCATTAAAAGGCTCATAAACAGTTGCAGCATCGAATTAGTGCTGGTAGATTTCTCCAACTTGGAACATGTTAAAATGCACAGTTGGGTAAGAAGAATCAATTAGGGCCAGACAGGGTGTTGGAAGTTAAACAATTTGTCTGTCTTATGATTCTACACTGTGGAAAGGGTGTGTGTGTGTGTATGTTTACATTTCAGTTCAGATTTAAAGTCACTCATGTGTACAGTTTGTATAATTCAATCCATGATTGGAGCAGAAACTACCCACGGAGTGAGAGGTTATTGTTTGAAGAGTCGGAAAAGGCTTGTATTTGTAACTTTGTAAATTGTAATTAAGCATATTGTAGCTTTCCTATCTCCTCAACCTTGATCAACTGAGCTTAAATTTATATGAAAGATGAAGAATCATTCAGCAAATAGATTCTGCATCCAAATAATCATAATCTGGGTAAAAAACGCCAGACCTGACTAGCTGCCTCTGCTCCCAAATTCATTAAACAATTGACAATTTTCCAGCATTTTTTCCCTCCCTTTTACATACTTTCTAACTATAGGCAAACAAGAATGCTAAAGGAGATAGTATGGAGTAGAGGTTATTAACCTAGGGTCTATGGGCCCCCCAAGGGGACTGTAAATAGAATTCGGGAACGTCTATCAATTTCAATGGTGAGGAAACTTACAACTTCATTTTCCACTGCCCTCTAATTGCAATGCATTTATGAATATAAGGAACTTATCACAGTAGTGTCAGCAGTGCCTGTGGCTTTATCACTGTAGAAATCACAGTTATTTTCATATCATAATATACTTGTTGCCAATATCCCATTTCACTCGACACTTTTTTGAATTTATGTTGGACTCACTGTTAGACTTTATTTAATGCATTAATCATGAGGCACATGCAACATCACATTTTAAAATATTTTGATAACACAAATACAATTGGTTTCCTTCGTAATCCTATGTATATGTCGAAGGTTGTCAAGAGCTAGAAATGATGAAGAACTGCAAGTCTTGAGAAAAGTGGGATGGCCATTCCTAAGCAGCTCTGTTGGCGGGCCCAGTATGGATAGGCTACCCCCAAAAAGACTTTCCCTGCTTTCCCTTCAAAGTGCCTGAAAGTCGATCAATAGGAGAGTTCACTTTGAGTCTGATGTTTCTTCATACACGTAATTAACAGCACTCAGAAAATCAATTCATAACATGAAAAAATATATCATTGACAACAAAACAGTGCTCTGCCAAATATTTTACTTAAAATTGCATTTAACCGTAAAAAAAAAAAATGAGTGGCTGCTACTATTTTCCCCATTTGATGGATAAGGAGATTGAGATTCAGGAATTTTAAGTACCTTGCCCAATAATACCCATTAGACTCTTTCTCAACTAAAATCAACTAGATTCGGAGAGTTATTTCTTTCCTTTTTTTTTTAATTAATTTATTTGACAGAGAGAGAGAGATCACAAGCAGGCAGAGAGAGACGAGGAAGCAGGCTCCCTGATGAGCAGAGCCCGATGCGGGGCTCGATCCCAGGACCCTGAGATCATGACCTGAGCTGAAAGCAGAGGCTTTAACCCACTGAGCCACCCAGGAGCCCCACGGAGAGTTATTTCTAAGTGATTACTCTTTCACCCTTGAGAACATGAGGAGAAGGAAGGATGGGAGAAGACATTCCAAGCATGATCTAAAGAGCCCTGGACACCCCTGAGATTTTTCAGAGGGTCTATGAGGTCAAAATTGTTCTCAGAATAATTCTATGACACACAATTTTCATTGTGCTGGCATTTGCACCAAAGGTGCAAAAGCAATGGGAGTGGGATGGGGGTTAAAACATATGTTCCTTAGTGCGAATCAAAGCAGTGATATCAAAGGGAATTATTGGTTGACATTGCATGCTTTGCCACCATGCCTGCACAGAAGAAAGGAAGAGAGAAGGAGGGGGGAGAGTAAGAGGAAGGAAGGGAAGGAGGGAGGAAGGGAGGAAGGGGAAAGGGAGGGAGGGAGGGAGGGAGGAAGAGAGAGAGAGGAAATGCCAGTTTTACTTACAAATATCCTTGATGAAGCAATGAAAGTTTGAAAGTTAATACTTTTAATATATATCTTAACCCTTAACTGTATCCATTTTTAACACTCTGCGTGACAAAAATAGGAAGCATACAAATAGCACTTCTGCATACCAAAGAACAACGCTTATCCAGAAGTAGGGGTTGGTAAGCTTTGGTTTGGGGCAACATCTGGCCTGACCTGTAGCCTACAAAGCCTAATATATTTGCTCTCTGGCCTTTAACTCCCTGCCAAAATGCAAGCAGGAGAAAAGCAATTTTGTGATCACTTGAATTATGAGTTGCACTAGCTGCATTTTTCAAGACACACTATTTTTCCATCGATGAATACAGAGAAACTCTGGTTATTCAGAATTGGTATCTCAGACATTTTCTCAGAAATAAATGAAGTGTCACTTCAAGGAAAACAATTGGTAGTATTTATTGCCAGTGCTACAATTTGAACTTTCATAGGGAAAATAAGAATTCTGGAAAACTTGACACCATGACTTTGACAGCTTCCAAGTACTTAAACACTTTTAGGATGAGACTGGTGGTGTTATTAATTAATGTTATTCTTTTTTTTAATTTTGTGTTCATACAGAAGATCTGTATTACTCTATGAATCAATAAGTAATAAAAGATCATGTGATTCTACAAAATTGGGCATGGTAAAATATCCAAGTGCAAGACAGACCAGTGGATGATAGGAGGATAAAATTTATGTATTTTGGGTATTAACCCTTATTGGGTATATCATTTACAAATAACTTCTCCCATTCAGTAAGTTACCTTTTTATTTTGTTGGTTTCCTTCACTGTGAAAAAGCTTTTTATTTTGATATAGTCCCAATAGTTTATTTTTGTTTTCATTTCCCTTGCCTTAGGGGACATATGGTGACTGATGGTAGCTACACTTGTGGTGAACGTAGCATGATATACAGAGAAATTGAATCACTATGTTATACACCTGAAAATAATGTAACACTGTGTGTCAGCTGTACTTAAATAAAAATAAAAATTGGTACTTTGAATAGTTTTTGAAATTTATATATAATAAAATTCACCCCTTCTAAGTATACAATTTGATGCCCAGAAATGTACATGCAGAATTATTCACTTAGCACAAGAACTTAATTCTAGAACATTCCTTTCATCCCAAAAGGAACCTCTTTTCTTTTTTACAGGTTCTCCATTCTCACCCACAGTGGTAAGCTGCCATCAATCTTTCTTTCCTTATAGAGGTTGCTCTCTCTGAATATCTCACTTAAATAGAATTACAAAGTATGCATTCCTTTTTGACTTGTTTCTTTCACTTATAATATTTGCAAGGTTCATACATACTGCAGCATGTATGAGAACTCTATTCCTTTGCATTGTCAAATAGTGTTCCGTTACGTAGACATACCACATTTTGTGTCTCCATTCATTAGGTGAAGGACACTTAGGTGTTTCTCACTTTGAGGTCATTGTGAATAATGCTGCTATCAACATTTACATACACATCTTTGTATGGACATATGCTTTCTTTCTCTAGAGATATACAGGAGTAGAATTGCTGGTCATATGGTAACTCTGTGTTTAACATTTTGATAAACAGCTAAGGGACTGTGCCATTTACCTTCCTACAGCAATAAATAAGGGTTCCAATTTTTCCATACCCTCCCCGACACTTGGCTCTTGTCCAAATTATCATAGTTATCAAAGTGGATGTGAAAATCGTACAGTGATTATGATTCACATTTTCCTAATGAGTAATGATGTTGAGCATTTTTCCTGTGCTTATTCATCCTTTGTATATCTGCTATGGAGACAAGTCAATTCATAATTTTTTAAGTTTTTATTTTGCTCTCAGTTAACATACAGCATTATATTAATTTCAGATGTACAATATAGTGATTCAACCCTTCCATACAACACCCAGTGCTCATCACAAGTGCCCTCCTTCATCCCCATCACTCTTTCATCCATCCCCCACCCACCTTCCTTCTGGTAACCATCAGTTTGTTCTCTGTGGTTGAGTTTGTTTCTTACTTTCTCTCTTTTTCCTGCTTCGCTCACCTGTTTTGTTTCTTGAATTCCACATATGAGTGAAACCATGTGGTATTTGTTTCTCTCTGACTTACTTCGCTTAGCATTATACTCCCTAGCTCCACCTATGTTGTTACAAATGGTGAGATTTCATTCTTTTCTACAGCTGAATAATATTCCATTGTATATATATCATATCTTCTTTATCCATTCATCAATCAATGGACACTTAGGCTGCTTCCATATCTTGACTATTATAAGTAATGTAGCTATAAACATTGGGGTGCATGTATCCTTTTGAATTAGTATTTTTGTATTCTTTGGGTAAATATCTAGGAGTGTGATTGTTGGATCCTAGGGTAGTTCTATTTTTAATTTTTTGAGGCATCTCTACATTGTTTTCCACAGTGGCTGAACCAGCTTACATTCCCACCAACAGTGCACAAGTGTTCTTTCTTCTCCACATCCTTGACGACATCTGTTGTTTCTTGTGTTGTTTCTTGTGTTGATTTTAGCCATTCTGACAGGTCTGTATTCAAATTCTTCACCCACTTTGTAAGACCATTTATTTTGAAGTACTTAGAGACTAACAGGAACGTGCAAAGACAGTACAGCGACTAGCGGATTTTAATGTAACAGAGTAAGACAATTTTGGTGACATGGTTTTAGATTTCAGATTGCAACAACTTTTTCAGAAATTACCACTTGTTGAGTTTTGGCATGGCATCAAAGAACAAAACCCTCAACTACCTTAAAAGTTTATTAAAAATACTCCTTACTCTTCCAAATACAATCTTTGTGAAGGCAGGTTGCATTTATGCACTTCAAAGAAAATTATATTTTGCAACAATTGAATGCAGAAGCACATATGAGAATGTAGCTAAGTTTGCTAAAAGATTTTCAAAACTTTAATGTCATAGTTCTCATGAATTTATTGGGGGGAAATGTATTTACTGGGGGGAAGTGTGTTAACATGTAATAGGCTTTTATTTTAATTTTAAAGGAATAAATCATCATTAAATTTTTCTGTTTTCTAATATGGAAATACTGCTATAACCTACATGAACAAAAGCTCTTTGGGATCTTCAGTCATCTTAAAAGCGTAAAGGAGTCCTGAGACCAAAAAGTGTGATAATCACTGATCTAAGCCCCTGAGAAGACAAGGTTGGGCGACACAAGATCCCAGGAGATGAAGACAGCACTGCCCTCCTTAGGGGAAAGAGTGGATAATTTGAAGAAAGACAGGGTCAGGGAGAACTTGCAGTTTCCTTATGGATACAATATACATGTGTGCAAAGAGCTACTCACTTATGGGAGCTACAAAGGAAGAAATCATATGACCTAGTTCTCTGGCTACCAAGTGCAGTGCTACACAGACGAAGAAAATTCAGGTCTACAACTTATTATTGTACAACATTCAGGCTCTGGGCTCTTCACCAAAACCCACCCTGGGGCTCTTCTCTGGCTATTCTGATCGCTTCTCCCATCTCAGTCAGGGTTTCCAGGTATTCTTCCCTTTCGCAGTGGTCCCAGCCACTGGGGCTTCTCTCTCCAAACACCTGCACAGCCCCTCCCATCTGGCTGCATGTGCATGCAGTCTAAGGAGACATCCCTTCCTTGTTCTTCAAAAAAGGAAACACAGGTGTCCTTGAAAATGATGGCTGAACATCGCTGGGAAACAGGGAAGAGCAGTACAAGGGACCCACGAGGGAAGATGGTAAGCCTCCACTCAAGGCTGGTGAGGCCCTGCTCCGCACAGAAGGATTCCCTGCAGGCCTTTCTTTTACAACGACAGGAAGCATATTGGCTCTGGCATCAGAAATCTAAATTCAGGAACTGACTCTGCCAGCTTCATTTAGCCTCTCAGAGTCTCATTGCCTCATCGGCAATATGGCGGTTATGGATTCTTCTCATATTAACTGAGGAAATACTTACTTATGCAGGTGTTTTTAAATACAAACCTCTATCACTGTAAGTATTGTTATTAAATCTAAAAACACTTTTCCAAACCAAACTCCATAGGTCATTATAAGCATTTCCTACACGAACATGAATGTCTTTTACCCTGGGGTAATGCAGTATAGAAATGGAAAAGATTCTAACTGTCATTGTTAATACATATACTTGGAAATCAAAAGAGAACATTCTATACTCTCTTCATTTTCTGAGCCAAGGATACTTGACTTTGATTAATTTAAATATTAAATGTTTCTTTTTTCCCTCTAAGGGGTTGGATTTCTCTCTGAAATATATTTACTTTCTTCGTTGTATTTTACAATTCGCTTAGAACCACAATACAAACAAAAGCCATTAAATAAAGTAGCTGAAATACTTGCGATTTAAGTTAATAGCGATGATGATGATGATGGTGATGAATGAAAGTGCACATCACTTTGGGGGAAGGGGGAAACACCCCGGTGCAGCCACAAAGCCACCCGTATAGTCTGTATGTGGTGCTGGCTTTCCCCATGTGCCCTGGCAGCAAGCATTCAGGACTAAAGGTAACAGATTTTCAGAGATGTGATTTCTCAGGAGAAAATTTTAGGTCACCATGCCTTAAATGTGGGTGATTGTATTGGAAGAAAACATTCAACTTATTTCAATCATTTGGACTGTGTGGAGGAAGAGAATCAATTTCTAAGTTAACCGGGTCCCAAAACGTGTACAGCTGTGTAGATTAGATTTTATATCCTGAAATGCATTCTTCCACAATGAGAAAACACGTGTGGAGTTCAGTAATGAGAGAAATCCTTTCTGTCCAAGAAAGCTCCCAGAGTAGCATCTGTGTCCTGCAGAAGAACCAGGCTGCAGGCAGACAAGCAGGAGTCTGACAATTACAGACGGCACCTTACTTTGCCAGACAGAGCTTTCTGGAACACCCCTGTGAAATTCTAATGTTAAGGGTCAGAAACAGGCGTACTTTTTTTTTTTAGAGATATTCAGAATGTTTTATCATCAACTAGTATACATAAAATTTGATAATTTAATATATAGGGTTAGTTTTCTGATGGAAAGAATTCAGATTGGAGCACTAAGGAAACTGATCACAATGGATGATTGTGTGGGTATAGCTGTACTTCAGTGGAGTTAGAAAGTTATCTTGTAACAGGCATACTTTTTGTAGAAGCTGATTATAAGAGAAAACACCAAAAATATTATCATTTTCCTAATTACACTTTACATTTCGGAGACCATTCCTGACGTTTTATTTCCAGGTTAAGAGTTTGCTGTTTCCAGCATGCCTATTCATTTTCCTCATTCTCTCTACCGTATGAACTCAGCTACACATAAATATGTATCTCGACTTCCTAACACGAATGTCAATACTTTCTTTTTTTGCTTCCCATTCATTAAAGAAATAAAGGAAAATTGCAACAAAACATTAAAGTTATTGCACCAAAAAATACACTGTACAAAGATGGAAGGAAATTAGACCATGGGTTACCAATAGTACTTTATAAGATCCCTTGAAAGTGATGGCATTAATTCTGAAAAGTCTGAATTTGGCCTATGCAAAGCATTTTAGGGCTGTTGAGATATAATTGTGTAAGTAAATATTTCTTAAAAGGTAAATGTATGGAATTTCAAGGGACTTTGCCAGGATTGTCTAATTGATGTCATTCTAATTCTAGAGACCTTAGTAACTTCGGGACAGCCACAAGATTCTTCCCGTTCCTGAACCTGATACGGAACACAGGACTGCAGGGCTACCTCTCTTCTCAAAACCTGAGTTATACCAACTGCCCACTGATTCGAGTCCCGCCTGCCTGATTCAGTAACTGATTTTTAAATGGAACACCATTTGACATGACTTTTTTAAAAAGGGTGTTCTTGAGTCACTTTATAGAGGCAAAATATGATAACCTTATTAAATTACCTGCCCTTGTAGACTGGGTAATGTACCAGGCCTGTCCCCTGAAGGCCTAGATTGAGACAAGATGCATGGAGAAAGCCACTGCAGTCTATCGCGTCCGGCTTCAAGGTGAGTCTGACGTGCAGAAAACTTCCCTGTCAAAGCCCTTAGAGGAAAACTGACTCTTCTAGAAGGGTTGAAGCAGTAGGAAAGGCAAACTTGAGGCTTATTTTTAGCATCCCAGAGTTAATTTTAACAAAAACGCAGCTTGGACTCTTGGGGGTATGCTGAAAGGCCTGGGGTTCGAGTACCTGAACTTTTTTTTTTTTTTAAAGATTTTATTTATTCATTTGACACAGAGAGAGAGATTACAAGTAGGCAGAGAGGCAGGCAGAGAGAGAGGAGAGAGGAGGAAGCAGGCTCCCCGCTGAGCAGAGAGCCCGATGTGGGCCTCGATCCCAGGACCCTGGGATCATGACCTGAGCCGAAGGCAGCGGCTTTAACCCACTGAGCCACCCAGGCGCCCTCGAGTACCTGAACTTAGTAGTTAACAATCATTGTCCTGCACACAAGATTTTGTCGTCATTATGCTGACCCACTTTGGAAGCTGACACATCAAAATCTGTAGCATAATAGAAGGCATTCAGTAAGTATTTCTTGGGGGCCCTGGGTGAATCAGTTGGTAAACATCTGCCTTCAGCTCAGGTCCTGATCCCAGGTTCCTGGGTTCGAGTCCTGCATCTGGCTCCCTGCTCAGTGGGAAGTCTGCTTCTCCCTCTCCTCCCTGCTCATGGTCTCTCGCTACCTCTGTTACTATCTTTGTCTCTCTCTCTTGCAAATAAATAAATAAAATCTTTTAAAAAATAAGTATTTTCTTATTCTTGGAGGGAGCAAGTGAATTGTTTTCCCTAACCTGACAAAAAGATCCCGGTCCGAAGGGAGCTGGAGAAAAGAGTCGCTGATACATCGCAAAGCAGGTGAGTGCCAGGAATTTTGGTAGACACTCTCATCAACGGTATCTTGTTTAATCCAGGCAAGAGTCCCCTGAGGCAGGTATTTTTAGTTCCCTTTTTACAGATAAAGAAATCAAAGCTCAAAATGTTAAGTAACTTGTATAACTTCTTTAAGTTAAATTTAACAGTTTCTAAACAGCAAGCCCTCAGGGTGTTTTCCAACAAGGCCCTCACTTGAGAAAATGGGGTATGATGTGAAAACAATTATCTTTAGGACCAGGCACCCACTTTCAATTCTAGGCTTCTTAATTTACTAGGTGAGGGGCAACAGGTGAATTACTTCTGAATTTGTTTCCTTAACTGAAAAATAGGAAAATCACTCTTATATGTTAAGGCTGTACTGAGTACTCAAGACAGCGATGTCTTCCTTCACACAGACACATGCCCGTAAACACAAACACTCTCTCGCACAAACACACATATACGGTTTGTATGTGTGTATCACAGAATCCGTTACAGAGTAGGAGATCCGCTAGTTACAAGTGTTTTATCAGTTTTACTCTGTCCCTAAATGAGCTAAATTGCTTTTGAAAATGTATTCCTACTGGATACTGGCTGTGTTTGATTTTACTTTTTTTTTCTTCTTTTAAATCATTCTTCAAGTTAAATTCTATTTATCTGAATATATTCTTAACCTGGATTAATAGTCATTTCCATTTCATATGTTTACCAACTTTGCAACTTAGAATGAAAGCAAAGGCAGCCAAGAAACCAGAACAGTCTGGTTTTTAAATAGCTGGCAAGGGAGCACTGTGATTTCAGAAAATAATACCATGCATCTCAGAGATAACTTTTCCAATGTACTAATTATTACTTTTAATAATTAGTATTTTTTAAAGCACCCAAGTATTTTTAGCACTTATCCATTTAAGCTGTTTCTGTGTCTATATTTGCACCACAGATGGAAACTGAGGTCTGAGTAATCCAGGCTCATCCTCTGTTCCGGTTTGGCTTTGTTTTGAAATATTCCATGGTATTTGGGTTTCTTACAATGAAAGCAGTGTAGCAGATCCCTCATCAATGTACACAGGACAAGGCTTGCAGCCTATCCCTTCCAAGTCCTTGATTTACATGTGAGGAGACTGAGAGTCAGGGAGAGGCAATGACTTCTCCTAGGTCCTATTGCTAGTTGAAATGAATTCAGGACTAAACAAGTGTCAAGTCCAGGGTTCCTTCCACTGCTTGTGGTCCAGTATCTCAGCCGGGGCAGACAGTGGGCTGGGAAAATACTCCGGGCATGGTGCTACTGTAACTTCAAAGCATGGTAATAAGATTTTATTGGGGCCCATCTCCAGCACGTTGCTAACCTTCCCTTGCCTCATCCTTGAGAGCTACAGAAAAAAATTCCCTGGCACCTAAACTCTTCCTGAAAGCTTTTCTCTTTGGATTAAAATATTTCAAATCCCTAGACATAAGTGTGACCTAACGTTCCCAGGCTCTTCTTTCATAAAAGAAGATTATAAATCATAAAGCTAACCCTTTATGCAAAACCTTGCATGGTTACACTAAGATATTTCTTTGAGGTTAAGAACATATTTTCTCTATAGAAAGCATTCCTTTTACTGGTTTCAAGATGACTCTCCACGTACAGTGTGTGTGCTTCTGCTGGGGACAGGATCAATATCTGCTTCCCAGGAGAGTCACTACAGGTCAGACCCTTACTCCATGTCATTAGGCTGTAAGGGACATTACTTGGACTTCCGTGTTCTTGCAGCAGGGAATCCTGAACCCACTGAGCTCACTCCAGCAACCAGTCTTGCTATTTGCAATCAGAGATAGACTTGTATAAATGAATGTACAGAGGAACTTTGGACAGAGGGACAAATAAACATTCCCAGTGGCAAACAGTCACGTGGTGTGGATAAGCACAGTGTATGTGTCCACATCTTCCTGGGTGAAGTGGTTCTGAACCCCTACAGGGAGAAGGCTCCAGTCTGAATAAGTCATGGTCTGAGAAACTGTGTAATGACACAAGCAGTGTGTCCCTGTGATAAAAGGGCATAAAAGGTCCTTCTTTGACATCTTCCTCAAATTCTTCCTTCACAACACAGCTTGGGATTTGGTGCTCTGACATCCCAGTGCCCCTGCGGCCACAAGGGCAACGTAGTAGCAGGCTGAAGACTTAAACGAGATGGGTCAACAGAAGAACAGGCACAGAACTGCTCCAGAGCAAATGTGCTCAGCCTTCTCAGGACAGCTGCAAGGAAATCTGATGATTCTATGTGGGGTCCACTAGAAGGTGGGTCATCGCATCCAGAGGCTGGAAGGTCTGGGGCCATGGGCACTTTATGTCCAGACACAGAAAACAGTAAATGGAATTGTGGACAATGCTCTAATACTAGACCACAGCAGCAACAACAAAACAACTTCGATTAATTGATCTGCTTAAGCTGTGTCTACATTTGAAGTTCAGCATATGTTTTGATTATACTCTTTTTGGTGAGCAGATCCCATTCTAGTGATCTGCTTTCTGGGACTGTGCAAAAGTGGGCTCTAAGCCCTCTCCTCCTTGGGTTTTTTCCCATCCACCTGAGGCTTCCGCACCTCCCCAACACGTCCTCCCACTGGTCCTCACTCCACTTGAGTTCATCTCCCTTCTCCCTCCGTCTGGGTGTCCCTTCCCTTCCCTCCTCCAACTTCTCTCTCTTTAGTCGCTTCTATGCCCCAGTCTGTTTTGTTTATGCCCCATGTTTTGTTTTCACATGCAGAGGCTACAGCTTTTGCAGCTTTAGATTTCAGCCAGCTGACCATCCTGGGCACTCCTGGCATCTGGACAATATTCAGTGACAGAGAAGGCAGCTCTGGCACCCAGTAGGTCTTTAATAACCAATCCTTGAATTGGTTTGTTGACTGAAAGTTAGTTTTACAGATTTTGAGCTGGGGGAGTTTCTAAGTCAGACCAGTCCAAGACGGCAAGAACATCAAGAGATGGTGAGTTTTCTGCACCCCAGATGCTGGCAGGTTGGTGGCTCATGTGCAAGAACTGTAAATAGCACTGAAGAGTCAGCAAGTGCCTGGAACCCGGTGACATCACAGAAACAGCACTGGATCTGCAGTCAGGACATGTGTGGAAGGTTCGAATCTATCACCAATGCACCACATGACTCCAGTCAATTCACTGCACATCTCTGAGCCTCCGTTTCCTCATCTATAAAATATAGGTCATGGTACCAAAGCTTCCATCTCAAGCAGCCCAAGTGACTCTCTGGATAAAGTGCAAATAAAAAGCATTTTAACTGCAAAGGACAGTGAAAAGATGGGGTCTAAAATTCTGTGTCATCGGTAGTCTATGAAGTATAGGATCTAATAGAAATTATAAGCGGAATTCAATAAACTTGAATGAAATTATGACCATGACATAGGACAGGGAAATGTCCTTCAGATTAAAAGGAAAGAAAAGTGCATAAAATCTGGAGTCACAAGGTAAGGATGGAGCACAGGTTTCAGACCTCAATTCAAAATGGTTCTTGGGGGAGGAAGCAGAGGGGAAGAACCTATATTTTTTACAGAAGGTTTTTTGAGAGTCTTTCCTACAATGGTTTTTAAAAAACAATAACATCTTTGGAAAGGCCCTCAGAGCTTATTACCACAGACAATTATTGAACATCTACTGGATGCCAAGCGCTCTGCTAAGAGCCAGAAATACCAGGCTGGGTGAAGCCAGGCCCATCTTCAAGAAGTCACATGGTAGCGGGAACATGGGCAGCGGGCCTGGCTACTACAAAAAGGTGAAGCAGAAGCAGAATTAGGAGCAGGCGCCTGGCCATGCACTACCTCTTTCTTGCATGAGTCATCATTTCAGGCTTCGATTTACTGAAACAGACACAGTTACGCTTTAAAAAATTCTTTGTAACTCTGAAAGTGAGATTTTCTTTTTTCTTTCTTTCTTTTTTTTTTTTTTTTTTACCAAGTCAAAGGAGGGGCTGGAATTCTAAAACGCCGTATTCTTACCAAAGGGGGAAAAGCAAGAAAAAGAAAAAGAAAGGAAAAAAGCTTTTGGAGGGATTGCTAAAGTCTTTGAGAGATCAGCCTCGAAACTTAGCTTTACAAAGTAAGAAAAAAATAATAGATGTTATATTAATATATATCTTCTTACAAGCTGAATTTAATAACAAGTAAATAACATTTGTAAATATCAAATATGGTTTGTTTTGTGAGAAGTTCCTCATTCTTCCATAAGCTTTTTCAATTCAAAAAGTATATTTTTGAAAACTGTTATAAAAAAGAAACTGTATGTTTTTATTTTTGCTTAGGAGGCATTTTTTTGCAAACCCTGTAAAAAGTCTGTGAAAAAATGTTTACTACAATTGAACAAATAGAAGAAGCTGAATCATATGCTTAACTCAGCAGAGGAAATAGGGCTCCTGGTCAGTTACCATCTCTCCTTGGTCTTAGCATTAGCATTTAAACAGCTTAACGCTGTCCTGATGTTGCTGAAGCTGCTTGAACCCAGCCCATTGTTTAAAAAGCCCAGTCACCCAACATTGTTAAATGCATGTAATGCTAGTGTAGTGTAGACACTAATGCAGCCCTTTGCAGATGCAGACCCAGCAGCAAATTGACTGGAGAAGTCACCAAGACCAAGGCCAAATAGAGATAACTTATCTGAGAACATGGCCAGACATAATTATGATGTAGCTAGAAACCTATACTTGAGTGATTAGAGCACTATAGCCAATTTCAGCCGTTTTATTATTATTAGAAGAAACTCATCGATAATGTAGAAGGAAATGGCAGGTCATCTGGCCCTTGAGAGTACTTTATCCAGTTGAGCAGTAAATGTTTCTACCACTTCCTGAGAGAAGCAATTCCACGATCTAATAATGGCTATTGCCAGGAATCTGTTTATTCCTGGTGGTCAGCTGACATTTTTCATATTTCACTTCATCCTGTTACTCTTAGAAATTTCATCTCCTTGGAGCACTCTTAGGATCAGCCCTCGTCATCTTTCTCTCTGCCCTGCAGGAAGAAAAAGTAGCCTAAAAATGATAGCACATAAAAAGTAAGACTCAACCTTAATGAGATCCTAAATTATAGTGAACATTTCTGCATACCTGCACATATAATTGCTTTTGATTCTTACGACATTATGAAGTAAAGGTACGAAAGGGTATAAATTGTTTTATTCATGAAGAAACTGAGGCAGAAAAAGGTTAAGTCATTTATCCGAGTGAAGTCACTGTGAGGCTAGGGATTCTGCAAAACCAAGGGGACTCCATAAAGTTCATTACTAAATTGTCAAATGCTAATCCTAATGGTACTAAGCTGTGGATACATCTTTACTGTTACTAGAACACTTTCTAAGCACTGCGGGACTCTCTTCTAAAGCACGGTGCCAGGAAAAGAATCCTGATTAGTCACCTGGAGGTCTTATTGCTTTTCTGGCCAATTTCCTACTTTTCCACCCCAAATTGTACCAAAAGAAGGGAGTCATCATAATAGACAAGGGATGACTGTGGATGGCAAAATGTCTTTTCTGTCTGTGTTTCAGAGGCACTGCATATTTTTCGCTGTTCCAACTCATAATATTAATAATGAATATCTGCACAGAATTTTAGAATATACAAAAGACTTTTAAATGTTCCCTCATGAGTTATCAGTTCCACACTGTGAGGCAGACGATCGGTTTCATTACCCACAACTCACAGACAAGGACAAGGTTTGGGGACACCAAGCAACTTTCTTCAGATCACACAGCTCTGAAGCCAAATCTGTGCAAACCTCTTGTTCTTCATGCCACGTTATGCTCCTGTTCATTTGTATTCACTGATCAACTTCTAAAGGTTTGAGATGGCAGCCAAAGCGAGGTGCTGAGAGAAACAAGGCCAGGCTTAGCTATTTTCCTAACACAACACCTCACACATCCCATCTCCTTTCACTTACTCGGGTCCTTTGCAGTTTAAACGCTATGTTATAATTGGTGATAATTTTGTTCCAATTAGAGGGAGATCTCAAAAAAGTAGAGAGGAGCAAAGCGATGTCTCCAAGTCCTTCCAGACACACAATTCAACAATAATCTCAATTGCCTTTTGCACAATACTGTGCCGCAACTGGTTTTATTTTGCATCTGACATCTTGATGGCTATGGAAATGGCCCGTTGTTGAGAAGAGCGGCACTGGAAGAGAACTCCATTCATTAAAATGACAGCATGCTTCCTCTGTCATGGACTCCGAGTCTCACGCACTAAGACGCAATAGCCAAAAGGTGCTGAGAACAAAGGCGATCCACGGGTGACTGTAGATTAGCTAGCATGGGAGTCTCACCAAGATAAATAGAAGTTACTTTCATTGAGGATGAAATAAAATGGTTGTTTTGTTTTGGGGCTGTGGAAGATGATATAAAGTTAAACCTTCTGCCAGCAGAGCTTCAGGAAAAGTAGACTGTCAGACAAATTGAATTGATTTCTTTATGGAAGTAGCTGAAAATAGAGCATGCCCGTGAATCCACTGCAATTTTCTTACCCTTTAGAGTGGGCTTTCAGGAAGGGAGGATGGGAAGACCCACCGAGCCGAGGAGGTATTAGTTTCTGGGGCAGGCGCGTAAACCCAGTTAACAGGGCTGGCTCGAGAAGTCACCACTACTTCCTGCCCCTACCTTTCCATTCCTCTGATCCCTCTACCCACCCACCTGCTAAGTTTAATGGCACTTGTAACACCTTACCTATGTGTAACGATCCTTGATTTAATAGTGCTAGCAGGGCATTTGGAGTTCCCTGAATGAAAGGCAGTGGAAAAGTACAAAACAGTGTTATTATGTAGGTTAATGAGCAGGTTGTTGGCAGGCAAAGTGAAGAGGATCATAGAAAATGGCACCCAATCTGCATACAGAGAAGGAACAATGGCGTTCTCTTGGGGCTCCGTGCTCAGGCCAATCCTATTTATTAATAATAGGCACGGCAATACTTTGATATTCTTTAGTGAAATGTACTCTGGGAGTACAAAGTGCTTTTCCTGCATTAACTTATTAAGCCCTCCCTACTTCTGTGTGAAATGGGAGGTGTAAAGTGTTATTTTATCAGCTTCATAAATGGAGCAACTGAGGCACCAACAGCTAGCTATCTCTTCTCAATTTCTCCCAACTGGGCAATGAGGCCAAGGATTAAAAATAGTGGAGGAAAGGCTATTTGAAGGGTATTTTTAGCCAATGAGATCATGCCTGTTTCCTAAATTTTTTTTCTTTTTCTTTCTTTCTTTTTTTTTTACTGCTGCTATGATTTTTAAAAATAAGAGCATGTTGTATATGCTAAGGGTCATGGAATGCATCTAATTCAGTCAAAAGACAAGTAGATGAATAATCCGATGATTTGGATCACAAACAGCATCACTATTGGAGGCATCACGTTGTTTTAGATAAATGACTTAACTTTTCTATGTACTGACGCACATGCCTTTAAATAATTAGAATGAACTTCATCACCTTCTTTGATTGTGTCTCAAATGGGAACAAGCAGAGTGAAGTGTGAAGCCCAGCCTAAGATTCTGCCTAGGGGAGGGAAAACTTTCTTGAATTTCTGTGGGGAAAGATACTCTATAAGGCCATTGTTTCTTACAGTCTCCAGGACCGTGGGCTCAAGAAGAGAGAGAGGTAAGGAAGAAGAAGCTGTGGCTTGATACATTATGGCCAGGATGATGGTGCTAGATGACACTGCTAGTAAAAACAGGTTTCCGTAGATTTAGGCCATACTGTCTTTGAGACTCGTTTGATTTTGAGAGTGGGGTATTCACGTGCATACATGCACAGGGGTGTGCATTTGCGAGTGCACATGTGTGAACTTGATCTCAAATTTGCCTTCAGTACAAGCAGGCAGGCAGGCTGTGGGCACAGCTCTCCCTCACTGCACAAGAGGCAGATAAGGAAGGTGTGCTGCTGGAGGTCATGTGGCTTAAGGCAACCTTCTCAGGGAAGAGCATCTGCACCTGTGAGCTTGGAGGGGAATTTTCCTAGTGGGCAGTATAGCGATTCACTGCATGAATACGTGAAGGAAAGGCTCCTTCTGGATAAGACAGGAAACTGGAGCATAAGGGGACATGCCCCCCACCTTTCACCCCAGAAAGTTTAATATTTTTTTCCTAAAGACTCTGGAATAATATGCAACACCGCGTTGTTGTTTTCTTGTTTCTTTTCCATGAAACCATCCCCAGATTCTCAGTTAAGTCTGTTCTCTCTATCCAGCTTTGTGTCAGAAAATTAGGGAGCCCAGGGAGATGGCAATCACTTGGTGAGACAAGGGCTTATCTCAGACTAGTTTAGGTTGCCTTCCAGGGTGCATCCTGGTGTCACAGGGAAGAGACCCAGGGCCACCCCAAAGCGGTCAGAGGAGGGAGCACTGTCAGCAGGCCCAGGTGAGTTGAGCAGACCTCCACGTTCTCGAGGGTAAGAGACAGAACACTGGGAGTACATAGAGTGTCACTGACAGCAAAGTACAAACATCTTTGCATGGTATGTGTGTAAATATATGCATACATATGTGTCTTAAAAAAATACCCACCACCTGGGAGGAATGACCCAGAAATGGTAAAAATGAGATAGTGAGACAATAATAGGTCTTTTATCTTTAAACAGGATTTAGTAATTTGCTAGTGTTAACCTTAAAAAATAGAAGTTATTTTACCAGCAAAAACGCATTTATTTAGGAAAAGCAGAGAACTGCAATTCAGGATATGTAAGCTATGGCAAAACTAAAGGCAAGTCCAACAAACAAAGGAGGAGAACACTACTTCATGGAGAAAGAGGAAGTAGGGAGCAGTTGTTTTGAACGGAAGTCCACTGGAGAAAAGCAAGAGTTGACAATTTCTCATTGGCTGAGGTGCAGGAGTAGTAGGTTTCGACTAGAAGATGCAATGTACTTCTTTCTTTGCAGAGGCCTATAATTGTTGAGATCCTTCTGTGGGGGCCTATCATTGACAGTTCTGCCTATAATTGACATTGAGTGGCACAGCCCCCCCCCTCCAGTCTTGGAACTCCACTTGAGTGAGGTTTCCCTTTAATAACTTTCACACTAGTGATATTACCTTCATTACTATAAATAGAAGAAACTCCGGAGCATCATCTGTACCTCTTATCTGATACGGTGTATTATTTTGCACTAGTCGTCTTATGCAGATTACTATTTCCTCAGCTAGATTCTTGAAGGGCAGAACTGCTTTAGCTAATTCCATGCATCTTTCCTAGCGTACCAAGCATAATTTGCATAAAGTCAGCCACAATGCATATGGGTGATTTCACTGCCTCAAAGATTCAGAAAAATACCAGAGGGTACTGGCAAGTCTGAGTGCAGATACACTCACCATATTCATGCCCATTTACAAAGTGTGACAAAAAAATAATGAAAAATGTCCAGGGAAAAACAATCAAACATTATATATTTAAATTAGGTAGAAATCATAATTGTTACCTACACTATTATTCTACATTATTCAGGTTAAACAATGGTATTTATAATCTACTCTCACCTACGTACTTGCACACTAGATTCTTTAACCACATTGACAATATTTTAGCATCTACATGAGATATTATTAATTCCATTTTTTTAAAGATTTTATTTATTTATTTGACACCGAGAGGGAGAGAGATCACAAGGAGGCGGAGAGGCAGGCAGAGAGAGAGGAAAGAAGCACACTCCCTGCTGAGCAGAGAGCCCGATGCGGGGCTCGATCTCAGAACCCTGAGATCATGACCAGAGCCAAAGGCAGAGGCTTTAACCCACTGAGCCACCCTGGTGCCCCTATTAATTCCATTTTAAAAACAGAAAACTTGGCATTGGAGAGCTTAAGCAATTTGACTGAAGACAAGACTAGAAAATAGCTAGGAGGACATCCACCTGATCTCAGAGCCCATGCTCTTTCCAACAAATGTGACATTAGTGCCTCTAACTCTGCCATATAATTTGAGGGCAGTGAAATTAGGCCAATGGATACTATGTCATTTACTTAATTGGTATGTCCATTGTTTATCATCTGAGGTCTCCCTCCACAGGAATGAGCACCATGAAGGCAGGGTGCTTACAGTGTGGATCACCCCCTCAGCAGCGCTGGGCTCAGAGTACGTACTCACCAGCCATCCTATGAAGGAATGTATCCAGCTGCTATTGCTGGAGTTGACTTCAGCTTTGCAGAACCCTCCAGAAGACTGATGATTTTCCTTATTCTGTGAATACATCTCATTCACGTACTTGTGTCTTTGTTTCTTTTTCCGTTAAACCAGATCTGCTTCACCCAAGGGGATTATCAGCACCCTTTGCCAACCCTCATTCTGCCTGACTTGTCCTTGTTTCCAAATTCAGTCTCATTTCCACTAAAATTTCATCTCTTCCTTCTGGAACTTCCTACCCCCCTTCATTATTTCTCTCCATTAGCACTAACATATCGATTGGCTTTAAATTATTGACCTGTTTCTGTCAAGGGCAGGGATTTTGTTTTTTTGTTCTTTATGTTCAAGTTTGTACAACAGTGTGTGGCATACAGTTTGTGCTCAAGAGTCATATCTTGAGAGGATGAACAAAAGGAACCATTCTTTTCACCTTTAAAAATATCCAGATGAATGTCACCTATACTCTAAATGCATTTTAAGAGTGTACTTGTTTTTTCTTAAATATTCTGCTACTATCATTAAATCAGCCTTCTGAACATGACGCTTCTCTGGGAGACTTCATGTGGTGGGCTGCTTCAGATCTGGCGTTGAGTAAGGGACAGGTGGGGCTAGGTCGGGAGAGACGTGGAGGGGGCTATGCGACCAGGCTCACGGAACTCTCAGATGTGGAGAAATGTTACAGACCGGATATTTTCATGATAGGTACAAACAAAACCAGAGATAAGGGAACGTAATGAGACCACCTTGTTTGTCTTAAATGTTAGAGATAAGATATTTTCATGCTAGTTACAAATTAGCCACTGAAATTTACCAAACTTTGAAGGAGAAATAAACATGGTGGGACCAGTGGTGACATCAAGTACCCTGGTCAGCTTTCCATAAAAGAGGGACCGTAAAAGCTCTCAGTGGTAACCCATTTGGGACCCCTGTCACTCTAGAGGGCTTCCCCCCCACCATCCTTTCTGTTCTCACCTTCTCTTAATGAACTTTCACTTCACTTCACCCTTTCGTGCCCGTGAGATCCATTCTTTGACTTGTGAGACAACAACCCCACAACCCAGCAACAGCATGTTGGTAAACTAATCACAGGTGTAAAAGGCTTTCCAATTATGTAATCATTTTATGAGCTCCTCCACACCTGGCAAGCTGTGCACAGGAGGGCAGGGCACTAAATCACCTCACTCTACAGGTAAGGAGCCAAAGACTGAGCAAGCCCATCTGGTCCAGTTTGCTGAGCTAGCAGCTGGCAGGCTGAGATTTGCATTCTCATCCCCCAATCCTATAATGAAGCCTTGAGGAGGCACCATGCTCATCCCCAGTTTACAGATAGGATCTGAAGCCCCAGAACTGTTAGGTACCTTGCCAGATGCAAAAGATCTGATACCCCCAGTTTGTTTAAACTGCTATTCTGGGATAATTAAGTTTATATCTGGGAGATGATAATGAGTGAATAGAGGAATATAAGAACAGGGCTCTGCATTCCTGATATTGCTACCTTCCTACATTACTCAATTTCTCTTCTTGCCATGCTACCTTGGCTCCCTATCTGCTCAGTGTCATTAGTGACACCATAGGATGAGCCCTCTCCATTCCAGGAAGGGCTTCAATGTCTGGGAAGTCCTGTGGCTGGCAGTGCAGAGGCAATTAACACACACATCTTCCAGCAAGGAAATGCAAGCTCTGCTGGTCTTCCTCAAAACCAAAGCCCGCTGCACAGAGGGGTCCATTTTATAACACTCTGCCTTGTTGTCTTTGTAAAAGCTGAGGCTACCCTTCAGGCTGGGGTTCTTCTTATCTTGTCAAGAAAGAGACTCACTTTTCCTTCCAGGAGTGGTCAAAAGTCCAATCAATAGATTCCCATGATCATTTCGCAAACTGGGCTGAATTTAGATTTCATGAAAACTCCATTTTAACCACTTTATGATCCTACTTAATAGCTTCTGTTTCTTCTCCTTTTGATCAATGTTTCTGTACATGCAGATTAAAATTAGGCATCTTAGCAAATTTAAATGTTTCAATGATGAGTCTGGAACCAAGTTAGAGGGCATGCATTCCTTCAAGTACACCACTTTAGTTTCTGTCTGAGTCCAAGAACCCTGCAGGTACTGCTATAGACTTGCTCCTCCCTCCCCTCCCCCGCCACACACCCAGTCCCTTGCTCCACACTACAGTTTTCCCCTGGGAGAGAGGAATGGGATACAAGTCCCCGCTTGTTTATTGGGATGAAAATCCTGGAACAATGGCATCCTTATCACCCAGAGGAGCAGGGTGTGGCACTGGCAAAGGGAAGGGGGTATGTGGTAGCAAAGCCAAGACAAAGGGGAAGGAGAAGGAAACCAGAAGAGGGATAAAAGAACAGTAAAGATAAAAGGAGAAAGACAGGAAATTAACCTGGAGGTTGGGGTGAGGTTGCAGGGGGAACAAAAGGAGAAAGAATAATATATCTTTAAAAACACAGTGAAAAGTAAAACATGTGAAGCAAGATGAAAAGTAAGTAAAGCAAATAAGAACTGTCTAAATCAAAGGAGAAGGTGGTAGATTAAAATGTAATCAAAGCATTAATTAACATTAGCATTAACTCAATTTTGTTAGTTTGTTTTTAAAATAAAATACTGCTCAGATACAACAAATTTACCTCTCTCCCTTGCCCCTATGCTGTTTTGAAAACTGGTTGCTAAAGAAATAATTATCCTGTAACTCTCTGGATCAGGCCATCACTTTTCCACACCAGCCCAGGGTCAGGTTTCCTTTTATTCTCCATGAAAAGAGGGATGTGTCCTTTCAGGGTACAGACCCCCTCCTGAGTCTCTATCTCTAGTTAATGGCTACAATCAATTATATACCCTCCTTTTCTCCTCATGACATTTTGTCAATCATAATCAGGGTGGGTATGTTTACTATTATTATTATTATTATTATTATTATTATTATTATTATTATTATTATTTTCAGTGATAAACTATCAGAGCCAGGCTAGGTTGATAGAAAATCTATCTGTATCCTGGATATCAGGATGGCACTGCTGATTACTCTGAAGAAACCTGCAGCAGTTGAGAGGAAATAATCATTGAAATCCAAAGCAGTAAGGAAGTAACATTTTTTCCCCATAAGGGACAAGTTATCTTCTCTGGAAAGATGTATTTCAACTACAAGCTGTTTGAGAATACTCCAGAGAGACTTTTGGATTGTTCTTAGGAAATAGCCTCTCCCCATTCTTGCCTCTGGGTCAAAGGAAGAAAAAAAGCTGTTACATGACTCAGAATAGACAGGTAAACCCACCAATAGATGGGCCTTAGTTAAACAACATTGGAACCAAAGGAGATCTTATGAATAAAGCCCCAAAGGTGGATCAGTAGAAGAAAACTGCTTTACCAACCTGTTTTCAGGTGAGGTACCTGGTACTAGGCAGGTCTGGAGAGCAGGGATTAGTGAGAAATCAAAGATGCTCCCTTGAACAGTGAGTCAAAGTGGAAACAAAAGTTCAAAGTATGGGTTCAAGTCTTAACAAAACTAAAAATGCCTTTCTTGGTCGAAATAGAACCAACAGCTCCCTCCTCTCCAACTACCAGAACAGATTTCAGATAACTCCTAGCCCAAGTAAATATTTAAGGAACAGTCTCAGATCCTAATGGAATGTTAAGATTGTCTCATGTAAAATCTGCATAAGCTTTTAAGCATGCCAAGTATCGTATTTGGAATATGCCCAAAGAAAAGGGGATGTGCACTTCGGAATCCATGAAATTTTCCATTTTCGCAACAATGTATAATTACTTGCTTTACTTAAAGTAGAAAGTAAAATGTATGCACGCTATCTACTGTTGAACCCCTCTTCTCTGTGTTAGATTGAAAAATGAAGTAGTCTTGTATTTAAATTAAACCCTGTCTCTATTACCTTGGGAAAGTCACTGCTGGGTCTTCATTATCTCTTTGGCACATTGGAAATAATGCTATCAAACCCATACTTTGTTATGGTAATCAATGATTTACACAGTATTATAGGTAGTCCAAAAATGGTAGCTTCTATCCATTCATCCTTCCATCCATTTATCCACTCATCTAACACTTACTGAAGTGTCCATGGCAGACATTGCTCTGAGTAGTTGGGATTCACCTTTTATAAAGACAGTCTGGCCTCCTCTGTTTGCTTTGCTGGAGGGTAAGCCTTCAAGCACCAAAAAAACCAAATTGATATATGTACATTATTGCAGCCTAGGTGTCAATAAATAACTGTTGGAATTTCATGAACATAGATGGAATCATTTTAGCAAATAAAAGGCAAACTTGAGAAATGATGGAACATTTGAAGTACTTTGTATAAGATTCTGCCAAATAGAAAAAAAAAAAGTGAAGTAGAATTCGGGCATGTCGTGGTAGGTCATTGTTCTCAGGATGTTTACTACAGGCTCAGTCAAAACAAAGTCCAATGTGAGGAAGAAAAAATTCACACTGGTTTTGCACAAGTTGGGAATCAATACTTTTTGACAATCACTTCTCGAGAAAGCTTCAACCCACCAGGTCCTCATGGCTAGGGGTCTCAGAGCTCCCAGAAGGACGGGCGTTTTGAGGCCAGACCTAAGGTCTTTCAAAGCATGACCTCTGAGTAATCCTAGCTACTCTTTGGCACAAACTTTGAAGATCGGAGTTCAGGGCCATCCAGTTTCGTCTCTTTAACACCATCAGTCAGGGCTACACGGGAAACATCATTACTCAGAATTTCACCTTGCAAATAAATAGTTCTGAACTGCAGCCAGAAGCAATGGAATCTCTCAAAGACATTATCTGGAAATAGTCGGTGGACAGCACCTTAAGTTCCATTAATCATCCCCATGCTTACAGTACTTCTTAATGGCTTTTATGGTTTATCCTTTGAACGCCAACAAAGAGTGTGATTTTTCCTGGCTTATTCTATTAAACAGAAATCAATATCTAATATAAATGTGCCGACGGTAGGATATTTGGAAAGGCTAGGAATGAGCTCGTGCCCCAGTTTTATCTTGCCCTGCCCAGAATGGAGGGAGGGGATTCAAAATGAAAAGAAAACTATGCCTGGTGCTTTCTAAGGAATCAGAATACAGCAGCTTCAGGAAGGGAGTGTGTGTGGAACACCAACCTGGATCTTTGGGGCTAATGGATGTGGTCTTTGCTTTTCAAGACAGGTACAGTTAGGGTGGGACTGCAACCACAGACAATTAAAGAAAGTAAACCAGAAAGATGCTTACTTTTCTCCAGGGAGGGATCTTAGATCAGGAAGTATGACTGGCAGCGGTTGTCCTTGCAGGAGAAAAGAAGCAGGGACTTCGCCTCAGAATTCTCTGACTAGCACTTGCAACAGAAAGCTGGTGAAATCCCCCAGCCACTTCCCCATGTGCCAAGAGGCAGCGGTAGCCTTTTAAAAGTGATCTACGCCCCACACAGTGAGGAGCAGTGGCCACATTCTGCAGAGACGGATGTGCAAAATGTGAGTGCTGTCTTTTCAACCTGCAGAGAAGGTTTGAGCTATTCAGTTCTGAAATTCGTGGTCAGCATTTTTGATGGCAGTCACTGATGGGAACAAAGCTCCCAGTGGGAGCGGTGAGGGGGAGAGGGAGGAGAAAAGAAGAAAGAAATGAAGAGAAAAGAGAAGAAGAGAAGGAGAAGAGAAGAGAAGAGAAGAGAAGAGAAGAGAAGAGAAGAGAAGAGAAGAGAAGAAAAAAAATGGTATAACAGAACACCTTCACTGAAGAGTCAGTTTTCTTAAACGGTGATGAAATCTTCCCTTGAATAAGGGTGAAAGAAAATGTGAGGCCTCCAGATAATCAAGAATTCAAGCATGGTATCAAATAGTGAACTGAGCATAGAGCAGCACCCAGCACCAGGGACACTGGAGTCTTGTCCCGGCGTGACTGCAAATTAATTATGTCACCTCAAGAGTTCATCTGACTTCTCAGTTCTTAATTCCTTATTTGTAGGAAGGGGAGGCAATAGTCATCCTACTTCATGCACTTGTTCTAAGAAGTCTTAATAGTTAATGTGTGAAATATTAAAAGCAAGGATAGAAAGCTCTCCAAGTCCCCTGGGGATCTCCTCGAGGGTGCTCTCCAGTCCCGTGGGGAGTTGGCTGGAATGGAGATGGGGCCGCTTCCTTCACTTACATCAGGACAGCTCTGTCAGCATCTTTGCTAATACCCGGGTCATGTAAAGCACCTTCTCTTCCAAAATACTACTGACCAGACTATTGTGAATTGTCATCAAGCATAGGCATGTGGTCATAGGAATATTACCTAGAAACTTCTACCGCTAATTGTTTGCATTTTATTTTATTCTTTTTTTCTCCTCTCTGACAAATATAAGTAATGACACTAATTTACCCACCCTTTCGGTAGAATGTTTTTATTGGCTGGTGATAGTTCTCTGATGACGGCTGGCATAAGAAGTGTTGGCCATAACTCCAGATCTGGAATGTTCAAGTATTCTCTACAGGTACTATGATGAGTATAGCATAGAGTACTATATGGGTAAAATTCAAGGATCTGAGCATTAAGTGTTTCACCTTCCATTTTGCATACTCTGGTTAAAGGGTAAATGCATTAAAGTCTCAGAGGTGAATGAGTGGCCCATGCACTAGGCTTAAGTCATTGCTTAATGTGGGTGACAAGAGGTATCAGAATAACATTTTTTCAACACGTCACTTCATATGGCTCAGCGGTAGGAACGTCACATAAATGAAGTTAGGATAAGTGAGCCATTCTCCTTATTGGAATCTAAAATCTAAAACAAAGCAAAAATGGAAATTGCTGATTCTGTTTTTATTACTGTTCTACAGAGATTTCAGAGCTTCTGCCGTACATCGGACCTTGTACTAGGCACTAGATAAAAAAGATACATGAAATATTAGTAGCAAAAATATAGCCAATACTGCAAAATCCTAGAATAACCTCACGACTGATAAGGCAGAGGGTAAATGAACTGAAGGCCACTCTGACCTTCTCTACCTCTAAGCTTTTCAGAAATCAGCAAACAAAGGACAGGCAAAGAACCGCAAAAGCTTCTGCAGATTTCAAAAACAACACAGAGAGTTATTAGAAAGGAAGGTTTAAAATTAGAAGTTAGACTCTGCAAGTTATTAGTAGACGCCCATGAACTGAATTACATTTTGCAAGAATTAAAGTGGGAAAGATACAGGAAAAGTGAGCTTCTGCCTTCAGAGTGACATTTCTGTGATAAAAATATGACGGGTGAGAATAACAAACTTCAGTGTGAAGTTGCACTGAGCATCTATTAAAACCCTTGTATGGAGGAACTAGAAAGTAGCTCTCAGGTAACAGCTGTGCTCGGAAAGAGCATAATGAACTAACTGTAAGGCCAGTTCAGGGTCAGTAAATAGATTTTTCTTCTATTTGTATTTGTGATAATAGTGGGATCTATTCTAAGAGTCTATTTCATGCATGGATCATTTTGGGAAAACAAGCAGCAAACCAACAAAAACACGCATTATTCCACCATACCTTCTTTATGGTAACTCTGGCATTTGGGATAGTCTGAGTCCTATTTCACTAAAAGATAAAGTAAGATTTCACAGACGTGCCAATTACAGGTTTTCTTGTCTCCAGAATGAATCTGAATCCCTAACCTGAAGAATTATAATCGACCTCATTCCCAGATAGATATTAAATACTTCTTTCTACTTTACCTTACTTCCAAATGTTAGTACACATCATCTCATTAATATCCCTTCATCTTTTAATTTTTTCTTAACTTCTCTCTTTTAGGTCCCCGAGGTTATTTTAATCAATTTGTAAAGTCACTAAGAACATGAAATTAAATAATTGTAAGCTGTGTTTGCACATACACACAGACAGATCACACACAGACTCTCTTTTGAGTGTCTATCACCTATTGTTAAAACTCTTAAAAATCTAAGAGTGTCCATGCCTATCTCTCTCTTCCAATTGCAAACCCAGCGGACCTTATCTTTTGATTAACTTGGTATCCTATTTTCCCCCATTATAATATCACAAAGATACTCAATGTTCACAAAAAAAGCCTTAGTTGATTATAACTATAACCAAGACACACAGGGATTAATTTGAATTAATCAGCCACTATACAGCTGCTCAGAACAGAATGCAGAATATTGGCTTGCCATTTCTGCCTCTCAGCCCTAGGTAAGGCCATGCAATGCAAAACATTGTTTAGCACATTTTACCAAAAAGTCAATTAAAATGCACAAAATAAAGTGAACACCCAAAAGGAGATGTGATTCAGGAAATGAACTGGTTAGCATTTACAGTAATTACTAGAGATTACTACAAATTACTAACCAAATTACTAGTAGAATAGTCATATTATTCTATTCCTTATAATAATGTTGCATACCAATTGCAAGTAATTGTACATAATTTCCTTAACAGAGTCCAGATAGTAATTTGACGCTGACACCCATTCAGGATCTCCATATTTCCTCCCCTACCTTTGAAATAAAGTTTGACATTACTTTAACCTGCAGACAGCATCCCCCACCCCCGTTATCCATTCCCAGCCTCATGCCAGTTTTGGCCAGAGTAATGTCGGGGTGGCACGCAAAGTTAAAAACAGTTGCTTTATAAGTCTGACCTTACCACCGTGCGGTCATCCACATGCCATGATTTGAAAGGTGCTCAAAGAAGCTGTCCTCACCACTCTGGGGTCATGACTGTCTTAAATGCCATCATTTAAACCTCAGTTAGGGTGAATCCTGGAAACTAATTTACCTGATCCACTTACAAGGGCATTTGGAAGAGAGAAGATCCCTAGCTCTAGAAAAAAGTTTTCTAAAATGGAGGGAAATAGGTAAGGAAATAAAGGTCTGTATAACAGATCTGGTTTCTGAAAGCAGATGCCAAATTAAAATCTGAGGTTCGAGATGGGTTTTTTTGTTGTTGTTTTGTTTTTGCTTTTGTTTTTGTTTTTTTTTTTTTTTAGGAATCCACAGCTGGGAAGGGAAGAAGGAAGTGGATCAGAAGGAAAGAAGTCAACCAGCGATGCAGACTGAGCACCACTCTGGCCAACCTGGTGGGAGCTCCAAGAGGATAATGCCCATTGCAACATGTCTCACCATGCGCCACACTGGCCTGAAGTTTATATTCCACCTGGCATTGTCACTAGATATGAGCTGCCCTGGGAAGACATGGAGCCACACAGAAGCACCTTCAGTGTAACCAAGAGGACCCTGATGAAGGTGACAACTGGAGGCTGGTCTGCTGGCCACAGTCCCTGCATCTGGGCAGGAGTCTGGGAAGGCCTCATCTCTGTGTAAACCAATCAGGTTGAGGGAATTCCCAGTAAATTTCAACCGAATTTTTTGTTAGGCCCAGACCTTGTACTAAAGATCTGGGCAGGATCCCAACTTGAAAAAAGAAAAAAAAATTCTATCTTCAGAAAAGAAGAAATGGCACGACCAGCTCTATCATAAAGGATACACCAGTGATTGCAAAAATGTTGTTGTCTTTTCAAATCAGCCTAAACTGGATTTCCAAATTAGCAGCCCCGACTGTGACGGTGCAGTTGCTTGCATTTGTAGTGCTGAAAAGTTGTGTTCACAGATAAGAGGGAACCATCTAACATAAGGCTACCACATTTCCCCTTCTCTGAATCTGGGAAATGTGGCTGATTTGCATATTTAGCATACATTTGCATTCTGTGTTCAATAGCCCCTAACTCTAATTATGTAAAATAAGATAAATTAGTACATTTTACTGTCATTGCATTCTAGCCCTGTGGTTAGGGGCGAAGGAGACTTAACCCAACTTCTTCCTCCTCCTTCTGGCTGATTCCCTTTGGAGCCAGAACTCATTTGCTGTTCAGGCTGAGGACATTTCAAGAGACACATTCCCCCCCATGGACGGAGGGAGAGAGCAAAAAAATGGAAGGACCAATAATATCCAGAAATAGATTGTTGTGCATTTCCTAACCTAACAAGTGAATTTAAAATGCCAAATTGATAAAATAGTAAATAAAAAATTAACCATGTAAATATTTTTGTAATTAAATAAAAGGCAAACCACTTTTAAACAAAACAAAAATAGTACAAAACAAAATCCAGTGCATCACGCTTTTAGTAACATAAATCCCTATCGGGGGGGGGGGGTGGCTCAGTCGTTAAGCATCTACCTTCGGCTCAGGTCATGATCCCAGCCAGGGTCCTGGGATCAAGCCCCACATTGGGCTCCCTGATCAGAGGGAAGCCTGCTTCTCCCTCTCCACTCCCCCTGCTTGTGTTCCTGCTCTAGCTATCTCTCTTTCCCTCAAACAGATAAATAAAATCTTTTTTTAAAAATCCCTATCAGGATGGAAGTGAATGGGTTTGCAGACAAGAAGAAGGTCTAGACAGCAACAGCAACCTTGAAAGAAGGCAGTGGCCAGGTGAAGGTTGGTCTTTGCTTTCCAGTCTTACATTTTCATCCTGTGCTCTTTTTTAGAGTGCCTTTCATATCCCTCAGGAGAAATACTTGGTATTTCTAGATCATTTAGGAATCTTGACATTCATCCCATGCCCTTGCCCATAGTACCTCACTAAGGCCCCCCACCCCACTCCCTCACCTCATCTAATGTATACTTACGAAGCACCTCCTACGTGTTCAGAAGCCCACTGGGGTTTTATGAGGATGGACAAGAAATATCGACCCAGATTGCCATGTGGAAAACTGAAAGAGAAAGTGACTACAACATAGTTCTATAAGAGACGCATGTGAAGAATGTAATGAATGCTCAGAAACCAAACGCCTAGATTGGCTTGAGTAAAAAAGCAGGGTGAATAGGCCATTAAAGGTTTCCAAAAGGAGAGAGTGTTTCACCTTCCACAAACTAAAAGAATAACGAATTCCCTAACTCTATAAATGGTGAGAAGACTTTCAAGGTAGTGGGAATTATGCAAATAAGAGCATTCACGTCCATGAGTTTAAGTGCCCAATGAATGGATCCAAAAATATAGAATGCATTTATGGGAATAAAGAGAAAGGAGCTTCAGCAGTGATCCCTGGGAAAGAGTTCACAGAGGAGGGGAGGCTTTTCTATTAAGGCCAAAGTGGCCAGATTTAAGGACAAGGCACCCCCCGGAAGGAGGAGCCTGCATAAGAGGCATGACAGTGGGTTGCATGTGCCTTATGCAAGAAATTAATATACTGCTTTCACTAAAGCCATGGGAAGGCAGCAGTAAAATACAGAGCAGGGTGCCTAAGAACAATTTCTTATACATGATGGAGGCTGTTAAATTTGTTTGTTTGACTTTTTTTTTTTTTTAAATAAAGGGGAGGGAACAATCTAAGTAACTTCTGGGTCAGGCATTGTGCATGGCATACATATTTGGTCATCCTTTGTGGAAGGCACAGACAGGTAAATTAGGAAGATACTGGAAGGGAGTGCAGGATTCGTCAGCCCCTTAAGCCAGAAGGCTATTGTAGAAGGCTGTAGGGAGCTGTCGTAATATCCCAGGCGTGAAAGGATGAAGCTCTCAGCTAGGCTGATTTCAAGGGGAATAAATATAAAGGACAGGTGTAAATGGCATTTTGAAAAGGGACTTATAAAACTTGATTTGATTTAAGTTAGTATGATACCCAAGAACACTGCTAATGTTTTGGGTCTGGGTCACTAGGAGAATGATGAGGATGGGGAGATCAGGAAGATGAGGGAATGCAAGGGGAAGAGAATTAACATTTATTATGTGATGACTTGTATTTCTAGTATTTACCTACCAATTTGACATCCTTTAGCTCATTTAATCTGTATAAAACCCCTAGGATATTTAAAAAAATATATTCTTCCAGATGAAGAAATTGCAAATCAAGGAGGTTGTACAAATTGCCCAAATAAATTGGAAAGCCAAAATTGAATCGTAGATCTGCTGAACTACAAAGTCTCTCTCAGTTCTTTTCAATATGCCTTCTATGTTCTGAAGAGAAACATGATGTGTTTAGACTTGGACATGGTGAGTTAAAGATGATAGTGGAACATCCAAGAGGAAATATAAGCAGTTAGACATAATAGGATCATAGATTTATAGGGCTGGAAGGAATCTTAAAATTATATAATCATAGAACCAAATTTCCAAAAAAAGAGATTAAAGCTGAGGCTGTCCATATGGGAAAATTAACATACTAGGACATGAATGAAATCACCATATGAAAGAAAATATATATTAGAAGCCTAATTACCATCCTTTACGTGTACCTACCTTTCTAGGATGGAGGAAGGAATGAGCCTCACTAACAAGATAGGGCAGGGGCTTCTTGTAAAGGGGAGGAGATGGTAAGGTGCCTCTCACACCAAGGTAAGCAGATGGTTAGGAATGAGTAATCAAAAAATACTGAATGGCTTCGAGAAGCCAAAAAAATGAGGTAATTGTCTATGGCTGTTAGTTGTTAGTTGGTTGGTTGCCTTGGAACTTGTCAAAGAAACAAGGCAAATAATACAAAGAGACAGATACCAAGGCTGAGAAATATTGCCTGTGGTTTCTTTACTTGACTAGATTTTGGACAAGAAAATATAATATATGGGAGACATGTAAAGTGGGAATTCTGTGAAGATATATCTTGGTTTGCTGTTCAGTTGTTTGCTGTTTGGTTTGGTTTAAAGAGGATATCACAAGTTACAAAATTGCATAGGGTTTTGGTTCGTCGAGATGAAAACTGTTGACAGCTACATACAAATTCAGAGCACTCCTATTTTTATGTAAGATTTCAATGGTGGCTACAACTAAAATCTACTATATTTCACACACACACACAGAAGAATTAAAAAAATGACAAAGTTGTTTCTATTAAAATATATAGTAAATACACCCAAAGGTGCTCTTTTGCTGAAATGGGAAATGGTTGCTCAGATCAGAGACATATCACGTAAGAAACAGTGGTTTCTGGGGCTCCTGGGTGGCTCAGTGGGTTAAGCCTCTGCCTTCAGCTCAGGTCATGATCTCAGGGTCCTGGGATCGAGCCCTGCATCGGGCTCTCTGCTCCGCAGGGAACCTGCTTCCCCTTTTCCCTCTGCCTGCCTCTCTGCCTACTTGTGATCTCTCTCTCCGTCAAATAAATAAACAAAATCTTTAAAAAAGAAAGAAAGAAGAAAGAAAGAAAGAAAGAAAGAAAGAAAGAAAGAAAGAAAGAAAGAAAGAAAGAAAGAAAGAAAGAAAGAAACAGTGGTTTCTAATAGGAGACTATCTAAAGGAGAAAGGCTCAATTAGAGAACTCTGTACACACGTAAACATTGGCAAAAGGACACAGGAGCCTGATCCCGCTCCAAACTATGCAAACTTAGCCAAGACCTTCATCATGGGCAGTAGACAACAACTCATACACTACCCCCTTCTCCTCTACCTCCTCTTTCCACCGTATAAATCAGCTTATCAGTGAGCCACAAATGCACCCCACCACCAAGTACCATGGACCTCCATGCAAGTCCTGGTATAAGATCACTTCCTAAATGGACTGTGACATTATCTGCAGAGCACTATTGTGGATGCCACTTGAAAGAGACGTCTAAAATGTGGGGAACTGGTAAGGTCTGCCTTTCAATGGCTGCAAAACACAATGGGGATACCTACTCAAAAGGAGCTAGCGTGTCCAATAATCTAAAACCACATCTTGCTAATTACCATTCTCTTTGGGTGACTGAGTTAATTTCTGCCTGTGGTTAAACATGCTGTTTATATTGCTTTGGTTTGGAGGTCAGGAGAGGCAGAAAGAAAATATAATTAATTCTCTAATAATATCATCTGTTTCACATGACATCACATTTTATATTATTTTGTGCACGACACCTAGGACTGAGCTGCACAGAAAATGAAGCTCGTGTTAGGGGTAAAAGGACATTCTCAAATAATAATAAAAAATCTTTTTTACTGGCTTTGTGCTCTAGTTGACATAGACAATATCAGTTGGTATCTGCAATAGAGAAAATGTCTTCTCTGGTGGTAGTAGGCAGAATTTTCATTGTCTTAAATCTGAGGACGTGTTAATCTCAAAATACAAACTCATGGTGGAATATCAAACAGCAGGGAAGGGGGTAACATGAAAAGAAAATTTATATTGTCACTTAACACTTCCCTGACACCAACTCCTCATTCCTACTATCCAGAATTAAGACTTAAGAGTTTCTTGTGTATCTTTCTAGAATTTTCTTGTGCATACATAGCCCCCCACACACACACAGACACACATACACACTTTCTTTTTCCTTCCATATACAATGTCGTAGTACACACTATTGCTTCTTAACTTAATGTTTTACATTACCAGTCAGCCCTATATTGAAGGAACATTTAAAAATAGATTTTATGTATTTATTTGAGACAGAGTGAGAATGCCAACATGAATGGGGGTGGGGAGAGGCAGGGAGAGGGGGAGAAGCAGACTCCCTACTTGATTCCAGGACCCTGAGATCAGGATCTGAGCCAAAGGCAGACACTTACCTGTGTCACCCAGGTGCTTCTATTGACAGAAATTTTAAAAGTTATTTTTGTTTATAACTATTTATTTTTATTTTAATGTTTTTCTCATAAATATTTATTATTGTCAAGCTATCTACTGCTGTGTAACAAACCACCTCAAAATTAGTGAACTTAAACAACCATGCTATTATGGGCACGGACTCTGGACAGGAATGTGGACAGGACAGGGACGGCTTTCTGTGCTCCCTTAATGTCTGAGGAGTGTCAGGTGACTGGGGTGACCACAGCAATGGGCTTCTCATATCCAACAAGGCATCTTCATCCACTTGCTGGATGGCTGGAAGGAGTGGCTCCTCGGGGAGCTCCCCTGGTAGAGACTCTGAGTATTCAGACTTCTTCCAGGGTAGTAGCTCCTCTGGGCGACTATCTCAAGCCAGTTGGGCAGAAGATGATAGCCTTTTGTGGCCTAGCCTCAGCATCATGCAGTATCACTTCCAGTATATGCTACTGATTATGAGCAAGTCAGAAAGCCAGACCATTCTCACAACAGGGGAAAGCAGACTCCCTTTATTTTGTTGGGAAGTAGTAGCCAAGTTAGCTGGCAGAAGAGCACACAGATGGGGGATGTCATGGCAGCATCTCTAGAAATACAATCTGCAAGAGTTGCCTTAAATCATGTCCCTTTGCCTCTGTCCATAGTAAAACCCTTCCTGCCATCACACATACACTCTCTCTTGAGAAAATATTTTCTGATTTCCCATGCATGCATCCCAGAGTGTTGTTAAGACTTCTTAGAGAGAAAAAGAGACAGTGTAATATAATGGAACCGGCACCAGCTCCTTGGTGGGTAGACATGAATTCGTATCACTGAAACTCTCGGAACCCCAGTTTCATCATTAAAAGGGAGGGATGAAACTCAGTTCGGTCCAAGCCCTCCCCTCCTCCAACCAATTATAAAGTTATTTTGTTCTAAGACCCAATCTATATATTTCCTCTTCCAATTCCTTATTCCAAGCAGAGGAAACAAAAGATAGAATGGATAGAATCCAGCTCCAGCTTCCCGGTCTTTGTTGAATTCATCCCAAAGGTGAGGTTTAACCACACAGAATAAACTTCAAAGTCCATCACAGAACCTGAGCATCACTCCAACCCTGCCACCTCGCATCCATGGAAGATGAAAAGAAGGTATTGCAACATTTCTAAACTTGTAAGTGAGGATGATGGCCCTCATGCTGTGACTATCCAAAAGAAAAAGTGGGGGTGGTAAATTTCACTTCTTCTTTTCAGAGGAAAGGATGAGAACATGAGAGAAACAGGTAGCGCTGGTGTGATAAGAAATGCTTTCTATCTCAGAAAGAGTGTCAAAATCATGAGGGATTGCTCTTTTAAAGGCCTCTGCCCACACTTCAGCACCTCTGCCACATTTTCTACTATGTTTTAGCTTTGTACTTACTCCGCCTAAATTGTGTCATCTATGATGTATTTCCACCCCCACAAACAACTTCCCTTAGAGATTTATGGTTAGCATAGGGAAGGTCAAGGCCAGGCCAGAGGCTATGTCTTGTTGTTTCTAAGACCAAGATGGAAGAAAGTCCTCATCCCACGTAAGAGGAAAATTTGGGGGAAGTTTAGAGGCAAATGTAGCCCTTGCATGGCACCACTGAAAGAAATGATTGGCAAAAGTGGACGAGTGCATAAAGAAAAGAGGGAAGAAACATGGAAAAGCAAAGTGTAGGAGCTGATGAGTCCAAATCCAGACACAGTAGTCTGGGTATCTGTCAACTGATATCACTGTGAAGGCCACACCCATAAGGCCAAGACAGCTGGGCCAGACCAGGGACCCTCAGGCCAGATGGGAAATATCCTAGGATTCTCTTTATTTTCCAGGCCCAGGATGAATTTATGATTTAGGTCAGACTAAATGGGATGGATAATATTCTCGGGAGATCAGAGGCTATGCACCATCTCTGCCATGTGACAAATAGAAGGAAGTACAACCATGCCTTTCACTTGCTCAGTGAAGGATGGACACAGAGAAGGATTGGGAAGGAGTCTGCAAATGCCTTTCTTTTCATTTATTTCAGTTCATTCCCCCACCCGTTTGCTGTCCTTGCAAAGCAGGGGAAGGGAAAGGAAATGTCATTTCTCTGGAGATGCGACAAAAGGTTATTTGCTTTGGAAAAAGTCTCTGTCTTAAATAAATGAAAGTTGTCTGTATCATTCATTTGTTTGTTTGGTGCTCCTGGTTTTTTTTTTTTTTTTTTTTTTGCTCCTTTTTTTTCCTCCCATAAAANACCACTCCCTGAATTTGTAGGAGTTTCTTGCTGCTGCACAAAGGCATAACAATGGGCCAAGGCAAACATCTCTAATGTCTTCTTTCAAAACCAAAATGCATTTTAATAATTTAAAGCTGCAGCTCTTTCAGTCACTTGATAAATTATTCACAAATTTCACAAGGAAAAAAAAGAAAAAAGAAAAAATCTGTTCCCTTTACAAGTTCTGGAACATTAAATCATGTCAGAATAGATGAAAAGGACAAATCAGTCCTAAACTCTTAGAAATCATACATTTTACTTCTTCATCTGCAAGCAGTGCCATGGTTTATAGGGCCGCTGGCAGCTGGAGATGGTTTCTCAGGACTTACGTCCAGGCACGGAGGGAGGATGACAGTGTAAGAACGAAGGCAGGTGGCTTTCAGAGGTTCTATAGAGAACATCTACCTGTGTGCTTCAGAACTCCAGTTCTAAATACCATTGCAAAGAAATCCTCAAGGATAGGCACATGAACAAAGCTGATTTGCTCAAGACAACTCACATTAAATTCTGGGCAAATGAAGGAGTTACAATGATGCTGGTTCCTGCTGCTCTTGAGTTCAGATACCCTCTTAAATTTTCCTTCCAATCATGGTCAAGAACTAGGAGGTTGCATACTGTTCAAATGTTCATCGGGCATAACCTGTAGATGCTTAGCACCTAGGCACTTCTGCCTCCCAGAATGGAGAATCCTCACTTAGAAAAGACTTCTAAATCTTCATGAAGGATGAAAACAATGGATTATCAATATAGACACCTTCCAGCTGAGGACCTGGGAATCTTTGCCAGCACCTCCCATCTCATTAGAAAAATGTGGTCACTGAATGGCTAAAGGGATAGATAGCAAAAACCAGAGACAAACTAGTAGGTTTTTCTTCCAGATGCTTCCTTCCTGTAGCCAGTGCCCAGAATATTATAGGCATTAGTACATTTTGTCATCAATATTTTTGTCCTGCACATCCATGGTTTGTTTTGCTTTGCTGGAGCTTAGAGGGGTGGCAGTCTTGTAGAAGACCTCATTAAAACATCACACTTCAATTAAGATGAGGATGGAGTTCATCTCAATAAATTCTACCGATATGGCCAGATAAAATGCTGATAGAAATTACAGATATAAGTCAAAAGTCTAACCTCATATGTACAAAATGGGAGTAGACATCATTAGTTATGTACCATTTTAGTAGGCATTAACAGGACATTATTTTTTAAATTGGAGGGTGGCAAAACCTGAAATTTCATATCTGTGGCAAGTGGTTCTTGGATGAAGCTTCCGCCATCATTAACAATGCAACTTTCTATCTCTGAGACGATTCTGTAATTTTTTCTATCTCCACCCCTTCTTCCTTTTATAATCTAATTTTTAATACCCCACTGTCTATTTTAAGGGAATTCTAGTGTCAGGGGTACTCTTTATTAAAATATCATATATCCTACAAAGAAGGCCTACAATGTCATCTCTTCTGACAACACCTTTCTTCATCCTTCAAATTTCATACTAAGCTTCTGGTGGAGTCAAGGTAAAAGAGAACCAACCTTCTAGCAATCCAGGGCTCTTTAATTTTAATTCAGCAAGATAGATGCAGACTCCATATCAGTATTTGGAGATCAACAAAGTAAAGAAGCAGATTCGAGAAAAGTAGTTGAGTTTCTAGAGTATGGTATTTATTTATTTATTGACACAATTCTTTACCCTAAAGAATTTAAAGGGAATAACAAAGAGATGCATACAAAAGAGCAAGATAAATTAAAAATAAGAAAGAAAAATGAACCTAAGATAAGGTTAGTATAGTATAGTACAGAGTCAGAATTCAGCACTCTCAACATAATATTAACATTCTTTACATCCCCACCCCTAATCTTCTCCCCTAATATATGTCAGCATAATCTTACCCTGTTTTTGCCTTGCTTGGTGGAATTATGCAATTTATAAGCAATGCTCAAAGTTATTTACCTTAAAGAGAAATCAGCATACATTGTTTAGGACATTTAAATAAATCAGGTAAGGTACTTCTAGATGTCTGTTCGTTACATTTTTGGAAGTCTATGCTACAAAAATTATTTTAGATTTCCAAAAGTGTCTCTCTCTTGGTTCAATTGTCAACTTCACTGACGACTATCTCTGTATCTTAGGAGCATAGCATTTGTGAATATTCTTTTACTTCTGATTTGAACTCCCATATTATCTCAGGAGGATATTCTCTAGACACTGTTGCTCAAGTAACTTCTCTTAGTCCCAAATTGACTTCTTTTTCCCCATTACCTTGTATTATGGTCCTTAAGATACTTACAAATACTGAAATTGAGTTTGTTTGGGGGTATATGGTCTCCTCCAACTCCACATTTACTAGAATATAAGCTCCATGTGACCTGATTTTTATCTCTCTAGTTTACTCTTATGCCTCTAGTTGCCAAGATGTGGCCTGGAATAGACTAGGTAATCAGTGAAAGTTTGCTGAATGAATGAATGAATGAATGAATGAATGAATGAATGAATATTGGGGTAAAGTCTTGTTGCTACTATTTCGGTTCAAATATTGTATTTATTAGCTGAATGAGAAAATCAGATGCGTGGAAGAAATTCCCTTAACATCCAGACTTCTTTATTTCAACTTTTACCTGCAAGGATCTTCTCTTTATCCCTCTCCTTCCCTCCAGCCCCATCCCTGGTGCAATGAAGGAAGAATCCTCCTTCTATTCCTCCCTTCCCCTGTGTTCTGGTCCCACCCCTCTTTCTTCCTAAGGATCTGCTCTACTAACCTGCCAGTTCCATTTCCTCTGGCTCTTTTCCAGCAACATTTAAGAATAATTATATCAAAGCAAAGCTAAAATGTTGAAACATGAATTTTCAAGATGTTCTTTTCCATCCCTCTAAGAGTAAGAAGCTTTTATTCTTTAGATCATTACCCAGAAAGGATCTATCATTCTGTTGAGTAGTAATGGGCTAAAAGGGGGTTGGAGGGAAGGAGAGGTCAGAATTAGCGAAATTTGTGGTGGAAAAGGCAGAGTTCCCCTTGTAGAAGAAGAAAACAGATCCTGAAAGTGTATTGAGGAGAATGGAGGAGAATCAAGAACTTTTTCTGACAGGGTTCAGAAGAGTGGGCGGTTGAGAAGGAGAAGAAAGTTTTTAGGGTGGAAAAAAGTGATGCTGAGCATACAAGACATTAAGAGAAATACAGGGAATGGTGAACCTGGTTGGCTCAGTCAGTTAAGCATCTGCCTTCGGCTCAGGACATGATCTCAGGGTTCTGGGATCGAGCCCCAAGTTGGGCTCCCTGCTCAGTGGGGAGCCTGCTTCTCCCTCTCCCTCTGCCCCTTCCCCCACTCATGCTCACTCTCACTCACTCTCTCTCAAATAAATAAATGGAATTTTTTTTTAAAAAGAGAGAGAGAGATAAATATGGGGGGAAAGTATTTTAAAATACTTTGTTATATGTTATAAAGAAAGAGACTCTTTCTGGTTTTCAAAAGTAAAGATTCATTTGCTTTCCAATAATATTTGTAACTGTTGGAAGGACTATTTATCTGAATGATTTATAATATAGAAGCAGGGCATAAACTGGAAGCAAGAAAGCCTAGCTTCATTTGGATTACACTCTGAGGTTAGCATTTTGAAACCAAACTAAACCAAAACAAACCAAATCAAAACCCTTCCTGTGACTGATGTCCTGTCCTTCTCTCTTTTGCCCAATTTCAATAAAGAGCGGTCTTCATTCACTGTATATATTTCCTCAATTCCAACTCACATTTGACCTGCTGTCAATCTTCTTCCCCTCCAATCACCCTTCTTAAGATCACCAATCATCCTGGCTAACTCCAGTGGATGCCTTTGGACTTTAATTGTTCTACCATACTGAATCATTTTGCCATTCCCTTGAACAAGATCTATAAACACTCAAGGCCTACGTTTTCAGCATGGCTCATATCTCACCCTCAGGAAACACAAACCTTTGTACTGCCATTGTTAGGAATTCAGTTAGTCCCCAAATGCAGCCCCCTTCTCTGTTGCCACAAGACCCTCTGCCAGCCCAGCACCTGTGCTTTTGTGTTTGGTTCCCTGGGACCATCAAGCTTTGCATGTGGCCTATTTGTAGATTCTCCATCTGGTTCTGAGGTGAGAGAGTACATTCTACAACACCTCTCCTAGGGAGGGAAGCAAATCACAGACCATCATAAGCCATCTGTAAAGGAAGCCACAACACCTCTTTCTAATTTCCAACTCTCATATTGCCAACAACCCCTAGCCTTCAAAGGCTAGAAGTGAGCAACTGGTGAGATTGTAAAACCATTTTTTCAACTTTTTAATCAACTCTTCTACAAGTAGGAACACTGGTCCAGCACCTTGCTTTACAGTGTGGGCATAATTGGCACCCACTGCAATGGGGCCCCAGTCAAAATTGAAAAGAATTCCATATTAAACTAGTTTCCAAAGATTGTGTGCCCTGTCTATTACATCCTGGCTCCATATATTTAAGACAGAGCTAGAGTCTGTCTTTACATGTTCCCATTTATCCCATACTATGGGATTGCTTCTGTGTCGGGCTTCTCCATTATATTGTTAGTGTCTAGAAGGTAAGATCTTTCTCTTTATACATACACCCCCAGACATACACACACAGCAGCAACCCCACTACCCATTCCTTTGGTCATGCTTCTGTTCTTTTCTCCTCTAAACAGCCAAGAGTCTCACAAGAATGGTCTATGTTTATAAGACAGTCCTCAGTGTACTCAAATCTAAGTTCTGATCTCATCCTTTACTGTAAGACTTCCCATTAATGTCACCAATTATCTTTTATTAAATCCACAAGGGTCTTTGTACTCAACTTACCAGCAAGCATTTGGCTCTTTGAACAATTCTCTCCTTGAAACAGTCTTCCTGGGGCTTTTCGTGTTTTAAGAGTCTTATTTTCCTGTTAACTTTCTGGCTGATCATGGTCTTTCTTTCATCCAGGCTCAAGTCACTCAATAGGAAAGCTCTTCAAGGCTCTGTCACAGGCATTCCAGTAATTCAAAACAGCCAGGTCCAAAGAGACTCATGATGGGCTCATGATGTACTCCCCACCTGGGTCTTATTTCTGCAGTTTCTATTTCAGCATATGGTCCAACAGCCATTCAATTAGGCAAGCTGAAACACTGGTGTCATCCCAGATAGATCTCTTTTCGTCTTCTCTGGTACCCAGGCGACCACCAAGTCTTATTGATTTTATCTCCGAAGTGCTCAGGTCTGTGCACTTTCCCTATCTCTCCCCATTACTCTGCCTAGGTCACCACCATCTCTCAAATGAGCTACTGCATTGCATCCCGAAGGTGTCCTCAAGTGCACTCAGGTACTCTCACAGTCATTGTCCTACACTGCAGCCTGAATGATCTTTAAACAAACAAACAAAGAATCATTTATATCATCATTCCCTCCTCCCCCACCTCTTCTCATGTCTCCTACTGATTTAATAAAAATGAAGCTCCAAAATGTGCTTTACCAGACTCTAGTTTGTCTTCATGTTTCCTCCACCAGCTATATTGGTCTACTTTATGCCCTCCTGCCCTAGGGCCTTTGCACATTCTATTCCTTCTGCAGGAAACCATCTCTAACAAAATTAACTCCAACTAGGGCGCCTGGGTGGCTCAGTGGGTTAAAGCCTCTGCTTTCGGCTCAGGTCGTGATCCCAGGGTCCTGGGATCGAGGCCCGCATCAGGCTCCCTGCTCAGCAAGGAGCCTGCTTCCCCCTCTCTCTCTCTGCCTGCCTCTCTGCCTCCTTGTGATCTCTCTCCCTCTGTAAAATAAATAAATAAAATCTTTAAAAAAAAAAAATTAACTCCAACTCATCAGCTCTGTGTTGAGGGGGGCATGTTCTGGCATCCCTACCTAGGCTAATCTTCCTCCCAAACCTCCCTCCCCTAGTGCCAGGTGTCTCTTCCCTGCACCCTGTAACTGCACCTTGTTTTGTGTGATTAGTTAATGAGCCACCCAACTCTCCCACCCCCGTTTTTGCCTTTTATTGCAGTCCCAGTGGACAACACACTACTTGCCATACAGAAGGTGCTAAATAAAGTATAAACTTCAGTTAAATAATTAAAATCTCACCAAAATGAACTACCAAGAACAACACTGGCTCTTGTTAAACCAAGTAAATGACTGAGTAAAATCATCTTGCTTCTTTTAGCTTCAGTTTCCTAAAAGTAGACAATGAGACAATAACTATTTCATAGAACCGTTTGAAGGATTAAATAAAATATCCAAATAGCCCAGCTTAATGTTTTTCATGTAACAGGTTCTCAACAAGTTTAGCTTTCTTTATTTCTGTGCAAAATATACACACGTCATGATGTGGACCTGGGTAGTGAAGTACAACTAGCCATGACTTAAAGTAAGGGCAACAAATATGGGGCAGAGAGTCCCCACTGTGAGACATGGCCCTCCATTTTCCTCACTGGAGACTTTCTCAGCAATGGGCACTGTGCATCCTCAGATTTTACCCTGCCTTTCTACTTCTCTGTAACAGAAGAGCCCATCAGGAGGTAAAGAAAGAGAAAAGATAAAGAGACATGAAAGAAGAGAAATGACAGTTTTCAGGATGGCAAGTGGATTATTCCAATGCATCTTAACTTCCACATGACAGATGTGTTCTTGAAAGATATGTGTAAACTGAATCATACTTTGGATTCACAAGGGAATCTTGGTATTTAAAGGGATCCTTTATTGAGTTCTTTTGGAAAAAGAATCACCAGTGTGATGAGTAACCTCTCCCTCCTGTGTATGTACTATGGGCATTATGTAATCCCTTTTTACTCCAGTCTGGGGCAAATTGACATATGGTTTATGTAAATGAGGAGACTTTTAAATGTTAATTTTTGATGGAAAGACATCAACTGGGAGACCAGCTCAGAGGAAGTATTCAATAAATCAAAGCTTCAGGCCCAAGCATCTATAGATGATAGCTCTTTGGAGCTTCCCAGCTGTTCCCTGGAGGCCTTCAAATTCTTCGTTTACAAGCCAAGATTGAAGGAGCTGAGGGGCCTTGCTAGTAAGTCACAGGCAAAGTTGTTATCCTAGTGAGAATCAGGCTTAAGATGTCAGGACTCTGGAATGAGCTGGTTAATAGCTCAATTAGCCTGGAGAAAGTAAAAATAAAAGACTTCTTCATGAGCATTTGTGTGAGTAAAAGGCTCAGTGCCACGTGCTTACCAGAGTGCCTGGCACGTGGTCGATGTGCATCAGGGGAGATTCTGTGGCTCAGCTACTCAACTTCTTTTCGTGCAGTTTACCCAGAACCAAGGGACGAAGACCAGAGGACCAGACAAGGGCTCTCCCCTGGGGCAGAGGGAAGACAGGAGGAATTCAGAAAATAATAACTTATGTTTTTTATTGGGCTACATAGAGAAGACCAGTGTTGTCAAAGGCTTTCCACGTGTGACCAGAGGACAGGAGATCTTGAGAAACTATTTATGCTGTAAACTCCATGAGGCTGAGCTCTAGAACTACACTGGCTAGCCACCATTTCCCTGTTTCCATTTATCCAATACCTTGAGAACCCTGACCAGTCAAATGATACATGGCTTCTAAAAGGCAGTGGCAACGGTGGAAAGAGGAAGAGGCTGGGAAACAGCCTGGTGCACAGGCAGAACCTCCTCTAAGAGCCAGAGCGTCCTTGTCCAGTCCCGAGCCGCTGTGAGCCATGGCTGGCTCCAACATGGCAGAGTATATGTGGATAGCTTTAATGTATCTTCCAGCCCTGAGCATTTTAGAAATTTCTGGCATCAGACACAGTGCCTGGCACCACAGACATTCTTTCAAAATGAACCATGATTTCTGTTGAGGAAAAAATAAGAGAGCAGATAAAGGATAAACTGAGGCTTTGAGGTTAGCCCATCACTGGTTTCCCAGCTGAGATTAAAATAATGGAACACTACAACAGTAAAGCCAGAAACATCGTAGGAAATACTCTTTTCTAACTTCTCCACTCACTGCTATTCTGCCTTCTGTCACTGCCAGGGGGCAGGGGGTGGGGGGATGGGGATGCGTGTGTGTGTGTGTGTGTGTGTGTGTGTGTGTGTGTGTGTAGTTTTCATCGGTAGTGGTTGATGGAAGTGTTCTTAAATTGCATCACCAAGACTTGTCTTTGATAGACGGTATGCTCTCCCTGAAATTAGAAATCGGCTATGTGACTTCAGAAAACATATTATCTTATAACACTTTAATGTCGATATATACTCCTAGGTGACTGGGTCAGGGCCAGTATTCCTTGTGAGTCTTGGAAGTTTTGCCGGGGACTAGCAAAGAAGATGGGTCCTCCTCTTCAGTGTGGGGGGGAGGGGAGGAGAGAAGAGATGGCCTGACACATAGCTGGAAAAAATCGTGGACATCCTGTTTGAAGCTAGGAGCTATTTATCCAGCCATCCAGGAAATACTCTTCACCAGCTTAGCCATTAATACGGCACAACACTAAAAACAGGAGAATGCATTTCTATCTGATCAAGTGACAAATGCCTCTAACTGCCCAGCACTCAGCCATGGCCAGCTTCCTTACTCCCAACAAATTGTAAAATAATAATACAAAACCTAAATAACAGGAGCAGCAGCTAAATTGTTTCTCCATCCCAACTGATTCTTTAGATGGAATGTCATCTTGACAGATCTCTTCTGATCGAGGTGTCTAATTGAATAGAGTCCTCATTGCTCTTGAATTTGTGACCCCAGACTGCTGTGAAATAAATGCAATTTGGAGAATTATTTCCAAATAACAACTGCTACTCCTCCAGGAACTTACTATTGCGTCTAGTTTTTGAAATTGTTGGTGAACCACCTACTGACTAAGCTATTAAAACTAGGTGTTTTGTTTGGATTCCAGACTAATGCTTCTATAAATCCAAAAGCAAGACATTCTGCAGACGCCTGCAGAAGGCCCCGCTCTGGGGCTGGGAGACCCCTGGGAGAATGCTGCCCGCACACAGCTGGCCAGGCAGACTCCTCGGGTCTTGACCTAGTTAGCAGGCTGCTCCCCCGGGGCAATGTGAGTGGTGGTAATTAGAGCCGCATGTGGGAAACTTGCCTAATGAAACCCCTTCAGAGGTGGTGAATTTGTTTGAATTTGGGATTTTCCATGGACCTACAATTTAGACAGAGTTTGCCAAAATGTTCCACATAAAGCAAAATTTTTTGGACACTCAACAGAGCTCCAGGTGCATTTAGAAATGCAGTGAATATGCTTTAGAAAGCTGGGTTCCCTTTCTTTTTAAAACTTAACTTCTTTGGGAGAGTGCATTTACCCAGCTATGGTCCCTGGCTTTGCTTAAGTCCTAACTGGACCCTCCCCCATAGTTTAACAGCACTGCTGTGGAGGTGGTGGCAAGGCCACACCCAGTTTATAATTCCCGAGGCTCAGAGACATATAACTTATCCAATGTTCCACAGAGACAGAGCAGAGCTGGGGCTGGAAAACTGTTCCGACTCCAGAGCCCAAAGTTTAACCACCGTGCTACGTCAATAATTCCCAACGATGGAACGCTGAAGATCCATGGTGCAAATGATGCAAAACTATGAGACTGGTTTCATTTTAGAAAGACTTCAATAGAGTCAAGGTAACCTAATGTTTAAAAAGAAAAAAAAAAGTGGGCCCTTGGATCAAAATGACATTTTATAAATCTTAATTGTAGCATTTTCTTACAATAAAACTTTTTATTCCCATTATACAGATGTAAACTATGAAATGGTTCTAAGCCTTATCTTTTACATCTGTATAATGGGAGTAAAATCATGACTGTTTTGGGAATTAAACGAACCGATGTATGTAAAAGCAGGAAGTCATCGCCCATTACATAGTCAATGCTCAATAAATGAGAACCATCATTTGATTAATGGCGCATGTCTTAGCATTCACGGCCTTCAACAACTTCTCAAATGCACACATTTTTCTAAACTACAAGGAATGTTTCAGAATGTGAGCATGAAGCTTCTATATTTTGGAAAGGTTTCTTGAAATGCAGCCTAAAACGTGACTTTTATACACCATGGCTCTCTCCTTCTTTCTTCTCCCCGCTGCCTTTCTCCATTCTCTTTCCCTCTGCCCCTACCAGAACAGGGGCACCTTTCATCAATGTATTAGTCTATGGCTAAAATATGACTCATGCTAGGAATGAAAAGGAATATTCTGTCTGTGTAGCCAGCAAGGGCCCGTGGGGCAGATTCTCATTAGAATGCTTTACAATAATATCAATCGGTATTAAAAATGTATGTTCTACTCAATTTTTAAAACATCTTAAATAAATCTTTAAATAAAGCTATTTTGTTTTATCTTCAGGGCTCTGAACAGTCAGCCCTAAGGGGCCCTTGTTCGCCCAAGTACAGCCCCAGAAGTGTTCCCTATCAAAGCTTTATCTTTCTGGGGGGTCTCTGTGCTGGTGGAGTCAAGTCTTTGGGGGCAATGTTAATTCTTTGTTTGGTGGCACACAATAACAGGGGAAAGAATATTACTCCATTAGGCTCATTTGCCATTCGAAATTGCTTCACAGGAAGCAGCTAGTTAATCCATACCCTTGAGGTGTAAGCAGTGTTCTCCCAATGCCATCGAAAAGGTCAGTGAATCTACAGGAAAGGAAAAAAGGCAGTGCCCTTGTTATAGGGTTGGGAAAACTCAGGGGAAGGCTAAAAATGGAACTAGATATTTCCAGAAAGGAGCATGCTGCCTCTTTTATAAATACCTCTTTTGGCTGACAAAGATTGCTTTCCTCTGCACCCCCACTAAAATTTCCTTGGTTGAAACCTAAATGCTACAGGAGCCAGGATGAGGCTGGTTAAGGTGTAAGCAATAGAGAACAGTGGGCACTTGAGCAAAATGGAGAATGCAGGATGATAAAAGATATTCACATTCATTTAAGCTAAAGAACAACAGTTGTCTATGTGATGACTCAAATATGTCTGCTTCCTAAAACTGATGATCTTTTCCTACCCTAATCACTGAGGTCCACCCAGAACATGCCCATCATCTCCTACTAGCCAGATCTTCCTGCTCATCACCTCCCACCTCTCTAATATCTCTTACAGATGCCCATTCATTTTAATTAACTACACATGTCACCACGAGCTCCCAACAGGGACACATTTCCTTTGGCAATAGAGTCCCTCAGTCTCATTTCCTATTACTCTCTCTGACACTTCCCACTCCCCTGTCACTCCATGCCTTGCCTTGGTTGTATATACTTCCTTGTGCTGTTCCCTTCTTCTGCAATGCTTTTCCTTCAACTTCCCTTCCACTTCTCCTTCCATCCTTTGTCTCCACCAAGAGATGTGCTTTTTGTAAGTGAGTCTCATTTACTTCTTGTAAATGAGCCTCCCTCTATACGATTCCCCTGCCATGACCTCTTCCCTTGACCTTGCCCCAACTCTGGTAGAATAAACCACTTGCTCATCCACCAGCAGCATACAGCAGTCTAGCTAGTAGTTTATGTGACTGCCTCCCCCATTAAATGGTGGCATCCTTGCAAGCAGAGGCCTTGTCTAATGCTCTTTAGTAGTCCCATACCTTGTACATCTTTTGACCCCTGGTAGACAGCTCAGAGATGTTTAATGAATCAGTAAAAAATAAAAGTCTGAGTAAATGAGTTCCAAAAGCATATAGTGTTTCTAGAAGCTATTTCATGGGGAATTTTATGTTTGCACCTGAAATCTTTTGTGGTCAGCAGTCTGCTATCGGGATTAGCTATTTCCAAAAAGAAACTGATGGTTACCATCATCAACAGTGGTGTGTACCTCTGGGAGACAAAAAGAACCAGCATGGTAGTAAAAGCAAGAAGACTGTTAGAAAGCAGATGGAATCCTGTCTGTCAAGTGTAGCCAGCTTAGTATCCGAGAGATTGACAAATGGTCATGATGTTACTAAAAACAAAAATGAAAGAAAGAAGTTAACCCTCTCCCAAGAAATATAAGGTTACGCACATACACACACACACACACACCCCTTAAAGCCAGAAGCCCCACATTCAGATTCCCTGCCACAATAATTTTTTTATTTTTTGTTTTTTTTAACGATTTTATTTATTTATTTGGGATAGAACAAGAGAGAGAGAGAGAGAGAGAGAGAGAGAGAGAGAACATGCACAAGCATGAGGAGCAGCAACCGGAGGAAGAAGTAGACTCCTTGCTGAGCAGGGACCCCAATGCAGGGCTCAATCCCAGGACTCCGGGATCACAACCTGAGCTGAAGGCAGATGCTTAACCAACAGAGCCACTCAGGTGCCCCTACAATTAGTTTTCTAATCTTGGGAAAATCACTCAATTTCTCTGGGCATTCATTATTTTAAAATTAAAAAAAAAAAGTAGTACATATGACCTCTAATTTGTTTCTTGCTCTAGAAGTCTACGTATGTCCTTTCCCAGGATTTCCCTTAGCCTTCTAGAGTCCTCAAGGAGAGCTCCTGTGCTTGTGTTACCGAGCCTGATGGATCCAGACAGTCTAGCGTGCTCACCATCCTTCGTTTGACCACACTCCTATCAATTCTCACCAGCCACTTTGGTTTCTTTAGTGTAAACACAGAAACAAGATGCCTCTTGGATTGAAAGACTTAACTGATTTGTATGTGCAATAACATTGCATCAGATTTTTCACATTCATATTAATAAATGAAGATAGAGGAGTCTCTTAGAATTTGATTGGACTCTCTAGACGTTGTGTTTCGAGGATCACAGCCAATGCTGCTGAGCCTCAGAACGTAAAAGGCTTGCTACCCCAGAGCTCACCGCGGGAGCCAGTTTGAGGAGTCCTGCCGCATGAATCCCAGGGTTCCCAAGCCCTGCCAGCACTAGTTAGAACATCATTCTGGTGTCACTGCTCAATCACTCTTCTTCAAAAGGGCAAAGACACCTCAGAGACAGAAATGTCAGCGCAGGACACCTGCCAACCACACAGAGGTGCAGGCAGGCAGTGCCGGGGATGCAATCCTTCCGGATCCGTCCTGGCTACACAGTGGGAACAGTCACCCGCAGGGAGGCTGCACGGAGGGGTACATTTCTCCACATCTCACACACCTACGCTTGAAAAAAGAAATAGCCAGTCTAATGGTGTGTTCATGATTCCACAAGCAACCATAAGACCTCAAGAGTTGAGTGTCATAGAAATTTCATGTTGGTCAAAACACTTTTCTGTGTTCCTTAGATCCAAAAATAGAAGTGAAGTTCGGGTTTAGCTAAAAATCTAGGAGGAGGCATTTCTCAAGAAAGAAATGTGTCAACCCAGGAAAGCTTTGGTATCCTGTGTCAAAGGTTGCTGGCAGATGGCCACACGCCTACAACCCACAGGACGTTAAGTGACAAGATCCCCAGTCCTTCCGTCGTTGCCATCTGAGGTTTGTTCCATAGAATTTGCAAGAAGCGCCTCCCTACTGACCACCAAGTCAGATTTCAAACCCTCGTGGAAGAGTGAGGGGGTGAGAACGCAAGGGGAAAAGCTTCACAGGGCATTTCTTTCAACTGTCAGCCTGTCACATCAGTGTCGACCGTTGTCACTCGCAGCAAGAAAGCTTTGGGGCCCAAGAAATGCCAAGAAAATGGCAGCCAGTGGGCAGGACGATCGCCAGCCTGCTCTTGCTAATATATGCAGCGGATGTGGCATTTCTGACAATATTGCTTCTGCCTCACTTGCCATTTAATGTTAAGAGGCTTCTAGAGTCTACTGCATTTAAAGAGTAATGACTGTTTTCAGGGTAAATGCTCTGTTAAATAACCCTGGATTATTGTGTCGTGTTATTACATTTATAAAATGGCATTTCAAAAAATAATAATTGTTTTAGAGTTAATTGATGTTTTTAACCATCACTGTGTGGAGAATTTTTATTCAGCAGACAGGGAGTGAGCCAGGGAGAAAGAGATTTCCATCGAGAGAGTCGGTCCTGAAAATAGAAATCACTCCCGTTTGTAAAATCCTGGTAGAGGAGGCCCCCCTCCTCCGAGGACTGCCTTCAATAAACTCTTTTTTACTGCAATTAAAGCAACCACAGGACCAAGGTAAGCCTCAGCCGCATTCCCGAGTGCAGTCTGCAGGCGCTGGGTCTGGCGGTGGTACAGGGGGTGAGGGGGCCTTGGCACAGAGTCCTTAGCCATTATGCCCCCATGTGGGCAGGCCTGGCCCCTGCGCAGCCCGAAGCAATGGCGAGGACCTGGAATTCTACGCAGCAGTGACTTTTCAAATGTGAAGTTAATTACACGGCCGAGAGTCTCAGAATTTCATATGGCCAGAGGCAGAGTTGAATGCGGGAATATTACAGAATAAAACTTGGAAATCCTAAAATCTCCATGTTGGGAGTGTGCAGAGAGTGGGTGAACACACCCCTGGTGTGGTGGGAACGGTGCCACTTTCTTCCTTTTTATCAAAATTCTTCCATCACTACTCCTCAAGCATGTGTGTAGGGGACAAATGCCTACTGTGTGAGACAAATTCTCTTCCATCCTATGGTTTCCTTTTATAAGTATTCCTATGAAGTAGGAATTGGGTATTATCATTATGAGAGCTTTAAAAATAAAGATATGTATACACAAAGAAGATAAGCTCATTTTCACTCTGATGAGACTTAATGGAGAATCAAAATCTTTGTATTTGCAGGTCATTTCTGTTTTTCTTATATATTCCGCCATCCAGTGTGATATTGTGATTTGTAATAAGAAATATATATATTTGGTCCTCATCCATGGTTCCTGGCTCACAGCTCCCAAAGCCCTTGGAATTCCTTCAATAAAGAGAGCAATATGTTAATGTGACTTTTGGGACTCCACTTAAGGATAGGTTTGGACAAAGGACTTACCTTTGTCCTGTGGTTGCTTTAATTGCAGTAAAAGAGTTTATTGAAGGCAAGTCCTCAGAGGAGGAGGGCCTCCTCTACCAGATTTCACATGGGGGAGGGATTTCTATTTTTAGGACCGACTCTCTGGATAGAAAGCTCAACGATAAATAGAGAGTTGAAACTTTCAAGCCCAACCCCTGACCTCCGGAGAGGAGAGAGGGCTGGAGATTAAATCAGTCACCAATAGACAACAATCATGCCTATATAATGAAGCCTCCATAAAAACCCCAAAAGGATGGGGTTCCTCCAGCTTCTAGGTTAAGGGAACCAGAATCCTTCCTTCCATGTGCCCCCATGCAGGTCCCAAGTTCTGCAAAATTACATGCTTCTTTGTTCAGGATGTCACCCTATGTTTCTCTTTACCTGACTGCTGATTTTCATCCTTCAATATCCTTTGTAATAAATCAGTAATCTAGTGAGTAAACAGGTTTCTTGGGTCCTGTGAGGTGTTCTAGTAAATCAGTTGAACCCAAGGAGGGGACTATGGGAACCCCTGATTTATACCCAGTTGGTCAGAAGCACTGGTAACAACCTGACCTTGTGATTGGCCTCTGAAGTGGAAGGCAGTCTTGAGGGACTGAGCCCTTTACCTGTGGTGTTTGATGGTATGTCTGGGTCGATAGGTGTCAGAATCCCTTGTTGGTGTGGAGAACCTACACACACATGTACACTGGAATTGGGTCTAGGAACCTAAAAGATTCAGTATCTACATACACCTTCGGGAATATCATAGCTGCATGCCAGTAGCTAGATAACAATACTAAATGGACAAAAAGCCAGGCTAAATGGGAGAAAAATGGAAAGATGTTGGAATGTAAAGGTGGGAAGAATGATGGGGCTCATCTAGCACAAACCACCAATTTTAAAGATGATGAGACTGAAACCAAAAATGTTAAGCAACTATCCAAGATTTTAGATCTAGATATTAGAGCTGCAGTAAAAACTCACATTTCTAACTCCAGAAACCCTACATTTCTCTCTAATACTTCTGCCTGTTCTTACAGAAGTCCACATGTAAACATAAAATCACTTCTACTCTCATTCCTAACCACTGCTACTGATAATGGGCAGGAGCAACCTCTCAGAAAAATTACAAGGGAATTTTGACCACCTAACAGCTGGAAAACAGCCATTTAAGCAACAAATACATGTCCCAGTATCTTGGCTGCCAAATAACCAGAAGATGAGGCACAAATTCTGTGAGGCCAGATAACTGCAAATAATCATTCTATGGTATAGGAAGGAAATGAGCAGAAGGAAGTTGGAATGTATAATTTCCTATCGAAGCACAATTGGCAAAATATCCTGACTTTTCACAGATTCATCCAGACATCCCAAGAAGAGTTTTCCTGATCATTTTTGTAATTCTCCTAAGAGAATTAGAGTAAGTGGATTTACACAATAAGCAAAATAAAGTTAAAACCAGATAACAGTGGGCATCCCCTAACAGAAAAGACCAGGTTAAGTGACTCTTCAGCTATACAGTATACCCCAATTCTCAGCATCACAGACAAACCATGGGACATTTACCTCTGTCTTCACATTTCAATGACTCTTCAATCTCAGGGACATACAAAGGGCAAAAATATCGCTAAAAGACTTTGTAGAGAGTTTCCCCCTTTCTCCATTTAGGGTATAAAAACAATAAAGCTGAAGTTACCTATTTATTTAAATAAACATAAAGCACTTTCAGCATTTCTATACTTGTTAAGGTAAACAGATAAAGTTTTTTGGTGAGTTATCCTTTGGCCTTCTTCAGAACAGAGTAAATGGAGGAGGTAGACCTTAATCAGCCTGAAAAAATGGAATAAATGAGATACACCAATTAAATACTGTGTATTAGGCTCAGAGGATCATTAGAAGTTTGAATCCTTCCCAGCCCATACAAAGTTATGGAAAAACATGGAATCTCTTTCACATATAGAAAAATAGAGGCCCCCGAAACTCCAATTTAAAAAGGAAAGACAAAAAAAGAGTAAAACTATAAGACTCTCAGCTACATTATTAAAATCCTGACCTTATCTTTCATAAAGCTAGAATTACAATGGTGAAATATTATAAGGAAAATATTTATATAATATAGTAAGTTATGAACTCAGTAAGTGAGAAAGATAGCTTTGAATAATAATGAAATTGTTACATTTGGACTGATATACGTAAATAACCAGGATATGATGAACTCCTTTCTACTTCTTGGTTATGAGATCAGAAAGCCACAATTTGTAATCATTACACCATCATCAGCAGTAAATTATTATTATTATAAAATGTATATTTTCATAAAGCACTTATGCAAAACAAGTTAAATCTTTGGAAACCAGTAATCAGTATACTCATTTTAAAATGAAAAAAAAAACTTTCTTTTAAAATATCTCAAAGAATGATGTGACTGGATTAGTATTTTCAGGTGCTGCCTTAAAAAATATTACCCTATTCTATCATTTTTAAACTATTGTTTGGATCATCCAAAATTCAACAAAGCCAGTATTTCTTCATTATAATTTTATCCAGGATGTTTATTTGTCTCTGCCACCTCCCACACTCCCTCCATCCCTCTTCATTTATTTTAATAACTTCCATTGTGTATATCATTCTTGAAGCTCAAATACAAGGAATCAATTTCTGGGAATGGTGAAGGAGATGGAGAAAACAATTGAGGGAAGAAGAAGTTCTGCTGAACTGTATTTTGGATGCTTATGTAGACATCAGAACCAGTTGACGATTAGTTGTTAAAAGATGGATGGTGGGATTCTCTCTTTACCAGCAGATCCAATATGGTACCCCAGTTTGGTGAATCGACCCCCACAGTGGCCTGCAAAACAATCACCTTTATTTAGGCACATCCACAAGTTTCTCAAGTTTAGGCCTTTATCTCTTGTGTCAACTATTTTGAATAACATCCTAACTGGAATTGTTTGCTTGCTTTTATTTTTGACTCTGATCTTAGCCCACAATATTTCATCTTCCATCTACGGTTGCCAGAATGATCTATTAAAACATCATGACTGCTCAAAACCTTTCAGAGACTCCCCATGGGATAGAATGCATTGCTATACCTTCCTAGGGCTTTCTGGAAGCAAATGAACAAATTGGTAGACAACTTTTTACCATATCCTAAATATATGTCAGGAACCATTTGATGTTTTCATATTAATAATCTTAACTGATTTTTAAAATAATCCTTTAAAGAGGTTTCGATAAAGTTAGAGTTGTCCGAAGACACGATTTGGAAAATGTTATCTGCAACTTAGAAAATATTTTACCTATTACAGTAATCTTTTTCTTCTATTCCTTCTTTTATTAATATTTAAAACTAAAACATAAACAAGTTACAAATTGTCATAGTTACATTGATTGAAATTGATACATGGCAACATTATGAGATATTATGCACTAGCATTAGCAAAAGTAACTTAAAATCAATGATTTAGAGAGAAATTATTCCGGAAATTTTAATGACTTATTATAGTAAAATCACTTATAAGAGTGCATCCATTAATGGAGGACAATTACTGGAAAATAAACTTATTATTCAGGAAACCAATTAACTAGTATTTAATTACTTAAAATTATGATCTGATAGTAAACAGTGGTACACTTTGCTTACAAATATCACTTCTGATTATGGTTCATCAGGAAACAAAATGAGTAATGTTATGTCATTGAAAGTAATTTGATTCACTTCACATTCCCCTTTTCTTTCTCTGTGAGTTACTATTGTAAAGAACCGGAGAACTTTATAGCTGAAAGATGTGCTTAGGTTATCTGATTCCCCCTCCATGGTTTATAAGGAGGACTTTCAAGCTCAGTGCTGTGAATTAGGCTATTCAAGAAGGCTCAGCTGATTGCACGTGGTCCTGGGAACAGAATCCCAAAATTCTGACTTTCAAAATATTCAAAATAGCCCTTTTTAATTAATTAATTAATTAATTATGTATTATTTGCCCCAGGCGTACAGGTCTGTGAATCATCAGGCTTACACCTTTCACAGCATTTACCATAGCACAAACCCTCCCCAACGTCCATAACCCATCCACCCTATCCCTACCCTCCCACCCCCAGTAACCCTCAGTTTGTTTTGTGAGATTAAGAGTCTCTTACGGTTTGTTTCCTTCCTGATCCCATCTTGTCTCATTATTTTTCCCTCCCTACCCCCATGACGCCCTGCCCTGCCCCTCAAGTTCCTCATATGAGAGAGATAATATGATAATTGTCTTTCTCTGATTGACTTATTTTGCTTAACATAATACCCTCTAGTTCCATCCACATCATTGCAAATGGCAAGATTTCATCTCTTTTGATGGCTGCATAGTATTCTGTTGTACATATATACCACATCTTCTTTATCCATTCATCTGTTGATGGACATCTAGGTTCTTTCCATAGTTTGGCTATTGTGGGCATTGCTGCTATAAACATTCGGGTGCACGTGCCCCTGAGGATCACTACCTTTGTATCTTTAGGATAAATACCCAGTAGTGCAATTGCTGGGTCGTAGGGTAGCTCTATTTTCAACTTTTTGAGGAACCTCCATACTGTTTTCCAGAGTGGCTGCACCAGTTTGCATTCCCACCAACAGTGTAGGAGGGTTCCCCTTTCTCTGCATCCTCGCCAACATCTGTCATTTCCTGACTTGTTAATTTTAGCCATTCTGACTGGTGTGAGATGGTATCTCACTGTGGTTTTGATTTGTACAAAATAGTCCCTCTTGATATAACCCACAACTCAGAAGACCAGAGGGCATACAGTCTGTCTGCCTGCCTTCCTTCTTTTTTGGAGTAAAAATCCACATCTGTCTGAGAAAGTCATGGGACTCAAGGCATTCTCTGAACAACACAAGAGAGGGTGAGTCATCTCTCACACTTGGCTAACTCGCTCCTCCCTTCTTCATTTCACTAGGCATCCTTTTGACTCATTTTCCGCTATTTTCTGCATTGCTATTGGCATAACATCCTATCAGTGCAGTTAATTACATCCACTTGGAGTGTGAAGGACAACTTGATTGTCTCAAAGAGCCACAGGTCATATAATCCATCTCACTGCTCTCACAAGGCAAGTTCCCAATTGTCTCCACTGCAAAGAGGGAGGGATGCCCCTTGGCAATGCATTGGCACCCTAGATCCCTGCCCCAGATCCACACTGGGGCTCTTCAATACCTCCACAGTGCTGGGGACCTCCCAGCTTTAAGTAAACATTGTTTTATCCTGGTGACAGTTCCGTGTGGCTAAGTGTGCACATCTGATTGCACATCTTCATTATTTTTTAAATAAATAGTGTGGCTGTTTATCTTACTATGTAATGTGGTCACTCCACTGTGACCATAAGTTTCCTATTCCAATATAATGTTCATGTAATGGTTTAAATTTACTAAATGCTATCCAATTTCTTGCTTCGGTGTATGGAAGAATGAACTAAAATTCAACTTAGTTACTACTATGGTCTCAATATCTTTATCCCTTTGCCCTTAATCTTTGAGTTTGAGGGTAGGCTGAGAAACCAAAGGATTCCCACAGAGGGGTGAGCAGCTGTTCCAGCAGGCAGACTCCCTACTGCCTCTCAGTCACATGGAGGCTGCCTGCCAGCTCACTCAAGCTTCTTGTAAGACCGGGACATCCAGCTGCCTATGGTTTAGCTGATTCTGATCCGAGCCCAGAGCAGCCACCAAGTCCTGAACAAAAAGGGCAGAAGGGATGGGGATCCTCTTGGAAGCAGGAAATCAGTCCCCTGAGGGGCTGGTTAAGCATGTGGATGATAGAAGAGTGTACATTATCACACATCACAAGGTCTGTGTGACTCTCAGAAAAGCTTTGCTATGGTCTTAGTTTGAGAGAGAGTTATGCTTCTCCCGAGCAACTGCTTTACCTTCATGAGACAGGCACTGTGAATGATACAACTGGTTACATTGCCCTCTGGGTTTTGACGACCACCTGGTCCTATGGGTCAGCTATGCGCTTATTTTCTCTTATCTCCTCTTTATTCCCCACTTTCCTTTCTTTCTAAAAACATTTTTTAAATGACATCAATTCAATATATCTACGAGATTCCTATAGTAAAGGAGTACACAAAAACGGGGACTCTGCCTTCACCTTACCACCACATCCTCGTTCACCTTTTCAGAGGTCTTGGACCGAACCATTTTCAGAAGTTACATACGGGGATGTGCATACACATGTACCTGTTTTGTAAACATGCTATAGTGTTGTTTTACAATCTGCTTTTTGACCTCCCAGGGAGATGTGTACATTTCTGACCTCCGTATGAGCTGCCTTACTTCATGCTTTTTAAGAGCTGCAAGGCACATCATAGAAAGGTTGGCAAAGCTTCACACCAAGCCAAGTACTCTTTTTTTGTGTCCAAATTTTTACCCAGCCACCATTCTGTCTGGAGTTGGATCACCAGGAGCACTTCTCAAAGATTTTTCTAAATCTGGAAGTCAATTGGTATTTAAATTTCTAATTTTCATAGGTATCACCAATGGCTTTTTCCAAAGCTGAACAATTTGTATTTTCACCAACAGCGTCCAAGAATTATGTAATCTTTGAAGAATATATTTTTAAAGATTTTATGTATTTATTCGACGAGAGAGAGAGAGAGAGCACAAGAAAAGGGAGCAGCAGAAGGAAAGGGAGAAGTAGGCTCTCCACTGAGCAGGGAGCCTGATGCGGGTCTCCATCCCAGGACCCTGGGATCATGACCTGAGCTGAAGGCAGACACCTAACCGGCTAAACCACCCAGGCACCCAAGAATTACCTAATCTTTGAGTCCTCACTGACACAAACTGGTATTTTTTAAGTTAATTTTTGAGAGGGAATTTGTGTTTTCTCTTTTAATTTGTATTTCCCTAATTACTCTTGAGGTTCAGCATCTTTTCACATGCTTATGCACTATTCTATTTCAGTGAATTGCTGATCCATTGTCTCTTTTCTAATGGGTTATTTATCTTTTTATGGGTGATTTGTAGCTGTTCTTTATATAATCCAGATACTAATGTTATAAATATTGCTAATCTTTTTCCCCAGCCTACTACTTGCCTCTTAACTGCTTGTGTTATCTCTTTTTATTTAGATCTTTTGTATTTAATGAGGCCAATCTATCAATATATCAATTTTTTCCTTCATTGCTTTTGAGTTTCCCATCTTAATTGCAAAATGTTTCCCCACTCCCAAGATTATGTATACATGCATGTATAAAATTCATTATTTTCCTGATGCTGTCAGAATTTTTATATTTATATTAATACTCAGCTCTTCGATCCATCTGCCATTTATTTTTATTGCATTATGAGGAATAGTCTTACCAACTTTTAATTTATACTAACAGATGACATATTTGTATCCTTACAAGACTGCTTCAACTCTTTTGAAAAAAGACATTATAAATAGGTCATTAAAAATCACCTTTACAATATCATCATTGCCAGCAGATAGAGTCTTTCTCAGAGGCTTCTGCTGATATCCTCCAACCCAGGGCCCCATGTTGTCATGACTTTGGGTTTCCACAGCCTAGCAAAGCCTCAGATGATGAAACATGAAAATCAGAGTCATGCAGCTACTCCTCCACCGTTCCTACACTGGCACGCTAGACAGTTCCAGACATCTCTGAATTCCTGTGCATAACTGTTAAGACTGAGAAATGTAAATAAAATTCATGGTTCCTGAACCTAACATAAAATCTAAATATCCAAGACAATAGATACTGAAAGAAAGCAGGAAAAAAAGATCCCCCATGAGGATGAGCAAGAGTGTAGAAAGGTGTACACTTGGGCTTTCAGGAGCTGAAGGAAAGGGATGGGATGAAGAGGTACGAACTGGTGCAAGGGAAGGGGAAACATGCCCCGTGAGGGCTGGGGCAAGGAGAGTGTCACAGAAGGCTGTCCACAACTGTGTGGGGGCCATCCGAGGGCAGCAGACAGAAAGTAAAGAATGGGGTCCCCTCTCCCTTCCCCTGCTTTCATGTGGGGGTTGCAGGCGCTCATTGGGGTGGGCAGGGTATGGTGGCTAGCAAGGCAGACGAGAGACTAAGCCCTTCCAATAAGTGGGAAACTAAACTGTAATTAAGAAATAGCATTCTTCTCATTCATAGTTTACTGTAAAATGTGATACGAGCCTCACATCAGACCCTAGGTTGTTTTACTGACTGTGGACTCTGGAGATGAACCCCCCAGTGCATAGAGAATGTACCCCCCCTCAATAATCGAGTTCAAACTACCATAACAAATCCATCATCTGTGTCGAGAAAGGCTGGCTCCTGACTGTCGATGTGGAGTTAATTAGACAAATATCGCACGCTAAAGTCCAATTGATTATTAAGACACCATAACGAGGATTTAACATCACGGCGTGTACTGGAAACACTGTATTATACCTTGAATGCGCCTGCTCACCCTCAGAAACTGTGTAGAGTCATCAACTGACAATTAGCATTTAGTAGCAGCAAGAGCCTGTTTTTATCACTGCTGATTTTATAAGACAGTTATTGTTCTCCCTGTTAATTAATATCTATCGATTAAAGTTTAAGTCGGCATCAGGCATATACGTTCTTGGTGAACTATAGGTAGTTAGCATGTGCCCCTGTTGAGTCGGACTTGCTCCTTCTTATCTGTGACCTAAAGAAATCTTTCTGCCTCCTGGAGGACAGCCAGGAGCAGTGTCCTAGCCACCCATGCAGTGTGGCATGCGGACGGAGCTGCTGCCTGGGAATCTGGGGAAGAAAAACCCACAGAACAGCATTCTGAGGTCCTCAGAGATCTGAGTCTAGAAGCTGTGGATTTTCAGATCCTCATGGTACCTGGGACTAGGTTAGCCGTGAACCTTCCTCGGAGTCTCAGGGAAGAGCTTATTACTCTGCCTGAGGATCAGTCCACTTTCCTTACCAGTGCAGAGGAACAATGGCTGCACGCTGCCATTGCAGGCAAGGGTTTTTGTGGTGATGGTGGCAATGGGTAATGGGATTCATGGCCTACTCAGATGGCTCCAAACTCCCCTACCTTGACCTTGAAATGAGATAAATGAGACTTTAGATCCAATGGTTCTTTACGTGTCAAATGAGCTTTTAATCTCTGGTACTCCGTGACTTTTGAGAGAAGTTCCTCCACCTCCACCTCCACCTCCATCCCTCTGTGGAGTGGGCATTTTTGTTGTTGTTTCAATGTGTTTTCCGATGTTATGAGGGTGGTTCTATGCCACCGATCTTCAAAACAATCTCACAAGAAGGTAAAAGCACAACGTAACCTTTAATTTAGCAATTTAATTAAATGAATAAAATTTTCTTTTACCTTTCCTCTAACATTATTTTTTTTAAAAAAAAGATTTTTATTTATTTATTTGACAGAGAGAGAGAGATCACAAGTAGGCAGAGAGGCAGGCAGAGAGGAGGAAGCAGGCTCCCTGCTGAGCAGGGAGCCCAATGCCGGCTTCGATTCCAGGACCTTGAGATCATGACCTGAGCCGAAGGCAGAGGCTTTAACCCACTGAGCCACCCAGGTGCCCCTCCTCTAACATTTTTTAACATTCATTTTTAAACTGTTTCGCATCACTTTTTTTTACTATTCTCTTTATTGAGATATAATGTTTAAAAAGTAAAGTGCATAGAGGGCGCTGATCTTAAGAGACAGCTCAAAATTTTTTAACATACATGCTTGTGTAATACAGACCATTCCCAAATCAAAACATAGAGCATTGCCACCACACTCCAAATTTTTCTCATGCCAGTTTTTAGGCATTAAGTCTCAAAACTCTTTCCACCCCTGCTTGAAATAACTATACTGATTTCCACCATCATTGATTTGTTTTGCCTGTCCTTGAACTTCATAAAATTGGAATCACACAGTGTGTACACCTTGGTGTCTGAGAAACAGTCATTTATAAAAATAAAAATAAGTATATCAAAGTCAGGGATCTTTGATTTATTTTTTCAAGTCAGTTAACTCCAATAATGCAATCCTGTTTTCTAATATGTTTAGCTGAAGTTTTCGGCCTTTCTTAAATTCCCAAGAATCAGGACATTCTTTTTTATGACTCTGCAATCACCACCAATCTTACAAGTGGATTCGTAGGAGAAAATTTAAACCACAAAGATAACAAGATGTCTATTGCACATCCTCCTTCTCAATTTGGATTTGCCAACATAAAGTGCCAGAGGTGAAAAAAAAATGTCATCTTTGTCATTTATCCATCTTATGAAATCGGAGAGTTGGGAATAGGAAATTTGACAATGACATCTTGAATTGACTAGTGTCTTATCTTTGGGCCTTGTTACCAATTAACTGCAGGGGAAAAAATCAGACTGGATTAGGCGTAGGAGCCAATTGTTTATAGGTTTTTGGTAAAATAGACAATAGGCAGAACTCGGTATACATAAAAAGTAGCCAGACTCAATATATTAGCTGGCATCAGAGAAGACTATCAAACCCAGAAATAGACAGTGTTTGGGAATGTAAGCAAGTAGGTAGTAATTTGGGCCTTAAGCTTGGAGCCAAGACTTAATTGCAAGGCTAGGGTCTGTGATAAGAGGCCAGAAGGGGAAAAGACAAGCCTCAGTGCTGGAAGGATTAATTTACTTAGCAGGCTACCAGGACAAGGACCAGGGACCAATAAGTAAATGGGCATATTCTAAGACAGTGGTTCTCAAAATGCGGTCCTTGGACAAGTAACATCAACATCACCAGGAAATTTGTAAGAAACGCAAATTCTCAGAGCTTCCCTAGATGTACTAAATCAGGAACTTGGGGTTGAGGCCCAGAAATCGTTCTAACAAACTCTCCAGGTGATCCTGATACTGGGTACAGTTTGGGCACCAGAGGTCTAAGAAGGAAGAACTAGGGGGCTAAGAAGAACCTGTTTCTCAGGCAGCAATGTCAGAGGTAGGCTAGAATGTGGAAAACAGTGCTTAGACCCAGGGAAATAGGCCTCCTCAAGGTCCATCTCTCTCCACTGGAAGGGTTGGCTCCAGGTGAAGCCACTGCTGGGACAGAACTGGAAGAACCAATGCATGTGTACCTTTTCAGGGGACATGATGACTTACCAGATCATGCCCAACTGCTCACGTCTACCTTCCCCACCTCAAACATGTAAGCTTTTGAAAACTAAAGACCTCGCTTGTTCCTGTCCACCCACAGTGCCTAACCAAAAGCTTGGACTGTATAGGAGTTCAAAAAATATTTGAGAGGGTGTGAATGAAAGAATGGATAAAGGAAAAGTGAAAAGCAGAGCATGTATATTGTATAAATCCACGTATGGGAATGGTCCAGAATAGGCAAATTCACTGAGACAGCAAGGGGATTGGGGGTTGCCAGGGGGCTAGGCAGAAGGGGGAGCAGGTATGACTAGCACAAGGACTGAGGTCTCTTTCCGGTGGGACAAAAACGTTCTGGAATTAGAAAATGGTAATGGTAGCACAACCTTGGGAATATACTAAAAACTACTGAATTGTACTTTTTTAAAGGGTGAATTTTATGATATGTGAATTATATCTCAATAAAAATAATTACATTTTTTTTAAAAAGCCAAATGTGTGAATATCAAGCAAGGCATTTTAGAAGAAACATTTCATAAGCCAAAAGCTATTCTGGGACGACACCGGCAGTCTTATGTAATGCAACTTCAGACAAAACTGCAAATATGAAATGAGACTAGAACATTCCAATGGCCAACCCCTCCCCTAGGCAGGTTTCACTGAACCAATTCGTCAATGGCAGCCAGGCTCCAAGGAGGTTTGAAGCAAGTTGTACCAGCGGCATTACGGTTTCTAAGTCACTTTTCAAAAGTGGTTACCCTAAAAGCAGCTTAAGAAGGAGCACAAGAGGGGGCCTGGGTGGCTCAGTGGGTTAAAGCCTCTGCCTTCGGCTCAGATCATGATCTCAGGGTCCTTGAATCGAGGACTGCATCGGGCTCTCTGCTCAGCAGGGAGCCTGCTTCCTCCTCTCTCTCTGCCTACTTGTAATCTCTCTCTGTCAAATAAATAAATAAAATCTTTAAAAAAAAAGAAAGAAAGAAAGAAAGAAAGAGCACAAGACCAAAAACAGTACCCGGAGAAGTAGGTTCTAGAAGTAGAAACTTATCACCCAGGCTGTAAACTGCTTATCTGTAAACTGAAGAGAGTAACAAACGTCAAACCACTCCCCCAGGAGTCAGAAGAGCACCCACGGAGATGACTCCTGGGGAAGGAGTTTGTTAATTCTGTAACATAAGCAACCAAAGTCGTTGTTTGCAGGAGATCTAGAAAAAGTGCACAAAAAAGCGCATAACCTAAGAAAGGCTGCTGTGCCCCTGCTCAGCCCTCAGATTCCAGCCCTGGTGGAGAAGGAGGCGGATGGTTTCCCTGGGCCCTCTCCCCATGCCTGAAGAAGCGGAGGGTGCAGACCGCTTCCTGAGGATAGGCAGGCAGTCAGTGCCCCAGCCAGAGCTACAGCCAGCTCTCTGGGCCTTCCTGGGATACGAGCTCCTTTTATGAGTCTCCTTGTTATTACCACCTATTTCTTTTTATGCTACTGCCAAAATACCACCATTAATCTTTCCCACTCCCTGAAGGCAAAACACGGGTAATTGGATTTATCTGGTTTTAGAATTTGTTAGGTTCCGTTACAAAATAAATAAATAACTGACCTCAAAAGAGAGGGGAGCCGGCCCCCGGCCTGCGCTGTCATGTTGCCGGCCCTGGCCAGCAGGAGGCTGGCGCTGCCCGTCCTCATTAATCTCAGCTATCTCCTCCCGGCACCTTCTCCCTCCTGTCCTCCAGCTCCTCTCCGGGTTTGCCCGGTGTGATTTAAGAAGTGGACTACGCTGACCCCTTCGGTTCCAGAAGCTTCCCACTGCGCACTGTTTTCCCTGAGGCTTCCTGTCCTCCAGCTTGGTTGCCTCACTCCGTCCCTTTCCTCCCCTCACCACCTCCTTCTACCATGGCGGTTTCCCCTCCCGATGACCGGTGGAGGACTGTTTACAACCTCCTTTCGTGGGCCCTGAATCTTCCTGTTCCTCGTGTGCCTTTTTCCTTTTGTTTTTTTTAAACGTGTGTTGATTCAGACGTCATGGGGGGCCATGTAAAGTGAACTACCTTCGGTGTTTTCTTTTTTATCAGGTTGGACTAACACCACAAGGAGCAAATGAGACATGGATTTTTTTGGTTTGTCCCTTCAACTCATGTATTAAATTCTGTACAAAGCACCTGCCCAGGCCACATTCTGACCACTCCCTCCCCTATAGTTCCCCCATCCACATGGTAAGCCAAGTGTATACCACAGGGCCTGAGTACATTGCTATTTGCCAACCCAGCAGCAACTGCCCACCAACTTGCTGATGGGACCTGCCTCCCACTGTAGGGGCTGAAAACCTGAAATGCCTATATCCCAAGCCCACTCTTCTAGCTAGAGTCTAGACAGAGAACACTGTTCTGCAAAAGACACCACAGGGAAATCTGCTGAGAGGTAGCTTCTGGAAAATGTGTTGAAAAGAAACACAAGCCCTTAATGACGATTTACAGACTTTCTTGGATAAGAATATGATGCCTGGAGCTGCTGCAGCCATACTGTGGCCATAAAAGGCAATGATCTCAGTGCTCAACCCTGGAACTTCCTCCCTCTAACATCCTCATTAAGTGAGATTATAAATATTGTTATTATTTACATCACTTTTACTTTTATGTTTTATTACTTGGAGCTAACAATATCTAATCTGAAACGTGATTTTTCCTCCCTCTGGCCCTGGCATGATTGGACTAGGGGTGCATACTCAACCCAAGCTGAGACAGTTAATTTTATCTCTTGAAACTTGACACTGGGAAAGAGAGATTCTAGACAATCAATAGAGACTAGCTTAAAATGAGAACCCATCAACTGAGACGATGTAGGATGACCATCTTATGCCCTGTGGAAATAGAGAAAACTGACAGGTGAAGGGATAAAGAAAACAGATGTGTGGGAAAAGCAACACTATGAGATCAAGTGACCACATGGAAAGAGACAGATGAGAGAGTGGCCCTCTTTTCAGAAACCAATGTCTTCACCTCTCTTGGGTTCTGTGGTCCTTACAACACAGACTACTTCTTTGTTTAAATAGTTGGAGTGGGTTTTTATAAGTTTTGCCAACAAGACTAAGACAAAAAATTATGCTGTACCCAGAACCGTAGTTACAGAGATGAATGAGAAATTTCCCCTGCCTTCCAGGAAATGGAAGACACAGGTGAATATTATTGGAGAACTTGACATATTATGTTACAATTACAGATACAGATGTGATGGGAGAATGAGAAGACGGCTAATTATTCCCCCTGCATGCTCTGCGGAGAACACTAAGGTCAGACACAATACTTCCAAAGAACAGTACACAGAACTAGCTTTGGTTGCATGAGGTTCAGATTCTTCAATATATGTCCCAGCATTTTTAATTCTGTATGTTTACATCTGGGCACAGGAGTAATGTATTCTAAAAAGAGTTTTTGGGTCACTATGATGCCTAGCCAGGCTTGGAAAACCTAGAAACCACTGAAATAAAGGGTACTGAAGAAAATCAGGAAAGACTGACAAAGGAAGTAACATTTAGGGGACTAAAAGATGAGTAAGACCTGCCATATGTCAAAAGAGGTGGGAAAAGAACTTTTCAGGAAGAGAAAGGGCAAATTGCAAATCATTCCGTAAATAAAAGTTACTTATGTTTATTACATTGCCATTTTTGTATGGTCACAGAAATATAAATGTCTGATTACTCCTACTTACACAAAGAGAGATAGATGCTATCTACCTGCCTCTTGACAAGCAGACATTATTAACATGCTCTGTTTGCAGAGTATTGTAGGAGGTATTTGAGAAAACTAAGTTGAAATCCTATTCTTGTCCTCAAGGTATTAACATCCAATTTAAGAAAAAAGAAGTGTGTGGGGGGGGTGAAAGAGAGAGAGAGAGAGATAATGAACAAATAATTTGATTGCCAAAGAGTCAGCTATACCTATAAATACCCGTGGGTGGAATTAATAATTCATTTCGTTCTGTTCTCGCTTGCTTGGTTTCTGAAGAAAAGTCTGATGTAACCCTTATCCTTGCTCCTGCCATTCCCCAGACTGGCTTCTTCTTTCAAGAATCTTTTGTTTGACTTTGGATTTCCTCAGTTTGAATACAATACGTCTAGGTGTAGTTTTTTGGTTTTGTTTTTGTGGGGTTTTTTGTATTTATCCTTCCCTGTGTCTTCTAAGTTTCCTGGATCTGTGGTTTGATGCCTGACATTACTTCTGAAAAATCATCAGTTATTATTGTTTCAAATATGTTTTCTGTTCCTTTCTTTTCCTTCTGATATTCCTATTACATGTGTATGACACCTTTTGTAATTTTTCCCACAGTTCTTGAATATTCTGTTCTGTGTGGGTTTTCCCCCAGTCTTTTTCCTCTTTGCCTGCTTGGTTTAGAAAGTTTCTAATGACATTATCTTCAAGCTCACTGATTCTTTCCTCAGCCATGTTCCCTCTACTAATGAGCCCTTCAAAGGCATTCTTCATTTCTGTAACAATTTTTATAGCATTTCTTTTTTATTCCCTCTCAGAATTCCCATTGCTTAGCTTACATTACCCATCTGTTCTTTCATGTTTTCCATTTTTTTCCAATAGAGTCCTTACCATATTAATCACAGTTATTTTGAATTTCTGCTCTGATGATTAAAACACCCCTGCCATATCTGAGTCTGCTTGCACCTTGTTCTCAAACTGTTCTTTGGCTTTAAGCTAGAGGGGCGTGGGGTTGGGTACTCCTCAGCCCCCAGGAGTTTAGGCTATAGCAAATCCCAATGCAGTTAGGGTCTGGTAAACTAGTTTCCTTGAGGGCAGGATTCTGTAAAAGAGAATCGAAGGTTCTGCATGTACTTCAAAATGGTTTTCTCCTTCTGCCATTTCTTCCATTTTCACCCTCAGAACTACCAGGCCCTCTAGAAGAAAAATTCCCAGAAGTATGAGGGCCCTCCTACAAGACTGAGCCACCTGGAATTTCCTCAAGGTAGTCCACAGTCAATCGCCTGCATTTAGTTAATTACTGTTTATGTGTTCCTAGGAGAATCTGACTAAAGCAGTGCATTCACTTCAGAATAAGCTATGATTCTCTGTATTTACCTGTCTCCAGTTTTCAGGGTGGTGGTTTATTCTGTGACCTCAATTCTCTGATGGACCTAAGTGAAGAGCTATTGATTTTCAGTTTGTTCAGTTTTCCTCTTTTTGTGACGATGGAAGTCATGGTTTCCAGCTTCTGTGTTCTACCAGAAACTTTAAGTCTCAGTCAATGACTCTCTATTGTTCTTTACTACTCAGTCTCTTGCTTACTCTGCTCCCAGCCCTCCTTACTACTCTTAGAACATGTTGATCACATGCTTGCCATGGACCCTCTGCCTTTGCTGTTCTTTTTCTCTAGCACCCTATCCCCTGGACATTGGCCTGGCTCACTTGTTTTTTTTTTAAGATTTTATTTATTTATTTATTTGACAGAGAGAGAGATCACAAGTAGGCAGAGAGGCAGGCAGAAAGAGAGGAGAAAGCAGGCTCCCCGCTGAGCAGAGAGCCCGATGCAGGGCTCAATCCCAGGACCCTGAGATCATGACCTGAGCCGAAGGGAGAGGCTTTAATCCACTGAGCCACCCAGGTGCCCCGGCCTGGCTCACTTTTACACCTTTATCAGTTTTCTCCTCAAATGTTACATCAAACAAGCAGCTCCTTACTTGAAATGGAGCTACCTATTTCAATTAGTTTACCTTACTTTATTATTCTTCAGCTCATACATTATTATTAACGTTATATTCTATTTTAATGTGTTTATCATGTGTCTAGCTTCCCTAGAATGTAAGCTCTATAATGGGAGAGGCTTAGTCTCTTTTGTTCATCATCGTAACCCCCCCCTAGAAAACAGCACATGGCATAGAGTGTTCAATAAATGTTTGTTAAATGAATGGATGGACAAACACATTAATCATCCTTGGCCTAGGAGAAGATATATGAATGACCAGTATGAAGACACTCAGAAAGATACTGAATGTCATTAATCCTTCTGCAATGCAAATTAAAATTTTATAATGGTACACTATTCCATACATACACTAAAATGGCTAAAAATAAAAATTTTAAAAACCTACAATGCTAAATGTTGACATTGTGGAGCAGCTGGAGCCCGCACACATTACTGGCGGGAATATAAATTGGTATAACAACTTTGGAAAATTGAAAATTGTCTGGCTGTTTCCTTAGACATTAAACCTATGCTGATCATATGACTCAATAATTCTATCCATAGGTATTTCCTAAGAAAAATAAAAATATATTTCCTCATAAAGACTTATAGTCAAATATTCATTGTACCTTAATTCATAAGAAGCAGAAACCATATCAACAAGGAAACATGGAAAAAATTATGGTATATCCATATAGTGGAATACTACAGAACAATCAAAGAGGAATGAAATATAAGCAATAACATGTATGAATATCAGATACATTATACTGAGAAAAAGAAGCCAGATATAAAAGAATACTGTATAATGTAGTATCATCTAATTTATAAGAAATTCTAGAACAGACAAAATTAATGTATGGTGTCTGGAAATAGATGTCTGTCCAGGGCTGGAGGATTGACTTCAAAAGGGCGTGGAAGGAGATGTCGGCAAGACGGCAGACTAGGAAGCCTTAAGCCTCTATTTTCCCACAGAAACTTTGAATAAACAACTAGAAACTGAATATAATGACTGTATAGGGGCTCCAAAAATCAATCAAAGATCTACAGCAACAAAGCAAATGACCAATTAAAAAAATGCATTATTTTGATAAGAAACTTCATGGGGTTTTTAGTTGTCCTTATTCCACCTGTTAGTAGTGCAGTGCAGTTTGGGAGAAGAAATGGCCTGGACCTCTGTCCAAGCTAAACTTAAAATTAACATAACAAAGGAAATAATGGATATCAGAGATCAGTGAAACAGAGAATAGAAAAACAACATGTAGAATCAACAAAACCAAAAGTTATTTGTTTGAGGGGGTGCCTGGCTGACTCAGTCGGTAGAGCATGTGATTTGATCTTGGGATTGTGAGTTTGAGCTTTATGTTGAGCACAGGGATTACTTTAAAAAGTTAGTTATTTGGGTGCCTGGGTGGCTCAGTGGGTTAAAGCCTCTGCCTTCGGCTCAGGTCATGATCCCATCGAGGCCCGCATCGGGCTCTCTGCTCTGCAGGGAGCCTGCTTCCTCCTCTCTCTCTGCCTGCCTCTCTGCCTGCTGGTGATCTCTCTCTCTGTCAAATAAATAAATAAAATTTTTAAAAAAAGTTAGTTATTTTAAAAGATTAACAATATTGGGGCACCCAGCTGGTTCAGTCGGTTAAGGATCGGACTCTTGATTTTGTCTAAGGTCATGATCTCAGTGTTGTGGGATCAAGTCCTGCACCAGGCTTCCTACTCAGCAAAGAATCTGCTTGGGATTCTCTCTCTCCCCTTCCCTCTAACCCTCCCCCCTGCTTGTGTGTCCTCTCTCTCTCAAATAAATAAAATCTTTAAAAAGAAAAAAGAAAACAAACATTGATCTAGATTGACTAAAAATAAATAAATAATCAAAATGAAATAATAGTAGGCCAATTTTACAAATATAAAAGGACTACTGTTAGAGAATACTATAAATAACACTACATCAACCTATTAGATAGTCTAAATGAAATAAACATTCTTAGAAACACACAACCTACTATAATGGTATTCTGAAGAAACAGAAAATCTGAACAGATAGATAACTATGAGGAAATTGAATCAGTACTCAAAAATCTCCCAGAAAATCCCAATACCAGATGAATTCACTGCTGAATTCTACCAAGCATTTAAAGAATTAACGACAGTCATCCTCGAACTTTCCAAAAACTGAAGAGGAGGGAACAATTCCAAACTCATTCTATGAGGCCAGCATTATCCTAATACCAAAGTCAAACAAAAACACTATAAGACAAGAAAGCTACAGACCAATATTTCTTATTACCATTGATGCAAAAATGCCCAACAATAAACTAGCAAACTGAATTCCACAGTATACTGAAAGACTGTATACCATGACCAAGTGGAATTTGTTCCTGGAATGCAAGAATGGCTCAACATATGAAAATCAATATAGGGGCGCCTGGGTGGCTCAGTGGGTTAAGCCTCTGCCTTCAGCCCAGGTCATGATCTCAGGGTCCTGGGATCGAGGCCCGCATCGGGCTCCCTGCTCAGTGGGGAGCCTGTTTCCTCCTCTCTCTCTGCCTGCCTCTCTGCCTACTTGTAATCTCTCTCTCTGTCAAATAAATAAATAAAATCTTTAAAAAAAAAAAAAAAAGAAAATAGATATCGAAGTTACTGTATTGAGTGGTNCCAATATAATACACCACATTAGCAGAATGAAGTGAAAGGAAAGATCCTCTCACTGATGCAGAAAAAGTATCTGACAAAATTCAACATGCTTTCATGGTAAAAACTCAATAAACTAAGAACAAAGCAAACTACATAAACATAATAAAGCCCATAAATGAAATACCCACAGCTAACACCATACTAAATGATGAAAAACTGAATCTTTTCCTCTAATACCAGAAACAAGGCAAGGACACCTGCTTGCCATTACTTCTTTGCAACACAGAACTAGAAGTTCTAGCCAAGTCAATTAGGCAAGAAAATACATCTAAAAGCCATCCAGTTTGGAAAGGAAGAAGTAAAATTATCTTTGTAGATGACATAATCTTATATGTAGGAAATCCTAAAGATTCCATAAAACTGTTTGAACTAATAAATGAATTCAGTAAAATTACAGGATACAAAATCAACACATAAAAATTAGTTGTGTTTCTATGCACTAACAATAAACAATACAAAATGAAAATTAAATATCAATTCTAATTATAATAATATAAAAAATAAAATAGGAAAAATTTCACCAAGGAGGTGGAAGACATGTACACCAAAAACTTCAAAATGTTTCCGAAAGAAATTAAATAAGACAAAAATTGATGGAAAGATATCCTGTGTTTATTGATTGGATAGCCATAAACTCAAAAATAAATATAATATTTTAAGACATCAATACTACTTTAAGCTATCTACAGATTCCGTGCAATCCCTATTAATTCTCCAGTGTGGTAGTGCTTTGTTTTGTTCTGCAGAGATAGAAAAATCCATTCTATAATAGAAATGGAATTTCAGGGGATCCCCAATAGCTACAACAATCTTGAAAAAGAACAAAGTTGAGGTCTCACATCTCCTGATTTCAAAACTTACTACAAAGGTACAATAATTAAAACAGTGTGGTACTGGCATAATGAAATAGAATGGAAAGCCCAGAAATAAACCCTTGCATAATGTTCAAATTATTTTCAACAAAAGTGTGAAGACCACTCGATGGGGAAAAAGAGTCTTTTCAAGAAATGATGGTGAGAAAATCTCATATCCACATGAAAAAAAATTAATTTGTATCCTTAGCCCCTATCATATACAAAAATTAACTAAAAATGGACTAAAGACCTAAATGTAAGAGCTGAATCTATGAAATTCTTAAAGGATAACATGCAGGAAATGCTTCATGACATTGTATTGGGCAGTGATTTTCTGTTTATGACACAAAAAGTATAAGCAACAAAGGAAAAACAGAATGCACTACCTCAAAATTAAAAACATTTGTGCATCAAAAGACACTATCAATAAAATAAAAAGAAAATCCAAAGATGGGAGAACATGTGAAAATTACATACATATTAAAAAATTAATATCTAGAATAAAGAATTCCTACAACTCAATGACAAAAAAATGAACAACCTGGTTAAAAATGGGCAATCAACCTGTACCCCTTGGGCAAATAATAAAAATAAAATTTAAAAAAAAAAAATGGGCAATCAATTTGAATAGACATCTCTTCAAAAAAGATATATAAATGGTCAATAAGCAAGTCAACATCATTAATCCATAGGGAAATGCAAATCAAAACCATGATAAAATACTTCATTTATCCATTAAAATGGCTCTTTTCAAAAAATAGCAAATAAATGTTGGCTAGGATGTAGATAAATTGGATCCTTTATGCACTGCTGGAAGGAATGTAAAATGGTGCGGTGAGCATGGAAAATGACATAGTGGTTCCTCAAAAATTGAACAGAATTACCATATTATCCACTTCCAGGTATATACAATTCTACTTCTGGGTATATATCAAAAGAATTGAAAACAAGGACTTGAATAAGTATTTATACACCCATGTTCATAGCAGAATTATTCACAATAGCCAAGAGGTGGAAGCAACCCAAGTGTCCATCAACAAATAAATGGATAAACAAAATGTGAATACACATGAAATAGAATATTATTCAGCCTTAAGAAGAAAAGAAATCTTGACACATGCTACAACACTGATGAAATTTTAAGACATTATGTTAAGTGAAACAGGCCAGTTACAAAATAACAAATACTGCATGATACCACTTACATGAGGTACCCAGGGTAGTCCTTCTCACTATGCCATCTTTCTGATTCAACCAGGAAAGTTTCTCTGATTTTTTTTTTAATTTTATTTTTATTCTTTGCCCAAGGGGTACAGGTCTGTGAATCATCAGGCTTACATCTTTTACAGCATTCACCAAAGCACAAACCCTCCCCAATGTCCCTAACCCATCCACCCTATCCCTACCCTCCCACCCCCCAGTAACCCTCAGTTTGTTTTGTGAGATTAGGAGTCTCTTATGGTTTGTCTCCTTCCCTTTTTTAAATCATGAAATTGAGTCCTAGTCATTTGTCCAACCATATAGAGCAAAAATGTATCAGAATTGGGATTAGAAATGAGCTTTTTTGACGTTAAAGTCTGTGTTTCTTAACCTCTTGATCTGGGTTACGCTTTACCTCATATTTCACAAGTGTCCACTGACTAGCCAATTATGAATGGAGTATATAATCAAGAACATCCGGTAAATTGGTCCTGCTGCACAGGAATGGCAGGATATAAGCTGCTGAGACATGTTCATGGATGTCACAGGGAGAACTTATCACAGAAACAGCTGCACTTCAAATGGCCAAAGAAATGGGTTCATAAATCCCTTCATTCAAAAATGCTTCCTGCAATTTTAGGAGATTACTCACATTGGCATTTCCATGCCCTAAACTTTGCAGATATACTTCCAGAATGTGACATGATTTCTTTTGTAATCTTGATAAAAAGGGAGGAGGGAGGCTCACCTCCCTTGCAACTGATCAGAATTTCCTGCCAGTGGCTTTAAGAATATTGTGAAATTCGTGAATACAGCAATTATAACAAGCAGGAAGAGACAGGACAAGTTAAATACCAACCTATCTAGGGAGAGATCATTATCTCAACTAGGATTCAAATGTCAGAATCTCTGGTTGTAATTTCAGTGACTTCCCAATTACCTCAAAATGGGTGAGAACATCTTCATTAGAAAAACTAGAAATGCACACATGTGTGTTCGCACGCGCACGTGCCTGTGGAAAGAGAGACAGAAGGATAGAAATAAAGGACAATATTCATCTTTTCAACAAACGGGGAGCAACTACTACATATTAGGTATTGTTCTGGACACTAGGGATACAAAGACCAAGAATGGCTATTAATGCATTTAACAAAAGACATGGAAGAAGCAATAAAAGCAACAGTGGGAAGAGGAAAATTTTCAGAGATGGTCTAGAAAACACAGCAAAGTACAAAGGTGAACACCATTATTCCCTGCTCTTTCTCACACAGCATCTTATAGAAGGTATCTCCATGTGAGCACGACCACTCCAATAAAACACCGGACTGACTGAATTCTCTGTGTCACAGATGTTGGCTCTGCCTTTTACCCATTGTGGGAAGTTCCAAACAGTGACCAGGAGACCCTGTGTTGGGATGGCATCAGTCACAATCCATCTCAGTCAAAGAGGTCAAATATCTGATATGGCAATCTATATATCTGAGAATACATTGTTTAATGCTACAGAAGCAAGTGTGACTTGGCCTAGATCTCACATGCTACCTGCACTGAGGTGATCTCCAAAATGGACATTTGGGTGGCAGGCAAAGGTCAGCATTGGAAAGTTTGTGAACCCCTAGGGTTCCAGGAGTGGAGTCAAGGGTGGGCCTGGGCTCTTGGAGAAGAGGTCCTGGCAAGGCAAGGCAAGACTCTTGGGACTCCATCACCCACGGCCCAGGGCCGGTCCCACACAGAGTAATGAGACATGGACGAAAAAGTCAGTGACAAGAATGGGACTGACAGCTGGGGGACAGGAGGGAAGCAAGGTTCAGAAAGAGCTGAATCTTAGCAGCAAGTGAGAATCTGAGCTCCATGCAACTCTTTGCCTTGACTTAGCATGGGCGCTGGACCCGTGTGTGTCCGGTCCTATGACCTGGACAGAGGGGCGGGCGACATTCACACACCGGATATTGTAGGACATGGTAATTCTTGTCTAACACTTTCTTCCTTCTTTTCTCAAGCTTTGACTACCAGGTAATCCCACATCAGGAGATTTTTTTCTTCACAAATACATACTTTCCCCTCCTCTTTAGCTCTGTGTCTTCCTTCAAATCTTAGCTGACAGCTTGGGAAAATCTCTCTCTATTCTCTTCTCTCCTTTTGTCTTTCATTTCCTTCACCTATCTTCCTTTCTTCATCTATATTTATAAAAAAAAATCCAGTCATCAGAGAAGTGGCAAATGTATACATGTACTTAAATTCAGTAAAATGAAAGCTGTATGTCTTAAAATTGAATTTGGCACAACAGAAACAAGACAAACTCCAAAACTTTTGAAAGTATTCAGAAATATCTTTGAGAGAATGTTTCCATATTATCTTCCTCTTGCTGTGCCTACTTTTCTTCAGCATTGGCATTCGTGATAAATAGAAAATTATCATATTCATTTTTCTCTCACTTTTGTGTAATCACTTTTTCTACAACAACGTGGCTCCCTATTATTCTTCATTGCTAGTGTGTCGCATTTTGGATAATTATGAGTTAAATTATCTTTTGTGGGCTAGTCAGAAAACTTAACAACCACTTAGAACATTCTTTGTTCCTATTATGCAGTGGAAACTTGGTTAATCGAGATGTCGTAAATTTTCAGACCCATTGAAAATGTTTAATATTCAAAACTAATTTTTAAACATTTTATTGATCAGCACTTTTATGGGAAGCCAGGTCAAGTCCTTCAGCATCTCTTTGATTTAAGCAAAATGTGCAGTCTCCAGGGAAGAGGAGGCCAAAAAGGGGTCACATGATTTCCTCCAGGGTATGAATCAGAGGCAAGGTGAGTTACAAAGCTTGTGGTTCTCTGTTTTCACAGCCGAATGGTTTAAACTAAAATACAAATACAAGGACGGGGACAGGGGATTATGGAATGACATATATTTTAGCATTTAAAAAAATAACTTCCCTTCATTCTGTACTTCCATCCAGATCACTCATTTCCTTACTGTTCTCAAGGAAGGGCTCTGGTGTCAGTGGGCTCCTGTCAAGAATCCCCTGCCCACCTGGTCTTAGTTTGCAGGGTTCACGGAGATCCTGGCATTCTGAGGGAGGCCACGTGGCGTGGCAGGTGGGGGGAGCGTGGTACAAAGCGTAGGACAGGTTCAAAGTGAAGAGCACTTGTGATGGGCTTGGCAGGACCTTGGACCCTCCTGGCAGTTGTCACACTGTGTGCTGTCGGCACCGTGCATCACATCCAGCCCCGGGCGACAGAGCCACCTTTACTCACAAGCAGGTGGGGGCAGATAAGCAGCAGAAAGCAAAGAGGACCCCTAAGGGAGACCAGTTCAGCTCCAGCCCTCGACTGCAGCGCAGATTTCCTGGCCTTTCATCAGGTGTAGGTCTGGGGCACAGAACGGGTGCTTTTGCTTTTTCTGCTGGCTTTGGAATCTTTTTCTGTTCTCTGTGCCTGGATGGTGGCAGGGGTTTGGGGGAGGGGGTCCTATAAAACTGAGAAGAAGCAAATCCAGACACCTGATAAGTGTGTAACCAAAGGTAAGTGACTTAACGGTTCTAAACCTCAATCTCTGAGGCTGTTATTTAGGGATAATAATATTCTGAGCATCATGTGAAACAATAATTGGTCTGGCCTCTGACACACACTTAACCATGGATAATAGAGCATGTTTGTTTTTGAAAGCTCCCCCACCTTGCCAATTTTATGAAAGGGTCTGTGGTATGATCCTGGTGGGAGAGTGACATAAGGCTCAAACATGTCCCATCTCTAACCTTCTCTACCAAGGAAATGACACACAGATCGAGGCAGGGTAACTGCTGAGCTGCAGAGACATTACAACTTCAATTTTCACATCTTAAAAAAGATACACCAGGGTATAAGAAGCTGCAGGAAGGTGTCATTTACTGGGAGGTGGGAAAGGACTGATAATGCAGCCTCTCCCCCGACGCCCACCCCATGCCAGCTTTCTCTCCAATTCAGCTAGACCCAGCATCAGCGATAGCATCTTCCTGCAGGGAAAATAATAAACAAACAAACGAATCTGAAATGATCTGCTGCTGTCTTGTCTGGATTTAAAAAAATAAAAAATCAAGAAAGGTTAACACTTGGTTCCTAAGTTAATAGACAATGCAAATTTCTGCCAGCCCTAAACATGTCTTGGTCCATAATTCCCTCTTATCCCATGACTGTGAAGACTGCTTCCTGCTAATAAGTAATTTTCAAAGTCCTCCCTTGGGAAGGTCAAATAAGACCTATTTGGCTCTTCCTCTCGCTGCCTCTCACTTCCGGACCCCATCAGATCTGTAACACACACGGGCCAATGCTGCTGTCCTCCCAGCGCCCTCGGAGGCAGCCGCGTAGTAAGCATGGTAAGCAGGCCAAGGGCACAGTCCCTTTTCAGAAGCTGGAAGGAAAGAACAACAGGGCTACACTGAACCCGAGGGCCAACTTTACTTAAAGGCCAAAAAAAAAAAAAAAAAAAAAAAAAAAAAAGAACAAAAAGGCTTATGACAAAAGGTGCTGAGTTTTCCAGAACAATTCAGAAACCCACAGAGCACATGTCATGAATGCTCTAAAATGTCCTTCCCCTGCCTTGGCATGTGGTACTTGGCGTATGTGTTGGGGGAGGTAGATACATTCCAACTAATCAGTGACGTCAGAGAGTGCTAGCATTCAGGCAGTCCTGCTCCCTTGGCCTGCTGGATCCTGCAGCCTCGTCCTGGGGCTGACATACCAACTTCCAGGGTGGAACCACTGAGCAGCCCATCTGCCCTCTCCTGCCTCTTGCTCCGTGTATCTACCTGCATCTACGCAGGGCGGATCTCCACAGAGACAGCCTCACTTCTAAATATACTACTCTGTTGCTGCAAAGAATGTTCCTCTCAATCCTCCTGCCTTGCTCAGTGTCTGTCCCTCAGGGATAGTCGTGCCTTTTGCATAGTTTCAGATCAGATTGTGACCACTGGGATTCAACTGTCCCTTCTGGCAAGGGATTTAAGTAGAATCCAAAAGTCCCTCAGGCCTCCAAGATCTCTAACCAGCTGCTGTGTCTGAGTGTCCCACCGTCCTATTCCGAAGAGAATGGAACTTTTTAGATATCAGCACTTTGTTGCTGTAGAGGTAATAATACATGATAAGAGACTGAGTCCCATTAAAAAGGATTAAAGCATTCAACCAGTACTTATTTTTTAATCCTTTGTGTCCATCGCGATATCTGTACTCAGTACATAAGACAGGGCTCCTAACCTAGAGGAGCTCCCTGTCTAACTGGACCCACACCTAAATGCTAGGTCCCTCATGTATGTCTGCGAACAGGGAGATACTTCGCAAGTGTTACTGACAGTCAGTGAGAGTAATTCTGGGCCTCAAGGAGAAAGCAGGATGCTGAGGCGAAGCAGGAAGCAGGAAGAAATTAACACATTTTAAAGGTGTTTACGGGGTGAGGGTGGAAGGGGAAAAGGCAGAGCACATAAACCTGGAAAAGACTGAGAGTGTTATGGGCTGTTATTGAGGAATCCCACGCAGCACCAGTGACAACTTGCATGTACATGTTGCTATGTTGTTAGAATAAGGCCATTATACTCCATCTCAGCTGATGTCATAGACGGAGCAGATATTGCTTGTAGGTGCACACAGTTGGACCGAAGTGCACAAAATCATGTAGTTAGTGAGTGGTAGAATAAGAATCAAAACCAGGTATTCAGGCCCCTGAACCCAGTGCCCTTTCTAGAGCACAAGGCAGCCCGTGGGTGGTCAGGTACATGCACGCACACAGGAGACGCTTAAGGGAAGGTAGGGTCATTGGAGACCTGCTTGCTCAGATGCTCTGGGGGCAGGACAGGGCGTTAGAGAGGTGGTTCTTGGCTCTGGTTCCACAGTAGAAATCCTAGAGGAGATTTTTTGTGCCTCACAAGCCCACCGAGGGCCTAACTCCAGAGAACTTGATTTCATTGGTCTGGGATGCTGGCAATAGAAGTTTTTAAAAGCATCCCAGGCAACTCCAGTGTGCAGTCCGGGTCAGCATCACGGTGTGAGGGGTCCCTTACAGACACATACTTGCTTCCATGTCCTTTTACATCTTTGTCTCCCCAGACCAAGAGTGAAGACTCTGCCCTTCCCCGTGACCTTATTCAGCGTAGGCAGCTTAAATACTGCAATGTGCAAAAGTGTTTCTAATAACCTAGTGGCTGTTCTGAATTTTCACAAACAGAGAAGCTGCTGAGGGTGAGTGCAAAATTGAGAAAAACGACCAGGCGAACAACAGTATGTTGTCCTTGGGAGCTTGACTGGCCCGGTTGCTTGGGCAAAATCTTGCTGCTCAGATTATTCCTTGGCAGTAATTAACCCTCAGATACTTGGTTCCAAATGGATTAGCTCAGAACTCCAAACGAAAATGCAGACACATTTTAGAAAAAGAGTTATTAAGCATACTCCCAGATCAGCAATCCTGGATGAGCAAAACTGATTATCCTGCCATATATTATATATAAATAAATACATAAAAACAGTATGTCGGTGGGAACTTTTCCCATTTAGTGGACCAGTCCTTTCCAGCAACAACCCCTACCTCCATCCTACCGCAGCCCCTCACAACGTTCATGTATACAGAGGACGTGGTTCCACTAAGTAACTAAACCAAATTTAGAGGAGATGGAGGCCCCAGGAAAAAAGCACACCTGGCTATCATCCGTGCAACAGAAATGGCTTAATAGGGCCCAACTGCCCACAGTGAGCCTCCTAGGCTCCTTTCCTGATGTGGGCACTGATTCGGACATAGAACTTCTAGATACTTGTCATATCTAATCTAATGGAAAGGCACAGAACAGTTTTAACCCAACAGCACATAATTGTAATGAAATGATTCTGGCCAAGAGGGCCCATTTGTAATAATGAATTCAAATCAGATTCATAGAAGCTATAATTCAGCAATAGTGAACACCACCTTCATTTCCCATATCATCTCTCTTCCAAGAAGGCAAAATTACTCAATATTCAAATAATTATTTTTACTTTTCAAGTAGTCCTGTGAAGTAGTTATGAGGAAGATAATATTGCCTCACTTATATAAAATGAGTTTTACCCACGTTCGAAATTTCAGTGTCATCTTCCACACATCACTTCCTCACGTCCCTCAGTGCAATCAAAGACCTATCAAAACAAAACTGATATCTCCAAGGAAAGACATCATCCTTCTCTAAGCCATGCAATTTCTCCTTGGAAAATTCAAATGAGGGCCTGGCTTCCTCCACTCCTTCGCTTTTGTACTAGGTCTCTGGCTTCCTTTGTGACTTCAGTCAAGATTTAGAAACAGACGTAAGAGATTTTGATCCAAGGTAACCACATTCGAAAAGACATTCTGTGGCTCATGGGCCTGGGAAGCGTTCATTGTTTTCAAGACATCATGCACATTTGTTGCATTCAGAACACTAAATTTCCAAATACTGGATTCCCAAGGGAACATCTTTAAGGGAGAATGAAGTGTGACCATACTTAGAATCACAGTCTTTTAAAAGCAAAATACAACACAGCATAAAACATGATACATTTATCTGGGGATGAGGCTAAGGATTTCCCGAGACTGGAAACCAGGACTCTCCCTCAGAGCCCTGACAAGTTTTTTGATGCGGGCACACAGCTGTTAGCCAATAAAACAAAGGTGCATGCAAAACTAGAAAGAGATTGGGACCCTCAGAAAGCTACAAGAGATGTGATGTTGTTTTAAGAAACATTGTGACAGGAGTGAAATCAAAACCTTTAAAAAATCAGAAATTAATAAGATTTAAGTGACAAAGGCACAAAGGGGGGAAGAGAAAGCATGTACAATGGAATCACCTGATACAAACGAAGACTAAAGTAATAAGAACACAAGAGGTAAAAAGGAAGAGAATATAAAGAGATTAAAATGTGGACAATGTGCCAAATCTATTTCAGAGCAAATTATACAGAGGAGGAGAGACAAAATCAACACGAGCCGTGTTTACTTTTTAAAAAATAAAAGCATGCAATCAGGTAAAAGATAACAGTTACACTCGCACATGTAAGGGTTTTTTGTTCTTCCACAAAGCACAAAAAGCAACTATTCAGCTTTTCCCGTTTTTATTCCCATTCCCATTACCAAGCCCAGCTGCTGAACATTTGAATTGAAGATCATGAAACCAGGCCAGCAGCTAATAAAAAAAAGGCAGAGCCAAGCTGGCCCTCTGCTGGTGGAATCATCTTACTGCAGCCCAGAAAGCAGAAAGCTGGAGTTTTTAAGTTTCTGCTTTAACTTTCAGGGCCAGGAATGGGACAAAAGATTTGGAAGGTTCAGCAAAGAGGCCTTATTCGGTGCTGGGCCTCTTTGCCCCTAGTATTAGATTAGAAGATAAAGACAGGTGCATGGCTGCATCAACAGCCCCTCTCACCTGCTAACATTTACCAACGTTTCCTCGGTGAACCTGTGTTGCAGCCGGGATACCACTCCTATCTTTGAGCCCACAGCTCTGCTGCCAATGCGCATCCCACAAGTGAGTTCTTAGGGAGTAGGCTCCCGAAACTTCTTGAGGCAAGGAAATAGACATACTGCACACTAGTCTGGGACAGGTTGAGGAGTGCCCACAGGGCTAGAAGAGATTTCCCTCCTGCAGTCAGGGAGGGGAGTCTGGCCCTAGCACCACCCTTTTTTTCTCTCTTCTTCTGGGCCCCTGAGCACCAGCAGACAGATCTGTGAAAACTGTTCCCTTCCTCAAAAGAAGATGCAGCTAAGAATCTCCCAAAGTGGCAAGAATCCAACCTTAGCCTGGAGCTTAGGAAAGAATAACCGGTGTCCTAAGAGGCCTTTCTTTCCTTCCCTGGGGTGCAGCTTGTCCAGATACAGAGAGTTCAACCAGGGCAGCCAAAGGAACAGGAAGGAAGCCCCGTCCTCAAGTGTTCCTTGGAGAAGCAGGCTTCTTGGCTGCAGAATCTGGGACAGCATGTTTTATTTTCAACATAACCATCAAAGTCATAGACAGGGCAAACGCATTCAGCCTGTGTACACTGTGAGCCAGAGTTAAGCTGGGACGTCCCTGAATCTGTCTCCTAGGACCAGAACTGCCTCATTAAAGGGATAAAAGATGATATCTGCTGAGCTGGTGGAAAGTGGTGGCTGCATTTTTATTAAAGTCTCTGCTGCAGCAGGCCCAGTCCCCAAAGGTTCATATTCCAAGAATCTCCACCCCTCTGCCTGGAGCATGTAAGTGATTCTCTGTAACTCATTAAGGTAAAACAAAAAGCTTTCTATTGTGCTTTTCGCACAGGAGTGATGTCGTTGCATAAATGCTACATGCTTCCTCTCCTTGGCCGGAGCCTGCAAAGATAAAAGTGCCCTCATAATTTATAATAGGGTTCCCAGGAGCACCACACACGGTTGCCATGGATGGCTGAGTCTTGAGCAGACTCATAAATGGCCATGGCCCAGCACTGGCAATTCCAGAGCCTGACATTTTAGGTATGTACCTGGTAGGAGCAAGCCACCCCATCCGGAAGACTACCTTGCCTAATCATATACCTTCTGGCCTGTGAGAGAGCCTCCAGAGCACTCAGTGATCTTAGGCTAACCCCCCAGTACAGCAATTACAGGACGCTCGTGTTCTCATCTCGATGCCAGGGCAAAACTGAATCTAGCTATGTCATGGCCTCATGGATGCATGGAGTCCCAAGCATGGACCTCAGTGTCCTGCATCAGATCTTGGACCAGAAAAGCCAGAGCAAATGACAAACCTGTCCAGTAAAATGGGTGTTAGCAGTCACAGTCCGCAAGTGGGCAACTCTCGGGCCTGCAGAAAGGCCCTTCGCACGCCCCACTCCCCGACCCAAGCGTTCTGCTCTCTCGCTTTTGCTGTCTTGCCGGCCCCTACCCACATCCTCACAACCGAGGGGGCTCAGTCCCCCGCTGAAGTACAGCTCCCTACCTGAGGGTGGCGCTCTCCCCCTGCCGGACCGTCACGTTGTCCATAGCTTTGGGGAAGGTGGCATCTCCGCTGCGCACGGGCACTCCTGTGGGTACAAGGAACAGCAGCCTGAGAGACACGACCACGAGGCACTTCCAGGGCAGGAACAGGTACCCACAGACCCCCATCCTCGACAGCCACAACTTCCCAGAACTCCGGCAGCGGCGCGGTCCTCGTCCCCCGCCCCGCACACAGCGGGTCTCGGGTCGTGGTGTGGGGAGACGGGAAAGGGATGGAGCAAGCCAGAAGCAGAGAGGGGAAAGAAGGAGAAACGAGTCCAGGCTCTCCGGAGTCTAATGATTCTTCCTCAAATCCTGCCTCAGCTTTCCAGCCTAGCAGAACCAGATGCCCCCTCCTGCATCCAAAAAGAGCTTTCTTGACGCTCCCCTGGGGAGGGGGAAGCAGCCGGGAAGGGAGAGGAAGAAGGAAGGTGCAGGGATGAAGGTCACAGATTGCTCTTTCTTTGCCTCTCTCTTCAAGATGCTACTTTAAGATTCAGTTGGGCACGTTCTGCAGAGGTCTGGCATCAAAAGTTTATAACCCAAAGCAGCAAGGCAAGTGTCTCTGACATAAAGGAGATGTCCTAAAAGGCTGCTGCTTCAAGGAGAGGAGAAAATGTTTTATTAGCTCACACACATGTACAGATGTATTTATAGACCAGCCCGAGTCTCGAATCTGGAACCCAAAGGCGGCAAAAAGTTCCAGCGCGGGGACGCGGCCGTCGCAGCCCGAGGATCCGTCGATGCCGTGGGCGTCCTCCACCGCAGCCCGGGCGGCGACTGGTGGCCAGCCCGGCCCGCGTCGCCAGCCCGCGGAGCGCCGCCCGGCGC
>LNAC01000545.1:191266-239106 GCA_002007465.1 Ailurus styani
CACCCGAGCCAGCCGAGAGGATGCCGCGCCCCTCTTGGTCGCTTCCCCTGCAAGAAGCGGGGGGCGGGGGGAGGAGGATGGGGGGAGAGGGAGTTCGGGATGGGGGTTGTGAGCAGCAAATGGAGAAGTGACGCTCGCACCTTTCCTCCCCTTGCCCAAACAGAAGTTGCCAGACCGCGCCCTGGAGAACTGAGCACCATTTCCTCCGAGGTAGCTAAACCCGTGTGTGCGCGTTCACCACTCTGCCGCCTTATGCCACCTGGCCAAGCTACAGTCCTATGGCAGGGCTCCCCGGAGCTTTTGCAAAAAGATGAAGTATGCTTTTTGCTCGGATGATCCACCTCGGAGCTACTCATGGCTCTAGACCTGTTCTCTTTATCTCTCTCCCCCCCCCCTCTCTCTTTCTCTCGAGCTGGCAAATCTGAATTTCTTCTTACTGCACAACATACAGAATAGTCTCCAACCTACTCCATGCTCAGGTATCTTATTGTGAAAAAGCAAGAGTTGGGAAAACACATGGAGAGCCTAAAGAATGTTGGGTTTGATGTTCAGAAACTCCATCTATGGCTTTATGATCACAACATTAATTGGCCCCACAATGGTATTGGGAGGGGACTTGGGAAACAGGGCATCCTTAAAGGCCAGCCTATCATTTTCTTTGGGGCTTAGATTAATTTCTTTCAGTTCTTAACCAGAAAGCTCAGGCTTTTCTTGGGCCTGCCCTACGGTGTTTCTCCTGTTCCTTCTGGCAGAAGCCACCTCATAGCTTCTAAGAAGCATAGCTTATCCCCCTTTATCATAATTTAATGATTGCTATGTACATTTACTTTATTCTTTCCCAAATCCTTTTGTTAAATTAGGCAGGGCTTTGAACAATGGAATTTAATTCAAAATAAACTTGAAGTTCTTATTCATTACTTTAGTTGTTTAAGGATCCAAAGGCACGCTACCTATTCTCCATTATGGGGGACTAAGCACTTACGTATACTGCCCCATCTTCCTTTGTAAAATGGGAGCCCACATACATTTTGAGGTCTAAATTTTTTAATGAGAGCATCACACCCCAGGAAGAAAGAACACCGGTCATTTGTCATGCTAGGTCTGCTTTATCTCTTTTAATGTAATAAAAAACAAGTATCGGCTCCTTTCCAGAAAAGAGATACTAATGAAGACAGGCATTGGGCAGAACATCCATCCTGAGCTCTTGGGCTACAAGTGTGGGAGGAGAAAAAATGCCCGAAAGAGAGGTTCAGACCCCAGAGAGCAGCCAAACTACTTATTTTGGAACCGCCTGCCAGTTTTAATGACACACATCTTTCCTTAAGATTTGAGTGTACCTGGGTTTTCTGTATACACATTGTACTTAATCCTCTAAACTCTCAGATGCTCTTATCCATTATCACCAGACTGGAAAGGCTTTTTTTAGTACTTTAACCTGAGTGAAGCTGAGAATGTGAGGCTGTGCTTATGATTTTCTTCAGTTACAGAGTTTGTGTCTTGAACACTGGGGCATGGTGGCATGGGGGTGGGTCAGTCGGCTGTAGGAGTGACACAGCTCTTGCCACTTGGTCGAGGTGGACTCAGGTGACATTCCCTCCTCATGCGTCTGTCTGTATGGTCCTAATGCTCCTCAGGAGACGCAAATGGAGCAGTTGCTAAATGCTAACTCAGTCTTCGAAGGATTACTTCAAATGGGACAAGTTATTGGATGGGAAAAAGAAGAGATGGGAAAAGAAGAGACAAGAAAAGAAGAGAAGCAGAGGTAGGTTGAAGCAAGACATTGCATACTCTTAATATTATGTAAGAAATCTTTCTTTTGAGGAAGGGATAAGTATCCAGTCTTTTTCTGGGCTGGCTCCTCCCAGCTACAGGCATCTGGAGCCCTAGAGAACAGGGCCTATTGTGTATATTTTCTGCATAAAGTAAGCCAGTAAGGTGGCTACCTAGTTCAATATTTGTGGGTGAATAAATGACTGAACTCAAGGGATAGTGAATCAGAGAAATAACTGCAGTGGTCTAATCTTTATGTTAATCTTTACCAGTCTGTATCTTCACGGGGGAGATTTCATTCGTGTAAGACATTGCTAGGGACCAGTATTCCATTTATAGATTAGAAAGCCAAACCAATTTGCAAAGGGAAAGAGAACAGGGAGTGAGGTTCACAAGGACTAAAGTGGTTCATATTGGGGGTTTTCTAAGGAATGTTTGGTTGAGTGCCATGATGGGGAGACTCCCAGTTAAACCCCTCTTGAGTGTAGATCCACATATTTGAAGGCAAATGTCTGAGGACAAAGTAAGAGTACTGACTAGGAGGGTTGGTTCTGAAGTTGGACAGTCTCTTCGGATACTGACTCCTCAACCCTTCAGCTCTGTGAATGGTACCCAACAATACCTATCTCATCAGGTTTTGGGGGGTGTCTTGAGATGTCCCCAAGATTTTGTTTTGAGGTCTGGTATGTTAATAGACACAGAGACACCTTCCTTGAAAGAAGAGTTTATGACTTATAATTCCCAAGAGGAGAGGACATACCATGTCCTGCAGAGCCACATAAGGAAACACTGGAGCGGAGGCAGGGAGGGCAGTGTCAAGAAGCAGAGAAAGCAAGGAGAAAGGAAAAGCCCAGAACCTTGGTTGCAGCATCTATGAGAAGGAATGGGTGAAGCTGGGTAGGTAAGCTTGAGCTAGCTTAGGCTCAGATTATTTGAGTAATTTTGCCAGTCCCTGGGCTACAGTGGTGGTCTCTAGTGTTCCTGGGGTGAATTAGAGCAGAGGAAATGGCTTGCTGTGTGACAGTTGGATAAAGAAAGCAGTTGAGGATGTGGGCCTTTGCTTGATTGGTTAATTTACAAAAAGTGTGCTGAAGACAAGTCCCTTGCTAGCTCCAGGGATTAGCTAACCCTGGGAGGGCCAGTCTCTCTAGAATTAGCAAGCCTCCCAGATGTCAAAGCATCATAAAATACAGAAAATTTTTAAAACATGATTAACATAGGGTGCCAGTAAATGAGGCAATGTGTTACACTCTACAAATTGGAAGCATTTTGTAATCATAAATTATGATTACATAACATAACTCCCACTTTCCCATGATAACAACTTGTGACATGTAGAAAGACATGAGTGAAAGACTGTAAATGCCCCATGTCCAAACTAGAGCTTTGATTCAGATCTACAGACATCTTGATATTCAGGGTGATTTATAACAGAAAAGACAGACCTGGATCCATTGCAGGGCAGTAACTTCGGAAAACTTAAAGCAGGGAGGTGACGTAAACTGACTGAGAGGTATGAAATGTGGTTGTCATGTACAGAATGGTTTACAAGGGGACAGAATGGAAGCAGGGAGATTTTCAAGACTAGAACAGGAAAGAAATGATGGCAGTAGCAATGATGATGGAGAAAGATAGAACCGTAGGGGGTATATCTTGGATGTATAGCATTTAGGACTTTCTGAAAGTTTGGATATTGGAATTGAGGAAGATCAAGGGACTGAGGATGACTCCTAAGTTTTGGTTGGTAACCAGGTGGTACAATTTCCTGTCACAGTGATGTCTCCAAAAGGAATAGATTTTTGAGAGGCAGAGGTTGAAAGAGTGAATAAAAAGAAAAGAAAAGAAAAGAAAGAAGGAAAGAAAGAAAGAAAGAAAGAAAGAAAGAAAGAAAGAAAGAAAGAAAGAAAGGGAAAGAGAAAGAGAGAGAGGGAGGGAGGGGGAGAGAGAGACAGGAAGAAAAGGAAGGAAGGAAGGAAGGAAGGGTGGTAAAATTATTTCAGGGTGAGGGGCATGTTATTCCATGGAACCCTCATCCTACATCTAGGCCCCCCCTGCTTTTGTTCGTACATGATAAATAGTCCCCCTTATCTTAAACTTCAAGAACCTAAAATGATTTCACTGATTTAAGTTTGTGTCTTAGTAGATTTCCTCTGCTTAGCCACATCTCAGCTTTTGAGAGTAGATTCTAGGATTGATTTAGAACGAAGCCATGAATTTATCAGAACATATTTGAAAAAAATGCTGCTTACTTACCCTTAAGAAGCATCCAGTGATCCAGATTTAAGTCATGCATCTACCATAATTTACCAGCCATAATCTAGGTCAATTGAAAGCCCTTCTTTTATAGCATAATAAGATTAGAGCAGGGACAATGGGGTCCATGTGAATCTACCTCTAAATATTTCCATGTGACTTTTCACAATTTCCTTAACTTTGCTCATCCTCAGTTTCCCCATCTGTAGGTAGAGGCACTGATAATAATAAGTATGCATAGTATTTGTGCATGTTAAATGAAAGACCATAGGTAATGTAGTCAGTATCCTATTTGGCACTCAGTAAGCACTCAATGAATGTTAGTTCTTAGTACCTGTTGGAAGTAACTAATTCCCTCAATGCCACACGTTTCTTCCCTGAAGTGGTGCCAAGGACAGATAAGCTGTATGGCACAAGGCAGGCAAATTCCCAAGTTTTCTGAAGGTTTTGTGTGTCTGTGTAATAGGGGATGGCTGTTTCTCTGATTTAAAAAAAAAAAAAGAGCCCATTCTAGAATTAGAAGTCATGTAAAGATCACCTAAGGATCAAAAGTGGTTATTAATAAGGTTTCATTTTACCATGGAGGAGCTGCTTGGTGAGGATGGCCATTGGGGAATTCTGGATCCAACGAAAATATCTTAATTTACCTAATGAAATTTGTTTCAGGTTGTAAAAGCAATTTCAAACTGTGTGTTATTCATAAATAAAGAAAACTTACAGCTTGTGTTTATCTGGGAAAAGATTGTACCCAGCTGCTCTGTGTGTGCATGAAGAACAAACATAAAGAAGCCCGTGTATGATGCATATTTATATTACAGAAACCTACCTAAATCAGTAAGGACCCAGTGGGGTAGAACAGTTGAGGAGGCTTTGTAGCTTAGACTGAAGAAGGTTGGCCCTCTCAGGACCCTCCGGACAAGGTGGTATAATAAACTAGAAATGTTTGCTAGCGATCAGAGAAGTAAGAACTAACTAGGTCTTCAGTTTCTAGGCTCAATGAAGTTCCAAGAAATAGAAACAGATGCCAGAACACAATACTATGAATGAGACACAAGTAGTGTGCTCTGTTCTCACATGATAGCTGCCCACGTTATCAGTGCTAGGTATGCATGAGGAACTTCACGTCCCATTGTCTCTTTGCACCCCGGCAAATGAGGCAAATAGATGTCAAATGGTTTTCCTAGTCAGTGGCTAACTTGAGGACAGGATTCAGGTCAGCTGAATCTTAATCTGTTCTTCTTTCATCATAGACCACTTCACATCCTTTCTAACACAGGACTCGTTGCTTGAGCTAGTGAAAAAAACCGAAGGTGGGCATGAATTAAAATGCAGGCTTCATATTCCAGCTCTGCCACTTATGAGCTCTGTGATCTTGGGCACATTACTTATCTTCACTGAGTTGGTATCTCCTCATCTGTAAACAGGGTTAATAAGAGCTTCTTCAAAGGCTTGCTATGTGAATTAAGACAGATGATACATGTGAAAGCTCCCATTATAGTGCCTGACACAATGGCAACTGTCAGTGAGCATTCGAGCCCTCTTCTCTTCTCTGTGCCAATTGAAACTGACCAAACCAAAGCAAAGCAATTAAAACAACAAAAAGAGCCCAAGGGATGCACAAAAACAACAAAAGCTGAAATAGGCAAAGCCAACATAAAAACGTAAGGCACACAAGATTTTCATTTTAAAAATATATAGATGAGGTGTCCTGAGAGTGATCTACTGATAGCTGTGGAATCCAGCTGACGTATCATCCCTCTTATTTTACTCTCTTTTCAAAATGTGTGTGTGTGTCTGTGTGTGTGTGTGTGTGTGTAGGCATGTGCACATATATATAACTATCAAAATTTCTCCCGTTAGAATTACAAGTTCCCTGAGAACAGAGTGTTTGTCTTATTCATCCCAGATCCCTCTACTATGGACTAGAGCTTGGCACAGAATAAATACCAGCAAATACTTGCTGCATGAGAGAACTGATGTCCACTATCCATAGTCTTTAGAAAGTCAGGGAGGCAGACAGCAGAGGGTCCAACCCCATTCCTACCAGGGATGCTCTTTACCATACTCTTATGTCTTCCCTGGCGCCCAAACTTGTCACGGGTGGGACATTATAGGACATCGATCCCATTAAAGTACTTCCTTCTAGGAAGGATGGTGACTCCTGTGAAGGGACCGATTTCCACAAGATGTACAATAAAATCAGCCTCATTACTTAATAGTCATACCTCGTGCAGTTCTAGAAATCAAATAGAAAAAAAAATTTTACTAAGAACTACAAGCCATAAAATGTGTTTTTTAAATATTCAGTAGAAGTAATTATAGTCTTACTCTTCCTGGTCTTACTCTTGCTTCCACTATGATGGGTGGAAAATGGATCATTCCACTCAGGGATGAAGAAGAGAATGTCTGTCAATTTGTCTGGCTCTAAATCTGGACCCACCAGGAAGGAGACCCTTTGAGCTGGAGACCTTGGGCAATGGGCCAGACTTCTCTGGGCCAAGTTTCCTCAATGGTTAGTTGGGCAACATTAACACTATATTTTATATCTTTGAAGAACTGAACAAGTTTTATATGAAATACCTAACAGAGGGCTTGGCACATAGTAAGTGCTCAGTAAGCAGGAGGCTACTCTACCTGGACTCCATCCCCTTCCTGCTAAAATGAATCTGATCTCTCCTGGTCTTAAAGAAGAACTAGAACTTGTGTTTTATATTATATACTGGTTATGCACAATCTTATCTCATTGGCCAATTTATTTTATATTGTTTATTTTGTTGACAACTTCACGCATTCAGTGTTGTGCTTTTGGGGGTTCTTTGACCAATATTAATTGAACATCTCGGCACTTTGCTGGGCCTGTGGATACAAACGATATGATATATTACCTACCCTCAGGGAGTTTATAGTCTACTAAGCCAAATAAATCAGATATAGTAGTACAATATAAGATTTAAAATAATAATATGCAAGGATGCCTCACTGTCTCAGAGTTGGACCATCTAAACTAGATTTGGAGTATTGGAAAACTGCTCAAAGGAAGTGAGTCCTAAATTCTGTCCTATGGGCTGAAGTTTTAGGATTTAAGCTGCCACTTGGTTTCTGATGTTGACAGCTGAGCAGATGATACTAACAATCAGAGAAATAGCAAGAAGAGATGACACTGAGGGGAAGGTGATCAATGTAACTGCCGAATGAAAAATGCTGGTGAAATATCCAAGTAAAGATTTCTGCTGGCATTGGGATATTTAGGTTTTGAGCCTGAGAGAGAAACAACGTTTACAGTTATAGATTTTGGAATCATCTCCGTAAAAGTGGGAGCTGAAGCCCTGAGTACTAATGAAGTCAGTCAGCAAGAGTAGTAGAGTGAGAAGGAATAAAGCATTAATGTGAATTCTGGACAACACAAACATTTAAGGGCCGAGTGGAAGAACCTGTGAAAGAACCTGCCCAGTAACTAGAAAAACAGAAAGAAGATCAGGGATTGATGGTATCACAGAAATCAAGGAAGAGGCTAATCAGAAAAAAGGGAGTGGTTAACAGTGTCAAATGCAAGAGAATTCAGGTTGGCGAAGGATGGACAATCAGGCTCTCGGTCTTGCACAATGGAAGATGGTGGAGACACTGGTAGAAGCAGTTTCCCCACCGGGGCTGTGGAAGTTTGGTGCTAAGCTTGGGTAGGACAGAATACAAGGAGTGGAGAAAACAGATGTGGTCAGGCTTTCAAGCCCACCTGCAAACAGATGAGAAAAGAGAAAGCACGCCTCTAACTGGACAGAGATATGGGTCTGGGGGAGGCTAGTGTTGTGTTATGTTTTATTTGCCTTCAGCATGAGAGACCTGAATATTGGTATGTAGTGTCTGAAGACGCAGAGTTCCCTGAAGCTGCCATAGAGCTGCCTATGCTAAAAAACAACATTTTGTACACGGTTAATGATTAATAGTTGTGTTAGGATGAATTGTTTCCCATTAGAAGTTCCACCTCTGGACCTACTGAGGGACAGATCAACCAACTAACATTTAAAAACTCACAGTGGCCTTCATAATCATCGTCATCGTCGTCGTCATCATCATCATCATCATTTTGCTGTACGTTGGACACCAGAATACACACCTCACAATTTAACATGATTATTTTAACACCTCTATTATTAGGTATTATTATTAGATTAAGAAACTGATGCATAGAGAAGAAAGATTATTCCTAGTCATTTCTAGAAACTCAGTGTAGAAAGTGCTAAATCTTGGGGTGCCTGGGCAGCTCAGTTGGTTAAATGTCTGCCCTGGGTCATGATCTCAGGGTCCTGGGATCAAGCCCCACATTGGGCTCCCTGCTTGTCAGGGAGCCTGATTCTCCCTCTCCGTCTCCCCCTGCCTGTGCTCTCTCTCCCCCTCTCTGTCTTTCTGTCAAATAGACAAAATCTTAAAAGAAAGAAAAGAAAATGCTAAATCTCTTCCTCCCGCCCTCATGGTTCCCTGCTCTATCGACAGCATCCATAACAGTACCTGGGATATAGCAGATTTTCAATAAATATTTACTCAATAAATAATAAAAAACAGTCCTGTATCTCCAACCTTTTACCCTGTAATCTCACGGACATTATAGTTATTTGAGAACCACACACCAAATATTATATAATTGAATATATTTGTCCTCATTTAGACTTTGGATGCAATTTTATTGGTAGCAATTTAACTTGAGGTAAAGAAAAAGAATTAGAATTATACACCCTGTGCCCATAAACAACTGATCCTGGACCACACTATTATTTATGTCGTAAAAAGCTCTTCATGGGAGGAAAATGGTGGCTGTACCACATGGCTAACAAGCTATGTGGATGGACTTTGGATATTAATATCCTAATTAATAAAACATAACCATATTAATCAGAAGCATATCTTATGATTTACATAATCATTTTGATATATGGTCACTTGGCATAAAAAGCAAGCCTCTCATAAAGTATTATGACGTCACGGAGTCCAGACTTTATTCATTTATTTGTACGAGTTCTCAGGCTCTCACGGGTGCACTTGTGGTGTGGTGACATTTTGAAATGTATTTTTATTGTGGGTTTTGGCCAACAGAGTCTGAGTTGCATTGACCTGGACGATCTCTAAAATTCTGCTGGGCAATAAGCATCATCATCACCAGCACCACACGGAGACCTGGATCTGTCTTCAAACAAGCGGCTTTCCATCACCAGGAATGCTCCCCTACCCACCTCTTAACTTGGGGCCAAAATTTTTCTCTGACTGTAATCCCAAAAGTTCTCTCTCAGCAACTCCCAGCTGCTCTAGGTACGGGTCACCTGGCTAGATAGATTAGTGTCACAAAGCCTGAGACATGAAAAGAAAAAAGGAAAGAAAGAAAGAAAGAAAGAAAGAAAGAAAGAAAGAAAGAAAGAAAGAAAGAAAGACAGGGACGGAGGGAGGGAGGGAGGGAAAGAGAGAGAAAGAAAGAGGGAGGGAGAGAAGAAGGGAGGGAGGGAGGGAGGAAGGTGAACCTCTCTGTGTTATGAGGCCCTAAAATGCCTGTGGTGGTAAGAAACGCAGTCCAGTGTCTGGAAAGGGAGAACACCGAATCAACGTGTGACCTTCCCTCCTCCAGGCATCAGGAAGTCTTGAGAAAAAGGAAGGGGGCAAAACAAAAGCAGAAGACAAGGAAAAAAAGGGGAATGACTGGGAGAAAACATGGGTCCAAGTGGCTTGTAGGAGTCAGAGTTCTCCAGAGAAATTGACTCGGTAGGATCTTACATATATGTTACCTCTCCCTCCCTCTCCCTCCATCTCTATGTGTGTCTGTCTGTCTGTCTGTCTGTCTTAAGGAATTAACTTATATGATTATAGAAGCTAGCAAGTGCAAAGTGTGTGGGGTGGGCCAGCAGGCCTGAGACCCAGGGAAGAGTTAATGCTACAGTTCCAATTAGAAGGCTCTTAGTGGAATTCCCTGTTTTCTCAAGGGAGGTCAGTTTTTTTCCTAGAATAATGTTTGATTCTATCTGGGTACTGTGGCCTAACCAAGTTGACATTTAAAATTAACTATTATACATCTCAATTTCCCTTTGAGGCAACCCTTCTGAAAGGATTAAAACAAGTAGTCCTTCAGGGATAACATAAAAAAGAAGGAGAGGAAAGGTCCCCTCTACCCCTCCCCAGATAGTTTTACCCAGAGCAAGTGAATGCCTAACTTCTTTCTCAAAAGACAAAGCCCAGTTAGAGATTAAGGAATTCCAATCACAAAACACTTGAAGAGGTAGTGTGTTGGTGTGAATGGCTTTTATGGAAAATGTAATGTGTTTTTCCCTTTCTAAGTGGGGGAAGAGACCCTAAAGCTGTGTGGTGCAGAAACAAGGACTCAGAAGCCACAGAGAAAGAAAATGGAGCACAGAGAGGTGAAAAATAACTTTGGAAGAGGTCTAAGTGTTCACGTGGTTTCAACTTATCCAGATCTACTTTGGGAAAAGCTCAGAATCTGCATACACCGGGACTACACGCAGGCACAGGCTGAGAAGTGCTACTTTGAATCTGGGGAGGGAGAGGGGAAATTAGAAGATACTTCAAGGAGAACTCTTTTAATAGAGGCAGAGAAATGAACCCAGCCCAGTCTCATCTTGCATGTAGTGATCTCAGTTGCTCCTTCAAATGAAATTGGGTGATTGCCTATATTATGCTCCAGAATGGAACATCATCTAACAGATTTACTCTTATGTGGCAAAACTCCAACCATCAGTTAAGGGATGGAAGTAGGGAAACATGTGTCCATTTTGGCTCTAAAACAGAGTTTAAATACACTGCTTGGACCTCTTGACTTGTATCAGAAAGATTGAACTACTAGGTATAAAACATCAGAGAAAGAATTTAGAATCTACTACTCCTACTGCTGCTATTAATGGTAGTAGTAATAATAATAATACATACTGAATGCATACAGCATACCAGATTCAAAGACAAATGAATCACAGAATCTCATTAGTTAGCCCACAATCCTAATTTGACAGGTAGAAAAGCTGAGGCTGAGAGAGGGTGATTTGTATCAGACCCAATTGCCGGGAGGTAAGAGCTCCCTCTAAAGCCCCCATCCCTTCCTCCCAACTGACCGTGCCCCACCTGGAAGTTTGGTGCTTTTAGCCTCCCAAGAGTCCCCTTATCAAGAACTGGGAACCCACGCGTGCAAAAAGCACAACTGTGGGGGAAGTGGGAGGTTGGAGTGAGGCCAGGAGCAGGGGTTGCTGATGGCGGATGGTGGAGGTTAAGGGAGGAACAGGAGACCAAAGGCATAGCAGGATCCCTGTAAAAGCACAGGCTGTTTCAGCTGAGGGTAAAGCAAGACCGTGAAATAAAGCTGTGTCTTCTGCTCTATTTTCCACTATTTCCCTCCCCCTCTCCATCTGTCTCTCTTCCCTTTTCTCTCTTCCTCTGTCTCTACTCCCCTTGCAAATCTTCATCTGCTAATTTCCATCCAACACGTTTATGAATTAATTCCAACACTTTTCTCTCTCTGTCAAGATATCCTGCTTTCTAACCTCCCCCACCCTTTCGACAATGTGTGCATTTTATTCCGCAGACTGTTTTTTCGACAGCTCCCAGACGTAGTTATTTGCTCTGACATCTTTGTGTATGCAGTCAACCCATGTCACTGCAGATCTGCAGAGAAGAGAGACCAGGTCTGCCGCTGGACAACCATGGAACTGTGTGGCCAGGCTGGATGAGAGTGAAGCCGAGGACACAGGGATTCTAGGGGAAAAGCCGCAGGGGGATGATATAAACCTCCTGTGCAGCCCTGCTGCTGGCGGCCAATCTCCCGGATTCCAGAATAGGGCATAGGCGACTTTCTTCTGCAGCTGGCAAGGGTTTGTCAGAAATGAATCCTCCTCATTCTCATCTTAATTAACTCAGACTAATGGTGCTGAGAAGGGGGTCCTAAAAATAGTTTTCTTGGGAATGTGTAAACTGGAACACACATAAACAGTGCACCAAGCTATATCCCAGTGTCTTTCGGCTCTGAAATACCTATGCTTTTCAATACGTTGAAACGTTGAAGTATAGATTCAGATTTTCACATCTTATATCAATCAGGAATAAGTGCATTTTAGGGATAAGGAGCACAAAGCAATGAGTAGTTCCAAACAGCAGAAGAAATAAACAAATAGGGTATACAGGGCCAGGCAAAGTAGTTTCTATATACATTTTTGATAGACTGATTGATTTTGTGAATTGATGGATGTATTTAAGGTGAAAGAGCCAAGAGAATGCTATTTGTAGACTTGGCAAAGGGACAAAAGCCAGTGCAAAGGACCCAGAAATGAGATGTAAGAAACTCCATCCATCGCATAAATATGTCTAAACAATGGCAGACACAAATACACAGAGAGAGCTGGTGCGAAGGGACTGAGCAGATCAGTTTCAGACTTTGGAGAAGTCAGTTCAGCTCTCCTGCCTGCGGTTTCCTCAACTGCAAAATAAGCCATTAAACCAGATCATTTGCAAATCCCCTTTCAGATGCAACAGCCTATAGATGCATGACCATCATTGGACCACTGGCCCTTCCAGAATAATGTTCACATTTGCTTCGCTCTCTGTGTTAGCCCATGGTGCCTCTTCTATCTGAGATGCCCTCCTCTGCAGATAAATTTCCAAAACTCATCTTTAAGACTCATCTCCAGGGGCACCTGTGGGGCTCTGTCAGTTGAGCACCTGCCTTTGACAGGGTCCTGATCAGGTCCTTTGATCAGGTCTTGATCCCGGGGCCCTGGGATTGAACTCTGCACTGGCATCCCTGCTCAGTGGAGAGTCAGCTTCTCCCTCTCCCTTTGCCTCTCCCCACCCCCCACTTGTGCATGCTCTGCCTCTCTATTTCTCTCTAAAATCTTTTAAAAAAAAAGACTCAGCTCCAATATTATCTTGCCTGGGCACTTTTCCACTTTCTTAAACATGAGTAACACCTGCCTCCTCAAAATTTTACTGTTCTTTACTGTAACCTTACGCTATATTTGACCTAGTTGAGTACAGGACACTTTCTTTTCACTAATTTATAGAGAATCACGTGTGTCTCTATGCTCAGCACCAAGCCTGATGCTTAACAAAAAGTAGGTGCTCAATAAAGGTTTGCTAAATGAATGAGTGTGTCACTTTTCTGCAGGAGATCCATTTTCATAGTGGCATTGGCTTTTAACTGGATGTGTATAGCACAGCACAATAGAGGGCTAAGGAGGCTTCTTGATGAATCATCTCAGGAAGGAAACTGAACGAGAGGAAAGCAAAGCACAGAAACTAGCCCAATTATCATATCCAATCCAGCCTGGGCTCTTCCTGCCTGTACACGCTTCCCTGTCATGGCAAAGACAGCATCTCACAGACAAAGGAGAGTGTGCCCGGGAATTCACGTTTCTTTGCAATTAGCAAGCTCCCACATGGTAAACAGACTAATTTTGCTCGTACATCAGCAGTTTGCCTAATCAGTGATTTCCACTCAGAGCTTGAGGAAAAGATTTGAAGTCTAGACCATAGTGTGAGAGAATGGAAAATTGTGGTCCAAAGGAAAACCCTGGCTGTGATTTTTACATTTGTCATAGAGGGAGCACCAGATTAAGAACACGGTCATTTATTTCTTTAGAGATACTCCAGTGTGCAAATCCACCTTAAATACTCCCATTTTAGCTAAAACTACCATTGCACTGTTCCAATGTTAAAGACAGCCCACCTTCCAGGGAAGGCCCTGACAAAGATTGGGGGAAGCATCATTTGGGTCTGTTCATAGGCAGGCACTTGACTTGACATTGATTTTTCAGCCTTTCCCTTGTTTTGTACCACGTGTACTTTAAAACAGGAGCTCTCCACCAACTTAGCTTCTTCCGTCAGCACCTTTGACCTCTAGAGCATCTTCTCCCCACCAGTGTGCTTTCCGCAGGTTGGTGAAAAATAAGCACAGAGACTGTTTTATTTGTTGCAATGACAACGCTGATTGAAAGAACACGTGGAGATCTATAAATGTGGACCTCCAATCCCAGTGCTCAGTACTGCCCCTGAGCCTCAAGATGTGGCATATTGGCATGACATCATCTAACCCACATTTAGGTCCTCAAAAGCATGGCAGGGCAGCTTCGGGGGGTTGGGAAATCAATACTTAGGAAGTCACTGTGTCATAGAATTTTGGATTAGGGAGGGGCCTGAGACATCATCTTTGCTACCCTGAAGTTAATGCTAAAAGCTCCTATGTGATACCTGGCTGGTGGTCACCAGGTTTCACTTGGACATTTCCACAGACACACAGATCACTGCACCATAGCTTGTCTTACTGTATTGACAGGCAGCATGTGCTGTTAGAATGTTCTTCCTATTTCCATTTATTCTACTATTCTGACCTAGCAGAAGAGAAATGGGAGGAAGAGAGGATGCCAAAGCCTGGGTTGTCAGTAATTATCAGTTCTTCCTATCATAGTTACAATATTATTATGACTAGTTATTGCATGGTGATAGTTGTGGTTTTATCATTTTTAGTGCTATTTTACATTTGAATATTGTCTCTGTTCTAACTATACATTAGAGTTAGACCCCAGAGATTTCAAGGCCATCTGCTATGTCTGGATGCCGCTCTACCCCTGGCCCCTCCACCTCTGGTTTCACACACTCGGAATTGAGTGTCAGTTTTTGTGCATTGGATTTGGGTTCAGTTCAGTGAAGGTACACTGCAGAATCAAGCCTGTGCCCACTCTGCAAATAGCAAGTGTGTGTGGGAGGCCTCCAGAGGCTGGCAGATAAGCCCGTCTGTGCTGATCCCAGAGGACAAGACATGCACATTACTGTGAGAGGAAAGATACTGTCCAGGGCAAGGAAGCAAATGACAGATGAAACTAGAGAAGGAGGAAACATAGCTAAAAGGAAAGGCTTCCTTCTGCACAGACCCTGTCAAAATAGTGGTGACTTCAAGCACACATGGAAGTACTTCTTGAGAAGAGAGCCTCGCCAGCTGGAAGCTGGATTCACCTTCCCTTCACCAGTGTTGCTTTTCCTAACAGACATGCTATGGACAGACCTGGACCACACGTTAGCAGGATGGTAGGGTAAGGGACTTTGGAATCCTCCAGATTTGAGTTCAAATCCTGGTTGCACCACCAATGGAGGACACATCTCATAATCTCTCAAGCCCAAGTCTTCTCATCTGAAAATGGAGGATAGCAAGAGCACCTACCTCACTGGCTGTGAGGCTGTGAGGCGATTTCATGAGATGGCACAGGGAATGTCTAAGATCTTTGTGATTAAAGTCATTGTTCCTCCCCAACCCCGAAAACTTCTCACCCATCCCTTCTGTTTCCATTTCTCCTCCTTCTTCCTTTTCCAGCACTACTCTCAGAGACCAGCATAATACCCTTCTTCCAAGGTCTTCCTGTCCTCACTGGGCTCCCCTGAACATCTTCAGCACATAATGCAGATGGCATGGTTCAATACCTGCCATCATGGAACATCACTATCTGCCTCGCACATGCTATGACCCTGTTCGGAGGCCAGAGAGGAAGTTATTCTTGTGCCTATTTTGAAAAGGAGAGGGGTGGGGCTCAGTGAGTTCGTGTGACTTGTTCAAAGCCACAGTCAGAAAGTGGTAGATTCAAACTCAAGTCATTTGACTTCCAGTCCCCACTCTCTTTACATTGCAACATGCCATATTTGCATTCTTGATTATCACGGATGTTATTCTTATCTTCTAATTAGATAGGTTTGTCTTTTTTTTTTCAGGCTATTAATGGTTCCCTGTACTTTTCTGTAGCTCTCTCTGCGTGGGTGATTCACTGCCAGAAAATAAGCTCAGATTACCAAAGTTCAAATCTGGACTCTACCACTTCTCAGCTCTGCCACCCAGGGTAATTTGCTTATCCTCCTAAGCCTCATTTTCCTCACCTGAAAAAAAAAAAAGAGTAGTAGTCCTACCTTACTAGGTTGCTATTAGGATTAAATCATTAATCCTTCTTAGCACTTCGTACAATGTAATTCCCAAATTGTGGTGGACATAGAGATCAGCTGGTCGTGTTCTTCTTCAAGGAAACACTTACTGGCCCACCTATTGGCAATGCTAGCAGAAGGGAGTCCTCAGGGATTTCTCTTCCGCAGGAAACCCCTCCCCATGTGCATGCCCTTCCCAGGTGGACCCCTCCAATGACTGATGAGAAATGAGCTGGCACAGAAAAAAGGCCTGGTTATTTCCACCCAACGAGAGACCACCCAGATAGAAGAGGACTGTCACATCATGATCTCTGCTCATCCTGCTCCTGCCCCACCCACCACAATTGTTCATCCAAAGGGAATTTCCTAGCAATACTGTGTGCACTGAAACCATCTCAGAGAACCCAGTTTGGGACAGCCAAAGTCCTGATCACCACTGCAATTATTATCAGCTCCTCCAAGCAGAGGAACTTACTTTACTTGCATGTAAGTTCCTCTCACGGGGTTGTGGTGAATATTCAATGAAACACAGTGAGGTGGTGCCCCGTGCAGCACCCCCACTCCTGGTAGACGTTCAGTCTCGAGGATGGCACAGCTGCAGGTGCCCACCTAGCAGACAGTTCTCTGTTTATCTGACAGTGTTTGACCTTAATAAGTATAGTGGTCCAGAGATAGCAAAGTACAGCGGGGAGGTCTGTGAGCAGGGAATCCCATGATCACCAGGCTTTCTGGACACCAGAAGGATTTGTTATCCCAGGAATCACTTCTGCTGATGCCTGCATTCTTCAGCAGTCCTTTGCTCTCACTGCACCAGACTGGTTCATAGAGATTCATAAAGGTCCTGAAATTATTTCATATACATGAGTTTTGTATCTTTACTACACATTATTATTTTACTCAGGGCTGAATTTTTATTTTTGTAACTTATTATTATATTGTCATATTAAGAGTAATGTTTTAAACACTTGACTAAACTCTTTTGTCAAAAGAAGAAGCATAGTATATTTCAAATATATATATTCATTTTCATTGATAGTGTAATATATATGTATACACACATACACGCCTATATATATACACATGTGCGTGTGTGTGTTCTATATATTACAGATGAAAATGAATGATGATAATAATAAGTCCTCAGTTTGGATTACAGATGTCATGTGTGTCTATCCCATTCTACAACTGCCAGTACTCTTTAACTCCGTGTGCACAAAGGAAAAACAATTGTCACCTCGGAAAAATTCATTTCCCAGAATGCATACCTACTGAAAATTCATCTCACTTTACCTGAAATCTTCTCAGTTTGTCTCAAACCTCCTTCCTCCCCTTGGTAGAAATGTAGAATCTTTAAGTTCTGCTCACCATCATCATGAAGAGAAAAGCAAAAAAAAAAAAAAAAAAAAAAAAAAAAAAAAAAAAAAAAAAAAANAAAAGCAAAAAAAAAAAAAAAAAAGAAAAGAAAGAAAGAAAGAAAAGAAAAGAAAACCTCTGCCACACCAAATGCAAAACCTAAGCTGACCCTGAGCTCTGCCTGAAGAAAATGAGTCCCAAAGCCATTGCTGAAGGCCAAGTAGGCCTGACTGAAACCCAATCAGATCCAACCACATAAACTTGGTGAATATACAATGGGCTCTGGTTGAGAACTGTGGGAATTGAAGGAAAGGCATGAGTCAAGTCACAGGTTTCCAAGACAAATGAGCCTATAGTCAACAAGGGTGAGAAAAAAAGAGAAGTCAGTGTGACTCACCCGTTCTTTCAATATTCAAGGCTAGTGATGCCACTAACAAATAAGAGAGTAGATATCCTAATGGCACGAGATGATTTGAAAAACTTTAGTGGATTGTTTATGGCACATAGGATTGCAACGTTTTTCAACAGGAGCAAAGTTAAGATGAAGAGGTAGTCTGGGGATATCTAAGAATAGAACTGGTTGTTAATGAATGACACAACTGGCAATAAATGCAGGGACAGAGAAGGCAGAAGACAAAACCTTGAAGAGCAGTGGCAGCTGTGAAGAGAGCAAAGAAAATGAACCTATAAAGAAGGTGGAGAAAGTAGCCTCAGAATTTTAGCCTGAGAACTAAGAAGTGTTGGAGAAACTAAGTGGAAGGAAAAGGCAAAACTGCATGGGCAATTCTGTCCTGTGACGCAGACTTCGGTATGAAGGACACACATTAGCCTCTATCCTTGGCAACTAGCAGGCCAGATTTTTGACCTTGGAAGGAGGAGATTACAGTGCTGTAGAGGCCATATTCAAATGGGTTTAAGAAAATGCATGTGTAAATGGAGTATGGAAGAATATATAGACTATACTTTCAAAAGGTTTATAATAAAGAGAAAAAGAAATAGACAAGTAATGTGAAAGTGAGGGAGTACTGAGAGAAGTTTGTCATCGTAATCCCTGCTGTGTGCTTGGCTTTTAATTTGTTTTGGAATTTGAGTGTGTTTGTAGATGAAAAAGAAGGAGCCAGCAGCAAAAGCATTATAAAAAAGGAAAAAAAAAACAATAAATGAGGCAAAATTCCAGATCGAATGAGAGAGGGAGGGAAGAAAATTGGAAGGAACAAGTTGGATGAAATTAAGGGAATGCCTTCTTACAAGGAGACAGTAACCCTGCAATCACATAGCAGCTCGGCTTCCCCATCTCACCTGATAGTCATACTGGGCCTCAGTGGGGAAGGGAAAGGAGAAACGTATATGAAATCCAGGTGATTCTCTTGGATGCCTCTTGGCACTCCCTTGCCCAGTTGTGATGACAAATGGATAAGTACAGCAGCCCTGGGCTAAAAAAGCTCACAGGGATGAGTGTCTGGGTCACCCCACCAAGTGAGCCATGGAGAGGCAGCAGAGGCACTAGCTGAAGAGGGTCAGTATCTAGAATGAAGAGTGGAGGGAAAAGATGATGAGTATCAGTTGTGATCTCAAAACCAGCTGGAGATATGAGAGCTGTCATTCATCTTATTAACATTGATCTTCTGAGTTTCCTTCAGGAAGAAAGTCTGATGGAATCCTGGAGATGCTGCTCTCTCAACATACATGAGGAAATGGATCTGAGCGGCATAAGGATAACCTCTGAAGGATGTAGAAAGGTGCTGTGCAGATCGTCCTTTAAGGAAAGTTTTAGTAACATTGCTCTGCTATGGGGTGTATTAGCAACCCTTTCAGGGATCTCCTCTGCTGCGGAAAACTGTCCCGCACTACGTCATGACTTCCTAGAGAGGGCCTCAACCAATGACTGATTGAGGTAGAGTTTAAAGGCCAAGCCATTTTGGCCCAACATTCTGCCAGGCCATTTTATCATCAGAACTCCTAGTAGAGTTGGCTGAACCTGCTGGTTCTACACAGTAGCTCAGTCTTTACTGCTTCCTTTCCTTTCATCCTCTCTAAGTGGCACTCTCTAAAAACATCCTACAAACTCAACTTTGATGTTAAGTGAAATATTAAATAGACAGATGAGAATTGAAATAATTTGCATGTGGTGGTTTCTACTGTCTTGGAATTATTGGAATCAAGATCATTTTTGATTAAAGTGATAAAAGGTCGGGGGTTTGAGAAGGGAAATACATGTTTGGAGGAATCACTATGGGGAATAAAAATGAGAGCTATTCACATGACAAGGATGAGGATTTGTGCTTCATACTTGTTTACATTTTCATTTAAATAAAGTTGCTAATTATATTAAAAGATCAGTAGAAGAAATCCCTGAACAGCCACCATGGAGATCACCAGGATTTTATGAATTTTATGAAACACTCGCACCACAAAGCTTTATGTTCTCAATACATGGACCAAACCAAGGTAAAAGAAACCCATGTGTTAATGATTTTATGTCATTAGCCTTCATCTCACCTGTAGCAGAAACTATTAATACCCTACTCATATATGCTGGACCCCACCACTTCAGTGTGATCAGATGATTTCCTACTTCTGGTATCAGCATCTCTGTGCATGAGGCCCTCTGTGGAGCCACAGAAAGCCATTCTCACAATGTATGTAATAGGTTAAAATTGCCAAAGGCAGTCCTCAATCAGTAATTGACAGATATAACTCAATAAATAAACCAGCTCCTAACCTTCGTTGGGAATAATTCAGAAGCTCATATTCCACACCATCTCCTAGAGTACTTCTGAGGGATTATCTTTAGTTATACACTCTGGTATGTAGCTTAATAACATGTTCTTTATTGGGTGTCTTCACTTTTTTTTTTTTTTTGCCTTCCCTTCTCTTACCCCTTCTTCACTTCCGTGAGGCTATTTCTCCCAAGACACTCTCCACTCATTGTTTCATATGCCTACCACATTCCTTCTCTCTGTCTCTCTCTCTCTCTTTCTACACACACACACACACACACACACACACACACACACACACACACACACTACTTTATTGAGATAGAATTCACATATCACAACTTAATGGTTATTAGCATACTCAAAGAGTTGTGCAACTATGACCACAATCTTAGAATTTTCATTGTCCCCTAAAGAAAAGCCATACCATTTAGCTGTCATATCTAAAAAGGATTTGCCTAAACTAAGATCACAAATATTTACTCCTATTTTTTTGTAAGAACTTCATTGTTTTAGCTCTTACACTTAGGTCTCTGATCCATTTTGAAATTATTTTTCTGTGTGATGTGAGTAAGGGAACAAGTTCATTATTTCGCATGTACATTCCAGTTTTCCCAGCATCATTTGTTTGACAAAGAATATTTTTTGTACCCTTATCAAAATCAGGTTAAGGTAAAGGTGAGGGTTTTATTTCTGGATGCTTGATTCTATCCCACTGATAATTATGTCTCTCTCTTTTTTTAAAAGATTTTATTTATTTATTCATGAGAGACAGAGAGAGAGAGAGAGAGAGAGAGAGAGAGAGAGAGGCAGAGGCAGAGGCAGAGGGAGAAGCAGGCTTGGATGTGGAACTCGATCCCAGGACCCCAGGATCATGACCTGAGCCAAAGGCAGACACTTAACTGAGTGAACCACCTGAGCATCCCTAATTATGTCTCTCTTTATGCCAGTATCACTTTATCTTTAGTACTCTACCTTTGTAGTAAGTTTGAAAATGGGAAACGTGAGTCCTTTAGCTTTGCTTTTCTTTTCTTCTCTTTTTTAAGATTTTATTTATTTATTTGACAGAGAGAGACACAGCAAGAAAGGGAACACAAGTAGGAAGTGTGCAAGAGGGAGAAGCAGGCTCCCTGCTGAGCAGGGAGCCCTATGCAGGGCTCGATCCCTGGATCCTGGGATCTGACCTGAGCTGAGGGCAGACGCTTAAGGACTGAGCCACCCAAGCGCCCCTAACTTTATTATTCTTAAAGATTGTTTTGGCTATTCTGTATCCCTTAAATTTCCATATAAATTTTAAGAACAGTTTCTGAAAAGAATCCCACTGAGATTTTTATGTGGATTGTATCAAATCTGTGGATCAACCTGGGGGGTATTGCCATATTAACAATATTAAATCTTTCAAACCATGAACATGGGCTGTCTTTCTATTTATATAGCTCTTCTTTAACTTCTTCTAACAATGTTTTGTAGTTTTGAGAGTAAAAATTTTATACTTCATTTATTAAATTTATTCCCAAGTTTTTATTATCCTTCTGCTTTTATAAATGAAATCGTTTTCTTAATTTAATTTTTGGATTGTTCATTGGTAGTGTATAGAAATACTAAGAATTTTTTTTATTGTTCTTGGATCCTGCAACTTTGCTAAAATTTTTTTTCAGTTCATTTAGTTTTTTAGAGAATTCCTTAGGACTTTCTCTATATAAGATAGTGTTATTTGCAAATAGATAGTCCTACTACTATCTTTGCATTATGTATACCTTTTATTTATTTATTTTTTGACTAATTTCCCTAGTTAGAACCTCCAGTACAATGTTGAACAAAAGTGGTAAAAGCATACATCCTTGTCTTTTTCCTGACCTTAGGGAGAAAGCATTGAGACTGTATGCATTAAGTATGATGTTATCTCTGGATTTTTCTTAACAGGTTGAGGAAATTTCCTCTTATTTATAATTCATTTTGTGTTTTTATGATAAAGATATTGGATTTTGTTGAATGATTTTTGTGCCTCTATTATAATATTCTGTATCTGTGTCTTTTATTTTATCGATATGGTACATTACATTAATTGATTTTGGAATGTTAAACCAACATTGCATTCCTGGTATAAATCCCACTTGGTCATAGCCTATCATCCATTTTATATATTGCTTGATTCAATTTGCTACTATTTTAAAAAGATTTTGCATGAATATTCACAGCAAATATTGGTCTATGGTTGTATTTCTTGTGATGTCTTTGTCACTTTCGGAATCAGAATAATACTGGCCTAATGGGATGAGTTAAGAAGTGTTCTCCCTCTTTTATTTTTGGAGATAGTTTGTAAAGAAGTGGTATGAATTCTTCCTTAAATGCTTGGTAGAATTCACCAGCGAAATCATCTAGTCTTAGGTTCTCCTTTGTGGGAAGTTTTTGAATTATTAATTCAATCTCTTTACTGTCCCCTTACATTTTTTATGTCCTCTTGAGTCAGTGTTAGTTTGTGTCTTACTAGGCATTTCTCTATCTCATCTAAGTTATCTAATTTATTGGCCTAACCTATCTAATTTATCTAATGATACCCCTTACAATTCTTATTTCTGTGAGGTCATTAGTCATGACACTTTTCTTATTTTTGCTTTTAGAAATTGAGTCTTTTCTATTTTTTTCTTTGATCCAGTTAAAGGTTCATCAATTTTGTTGTTATTTTCAAAGAACTAACTTTTAGTTTCATTGGTTTTCTCTATTTTTTTATCTTTATTTTTCTATCTTATCTGTAATCTTTATTGTTTCCTTTTTTTGCTTGCTTAAGGTTTAGTTTGCTCTTCTTTTCCATTGTCTTAAGGTGAAAAGTTAGATTATTGTTTTGACATTTCTCCTTTTTAAAAAAATATAGTCTTTTACACCTATAAATTTATCTCAAGGCAATGTGTTAGCTGCATCCAATATGTTTTTCTGTGTTGTGTCTTTATTTTCATTCCTCTCAACGTATTTTCTAATTTCTCTTGTGATTTCTTCTTTGATCTGCTGGCTGTTTAAGAGTATGTACCTTGCCACATTTTTTTGACTTTCTCAAATTAATTTTGGTTGTTGATTTCTCTTTTCATTTCACTGTGGTCAGATATTACACTTCACAGGATTTCAATGCTTTAAGATTCTTGGAGGCTTGTTTTGTGTCTGAACATATGATCTGTTTCAGAGAATGTTCCATGTATATTTGAGAATAATCTGTACTCTGCTGTGGTGAGCGGAGGATTCCAAAGATGTCTGTTCATTCTAGTTACTTATCCTGTTGTTCTTGTCTTCTCTTTCTTTGTTGATCTTCTTGCTAGTTTCACATCTGTCACTGAGAGTGGATTCTTGAAGTCGACAGCTGTTATTGTCGAATCATTTATTTCTCCATTTATGTCAGCTTTTGCTTCACATATTTTGTGGCTCTGTTGTTAGATGCATATATGATTACAATTTTTACATCTTCCTGATAGATTGACCCTTTCATCATTCTAAAATGTGCCTCAATCTGTAGCCCATTTTTCTGTGTTAAAGTCTATTGTCTGGAATAGTTAACTCCATCTTTTTATTACCATTTTCATGGTATATCTTTGCCATCTTTTTACTTCCAACACATTTATATCTAACGTGTGTCTCACACTGATAAAACATAGTTAGATCTTGTCTTTAGCCAGTCTTACAATCTTGCCTTTTCATTGGATTGTTTAATATATTCATATTTAATGTTACTATTAATATGATTCGATTAATGTTTTCTATATGTCTCATGTCTTTTTTGCTCTACTTCTCCTTTACTGCTTCCTTTTGCTCTATGTGAATGTTTTCTACTGTGACGTTTTAATTATTTTAACAATTTACACTTTACTTTTGGAAATACTTTATTGGTGATTGCCCTAGAGCTTACCATATATAATTTAACTTATTAGAATCTATTTCAGATTTATACTAACTTAATTCCAATAGATATAGAAACATTACTCCTATATAGCTCTATTCCTCTTTCTACTGTTTGTGCCATTCTTACACATATTACTCCTGTATATATTTCAACCCAACAATACACTATTATAAATTATTTTAATTAATTTTGTGGCTTTTATAGGAACTGAAAGAAGAAAGGAGAGCATGTATGTATTTATAGAGTTTGTCATGTTAACCTTCTTGTCTGTTATTTCTGTTTTTTGGTTTGTTTTTTTTAATCTTATGGTTTTGAGTTAATATCTGGCAGCATATCCTTATTCCAATACAGTTTTGCTTTCATCCAACTCTTACACTGCTGTTGTCAAATATATTACATTTCCATATGTTATAGGCACAAACATATGATTATATATTGATTATATATATTTATATAATTATTTTAATATTCAATCGAAGAAAGAATAAGCATCAATACCTTTTTATAATTATGTAATTAACTTTATCAGGGATATTTGTGTTTGTGTGTACATATGGATTTTCTTACTGTCTTGAGTCACTTGATTTTAGTCTAAGAACATCCTCCAGTATTTCTTGTAAGACAATCTGCAAGCAACATATTCTCTCAATTTTTGTTTTTGTAGGGATGTCTCTATTTCACCTTCATCTTTAAATGTTAACTTTGCTGCATATAAGATTTTTAGTTGACTTTTAAAAAAATGTTTGAAAAAAAAACCATTTTGTATATGTCATCCTATTGCCTTCTGACTTTCACTGTTTTTAATGAAAAGTCATCTATTAATCTTACGGGGGTTGTCTTGTATGTGATAAGTCATTTTTCTCCTTTGCTTTCAAGATTTTCTCTTTGGCTTTCAACATTTTTACGTGATGTGTATGGGTGTGGCTCTCTATCCCACATCAAATTTGTTAAGTTTGTTGGGTATGTGGATTTTTTTATCAAGTTCTTGAAATTTTCACCCCCTGTTTTTCCAGTATTTTTTTTTCTGCTTTTTTCCTCTTTCTCCTCTCCTTCTGGGACTCCTACTTCATGTACGTTGATGTGCTTAATGGTATCCCACATTTCTTTCACTTCTTTCTCTGTTCATTTTTAAAAATTCTTTTTCCTGTGTTTCTCAGAATGTGTGATTTCTATCAAACTGTTCTCCAATTCAATGATTTTTTTTTGCTAATTGAAATTTACTGTTAAGCACCTTTAATGAATTTTTAATTTCAGTTATTTTAGTTTTCAACCATAGAATTGCGATTTTGTTCTTTTTTATAATTTATATATCTTATTTATATTTTCTATTTGGTGAGACATTGTCATAATACCTTCATTTACTTCTTTTAACATGGTTTCCTTCAGTTCTTTGAACGTGTTTATAATGGCTGCTTTAAAATCTTTGTTAAATATGACAACTGGGCCCTTATAGGCAGTTGTTTTTTGTTTTGTTTTTTTTTATTTATTTATTCATTTGACACAGAGAGAGATTACAATTAGGCAGAGAGGCAGGCAGAGAGAGGGGAGAGAGGAGGAAGCAGGCTCCCCGCTGAGCAGAGAGCCCGATGCGGGCCTCAATCCCAGGACTCTGGGATCATGACCTGAGCGGAAGGCAGCGGCTTTAACCCACTGAGCCACCCAGGCGCCCATTATAGGCAGTTTTTGTTGGATGAATTTTTCTTTGCTTGTACCACATTCTGATTCTTTTCATGTCTTATGATATTTTATTGAAAAGTAGATAGTTTATATCATATATTATGGCAACTTTAGATTCTGATTCTCCCCACACCCTCTATGGGACTTGTTTCATTTGCTTATTTATGTGCTTAGTGATTTGGTCCTTTTTTTATGGTCTCCAATTCTTGGTGCCTTTTCTTTTTTTTTTTTTTTAAGATTTTATTTATTTATTTCACAAAGGGAGAGAGATCACAAGGAGGCAGAGAGGCAGGCAGAGAGAGAGGGGGAAGCAGGCTCCCTGCTGAGCAGAGAGCCCAATGCGGGCCTCGATCCCAGGACCCTGAGATCATGACCTGAGCCGAAAGCAGAGGCTTTAACCCACTGAGCCACCCAGGTGCCCTCTTTGTGACTTTTCAGCTTCCATCATAAAGGGGCCAGAGGCAAGAAGGCACCTTCTTTTCACACATCCCTTTCATGGTTTCAAAGCACATTTTTTCATTTTCAAATTTACCTTATCTTTAAAAGTCCTCAAGACAGGGACATCCAGGTGGCACACTCCGTTAAACTTCTAAATGTTGGTTTTGGCTCAAGCTGTGATCACAGGGTCATGAGGTCAAGCTGGGCATTGGGCTCCACACTCAGCTAGGAGTTTGCCTAAGACTCTCTCTCCCTCTTCCTCTGCCCCACCCTCCCCCTCTACTCTCTCTCTCTCTAAAATAAATAAATCTTTGTAAGAGATCCATAAGACTTACATTTATATAGACATATACAAAATATTTTATTTATATATATATTTTTTATTTATATAAGATGTTTTCATTAAAACAAAAACACTCGTTTGGGAAGGGTGTGTTTTAATATAAACATATACAGATAAATACAAAGGATAGATAGATTTTTTTAACCCTAATTCTTGCTTCAATTCAAAAGGAAATTAAACTGTCATTATGGTCCAAAAATTGCAGAATCACAAACACTTAATTCTGGACAATATCAAGTGGATCTCCTTTGGAAGTCAATATTCCCAGTGCATATAGCACATATTCCAAATTATTTCTTGACATTCGTGGCTCTTTATAATAAGAATCCTATTTTTCCCAGCTATTAATGGTTTTGTTTTTAATGAAATCATTTTTCCATGAGTATCCTATAAACCCTCATTTCAGTCAAACATCACATACTGTCTCCCATACATATTTTTCCTTATGCTATTTACCCTACTCAGGATAATTTTACTCTTTGTGTAGTGAGTTCTTTCTTCCTTCAAAATTCAGCTTAAGGGGGAGCCTGGGTGGCTTAGTGGGTTAAAGCCTCTACCTTCAGCTCAGGTCATGATCTCAGGGTCCTGGGATTGAGCCCCGCATTGGGCTCTCTGCTCAGTGGGGAGCCTGCATCCCCCTCTCCCTCTGCCTGCCTCTCTTCCTCCTTGTGATCTCTCTCTCTGTGTCAAATAAATAAATAAAATCTTTAAAGAAAAATTCAGCTTAGGGACACCTGGGTGACTCAGTTGGTTAAGCATCTGCCTTGGGCTCAGTTCATGATCCCAAGATGCTGGGATTTAGCCCCATATTGGGCTCCCTGCTCAGCAGGGAACCTGCTTCTCTCTCTCCCTCTGCCTCTCCCCCAGCTTGTGCTCTCTCTTTCTCACTCACTCATTCTTTTTCTCAAATAAAAAAAAAATCTTAAAAAAATTCAACTTAAATGTTACCTCCACCAAAAAAAACTTTTCAGCACTCCAAACTGAAATCATCTTTAATTTCTCTTATCTACTATAGCATTTATTCTGTATACCTTCCCTTTGGCTGTTAGAAATTTTATTACTTTATGTTCTCTGTTTTACTAAATATTTGCCAGTTAAAATATGTACCACTTTCTTCCTGGTGTGTTCTAGCTCCTCAAATAGACTATAAACTCCTTGGATATACTAATACAGTCTTTTTTTTTTCTTTATATTCCTTACAGCAGAATGCTATAGGGCTTTTAAGCCTTTGCACATAAAGACCAGCTATAATAAAGAAGTCTTATCTTCCAGATGCTGAGAAAAAAAAATACAAACTAAAAAATTGTATCCTTTAAATTCTTCCATGTAATGGCTCTGCCAAGATCAATGAATGTCTTAATTCCCTCAAGGACACAGACAAAATATTATTTTGAGCATTATAATTACTTGCACACAGTAGGTGATAGGTAAATACTGAGTAAAATGCCCCAATGGCTGACATATACATTGTGGTGCCATTTTCCCCCCTTTTATTCCTTTCCACTAATTATTGCTTAATGTCTCCAATGTGCTAAAACAAATAATAGCAGACCTTCATGGCTTTATCACGAGCAAGTTCTCAAGTCCCCTGAAAATACTACCTTTCTTCCCATGATTCCAACTAGGCCCATATGTTCAACCCCACCCCATTTCTGATTCTTCTGCACTGTTGATGTATGTTGCTATGATAACTTGTCTTCACCTGCTACATCTAACTCTGAGCAGTGATTTGGAATGGCATGTTTGTAGAACTTTCAGTGACTAAGGGCTGCTGCCCACTGTGTGACTACACAGAGGTAACAAGACAGTAAGTAAACTATGAAGACACATGGTTATCAAAACTCCAAGAGGTCCCTGTCCACTACAGTCCTGGGGCCGAGGACAGGCTTGTTTTCCCTGCCCTCTCACTTACTCTCTACTCCTCTTCCTTTAAGCCATACAATACTGGATTTATCAATATTAAATCTGGATTTGTAGGATCCTAAGACCACCAAACCCTGCCAGCCCCAACTTAGCCCCCAAAGCTCATGTGTAACTTACTGTAGTTCAATTACCTGTATAAGAATCATCATTCTGTTACTGTTGCTGCTGCCTTTGTTACTCCTCTTGGAAACCACTACACTTGCTTTTTCTGGGCAACATTAGCAGAAGTTCACAGGCACAAACATCTGCTGTTTCAGGTACCCAGAGATAGAGAAAGGGTCATCCATGTTGGTGTTGGTCATACAGGCTAGCACAGCTTCCTGGTCAAGGCAGCTTCCTTAGAGGTGGTAGTTTCCTGATAGGGGCCTCAGGATTTTGGTGGCTGTGACTGGGAGTGCTGGCAGCTTCTTGGTTGTAAAACAGGATCTGTTGGTGTGGCTTTCTGAGAGTTCAACCCATTTTGTAAGTCCCCCGTCCCCAATGATTGAGCAAATCATCTAATGCCATACACCAAAAACCTCTCTGCTAAAACCAGTTGCACCGTATTCTGCTTTCTGCAAGTGAAACTGACTGACATAGGGCCAACCACCTACCAGGGGTTGTCTGAAAGCAACAGGCAACACACAGTTCCCAAGGTCCTATTCATTGCTGAGTGAATATGCTCCACAACATGTCAGGATAGAAAGCTCCATTATTCATTTTCTGGTGCTGCATCTCCTTGTGTGCATTTTTATTAAAGCCATCGTTTGTCATGTTAAGCAGCTGTTGCAACATAAAGAGAAACTGTCAAATAATATGGCATTTGGAAATGGTGACATTTTCCTTTTAATGTCTTTTTCCTCCATCTCCCTCTACCCTCTTTCAAACTATTGCTGCAGTGGCAATGGACAAGGACCGTCAGCCTGACAAGTGGCTCTGTTTGCTGTTGAATAAAAACAGAATGGGGAACAGGCTCTTCCTTGTTCTCAATGAGTTCTGCAATCTTCATGGGAAACTGTAGCCCTCTGCTCTCTCTGCTGGAGGCACCAAGTACTCATATGACAAATCAGAGTTTGGTTACCTTTGACACATAATTTTGTTGATGAGAAAGAACACTATTTACTCTTTAAAGCTGCCTACCACCTGGAACCATGGATTAGGAAGTATGGGTATCCCCAGGTGTAAGGAGCTCCTCATAAGGCCCATGCCTGGCACTCAACTTCCTGGCATTCTTTGCCCCAAACAGTAACAGTAAGTATGACAATACTGCATTTGTCACTTATTTGCTTTTAATCAACTTTGTTTACTAATGTCAGAGTCTACCTTGGCAACTTCATTGGTGAAGTCTCTTCATCCCCACTTCAAGTTCAGTCCTGGCCTAGATTTTAAGATAAATGTTGTCCTTATTTTGAGGGATTTAAGGAGTGCACGATGCCAGCCTAGTTCTGAGCAAATGGGCCTTGCTGTAAAATATAATCACCCACCTTCCCCAAAATTACTAATTCAAGTATTCCATGCTTATACCTCAATTCCCTCTCCGACCGGGGGCTTGTCCAACCATTCCCACCACGATGCATCTTTGACTACTTTGGAGCTTCCTGACCACTGACTCCTATATTTTCTGTCAAATTCTAAGATCTCCATTATCTGTGCTTCCCTCCTCAACAGCTTGGATAACATGGTCCCTTATTCTAATTGGTCCAACACCCTAAATTCCCTTGTTCATTACTCTTTCTGTCACAAACTTCTTACCAAATTCTAACCCTGGATGAACTCAACTTTCTGGGCATCGTTAAGACACAACAGGGAAGAATGATTCCTTTAGTAGCTCACACTCACCACAGCCACGTGGCTCCTCACACCTATCCTACAGTTCTACTCCTCATTGGTCAACTCACGCTTCTACTTTCCACGATGTGTTTTTTTTTTTTTCCCCTTCTCCATTCATCTCCATCATTTGAATTTCCATTCACATTGCTGTTGCAATCAACCAATGATCACCTTCTAATTTAGAGAAGTAGAGAAACCACTAAATGGGAATGCTCTTGTCTTTCCTCACCAAGCACATAAAACTGTCTGTGTTTGGATTCTCCTCCCTCTGGTTACTACACAGACACTGTCTCCCCTGTTATGTTCACGAATCACTCTACTCATGCTTTGGATTTCATCTTTCTTGATTTCTAAGGAAGATAATTATAAGGGATACTCACTGTACTTGTATATTCAGTCTACCATGTCAAGTCCACCCTTCCCATTGGCTTTTAAATGTTTGAAAAATTAAATGAAAGTAAGAAAAAATTACTTAGACCTTCAACTTCTTGCAGCTATTTCTCCATTACTCTCCTCATTCTGGACAAGTATCTCAAAGAGTTCTCCAAGGATGATATTTCCTGTTTCCCATCTCCTAATCACACTTGCACACACACACCAGTACAGCCCTTAACCCATCACTCCACCAACACAGTTCTTCTTATGGTCACTGGTGACTTCAATAATACTATTTCCACTGGATATTCGTAAGTCTTCGTTGTTTTGATTTCTCTGCATTTTTCAACACTATCTCCTCCTACAGATGCTACTTTTCCTTGTTTTATCTTTTTTTCATTGCAAGTTCATCATCATCCACCTGGCTTTCAACTATTGGAGCTCTTCAAGGTCTTCTTATCATTTCTTCCTATAATTTCTCCAGAGCCTATAGCTTTAGCCATTACTCATATAAAGATAACTCACCAATTTGTCTCATAAGCCTAGAGCCCTCTACATATCTGTATCTATCTGTCTATCTATCTGTCTATATAGATCGAGACATGTAGATGTACAATTGCCATTCTGTCATCACTTCTGGGACTTATTTGTTCATTCTCTCAACACTTACTGAGGACCTACCATGAGCCAGGTACTGTTCTAGGCATTGGTAATACAGAAGTGAACAAGATATATAATATCATTGCCAGATCAAACTTAATATGGCTATAGTGGGATGATAAAAAGTAAATAAAAGATAAAAATATAATATAATAATAGGAAACAATAAGTCCTCTGAAGAAAATTAAAGCAGGCTAATAGAATAACAAATGAGAAAAGTGAGGTTATAGAAGTTCTCTCTCAGGGCACCTGGGTGACTCTGTGATTGCTCGTCTGCCTTCAGCTTAGGTCATGATCGTGGGGTCCTAAGGAGCCCAGCATAGGGCTCCCTGCTCTGCAGGGAATCTGCTTCTCCCACTCCCTCTCCTCCTCCTCCCTACCCCCTCCCCACTTGTGCTCTCTGCTCTCTCTCAAATAAATAAAATCTTTTTAAAACATTTTTGAAATTCCCTCTCACGAAGAGTTATTTGATCAAACAAAGTGAGGGAATGAACCAGACGAAGCTTTGGAGGAGATAATCTCAGGCACAGAGCATAGCAAAGATAAATACAATCATGCAGGAGCATATAAGGTGAGTATATAAGCACATAATATCATCATAAAAATATAACTTTAAAGATTCCTTCTATTTAATCAACTCCTTCAGCCTGGAAGTCCATTCAGGTTTTCTAAGCAAGAAACCACACTTTCCATATTCAATCCATTACCAAGTCCTGTAAAATTTATTTCTCTGGCTTTGTTCTCCTAGTTAGATATTTGATGTTATCAGCAGCTATGTCTCTTCCTCTCACTCTGCTTCTTCTCTTTTTTTTAAAGATTTTATTTATTCATTTGACACAGAGAGAGAGAGATTACAAGTAGGCAGAGAGGCAGGCAGAGACAGAGGAGAGAGGAGGAAGCAGGCTCCCCACTGAGCAGAGAACCTGATGTGGGCCTCGATCCCAGGACCCTGGGATCATGACCTGAGCCGAAGGCAGCGGCTTTAACCCACTGAGCCACCCAGGCGCCCTCACTATGCTTCTACTCCAGGATCTCCCCTAACACAGCAGGCGTATCTTCTGGGTAGTGGCCTCTCCTGGTTGCCTCCATCAGATTGCACTTAACCATTACCTGGCCACCTAATTCCTGAAACATAAAGCCTAAGTTGTATTCACGGATGTAGTGATAACTGCTTCTGACCCTTGTTACTTGCCCAACAGAAAGTGTTACTTCTCTGTCCATAGAAGAATGAGTCCTTGGAGGTATATTCCATTGTAAAAATCAGAAGGAAGGGTAATAGTGCCAACAGTTTCCAATTCAGTTTGTATAGAATTAGTTATTTGTCCTATTCATACAAGGAGTAGACAGCTGCTGGATTCGGGTGTAAGGCTGGATTTGAGTATAAGGATTTGGGTGGACAGCTGCTGGATTTGGGTGGAATGAAGCTGACGGAAGAGCTCAAATTCAGAACATAGGATTTGATGGTATCTCAGATCCTTCCACTTAATGAGGTCGTATTTGGTAAAGGAAACTATTTCTTTCATCAGAAATAGCTCTAATAGGGCACCTGGGTGGCTCATTGGGTTAAGCCCCTGTCTTCAGCTCAGGTCATGATCTCAGGGTCCTGGGATCGAGTCTCGCATCTGGCTCTCTGCTTGGTGGGGAGCCTGCTTCCCCCTCTCTCTGCCTGCCTCTCTGCCTACTTGTGATCTCTCTGTGTCAAATAAGTAAATAAAATATCTTAAAAAAGAGAGAGAAAGAAAGAAAAAAAGGGAAATAGTTCTAATAAAAAGTAGACAGTCATTTATTAATCCTTTAATCATTAACACTTGATGTGACCAATATCATGCCTTTTTGGAGGCCAAGGATTAGGTTAGCACATATAGTAACAAACAACTCCAAATTCCCATCAGGTGTTCAAGTTGATTTGCAGAAAAATGGGATGATGATTTTATAATAGCTAATAGAGTTTCTGATTTAATGCAGCTGCTAGAAATTAGCAAGGACTCCATTGAAAGCTTCCCAGTCACTTATAATAACAGGATAATAAATCATTCCCAGCACTTTCTGGCATTTATGATTCTATTAAAAACATAAGACCTGGTCCAGCTACTCTTCTCAGTTTGTTTCACATTTATTTATTAAATTACCTTTTAAAGCTTGAAAAAATGTGTTGCTCTCACGTTGCTACCAAATATATGAATGAGTGATAGTATCTCCATACAATTTCTTATTTTGAAAGGAAATAGGGAAAGAAGAGACAGAATCTTTAGATGAGGCCATCTAAACTTTTTGAAATTTCCCTTGTTTTGGAAGCAATGTACTATGCTGCAGAAAGCACTGGGTATTGACCCTGGAGACCCTTGTTCCGTGTACTTGCTCTTCTACTCCCTGCCCGGGTGACACTGGACCCATCTCTCAGTAACTAAGGGCTTTAATTCTCTCATCTAGAGAAATGGAGATTACCATCTCTCCTCATCATTTAGGTAGTTAGTGTGTCTAATAAAATAATAAATGTACAAGTGTTTTGTTAATTGTCAGGCTCAATAGATGTTAGTTATTTTTGTTTATAAAGGGCTTTGTTTTTTGCTTGTTGGAAACACTTACTCAAACATGAAGCACTGATTGCTAAGCTATTTACTGCTGCTTTGTTCCCCCTGCCCTAGGCTCCTAAGAAATATCTCTCTCTCTTTCTCTGTTGGATCTCTGAGCTGAATTCTCAACTGTGTCAACAATAGCTAAATAATACCCCAAAATACCCAAAATGTGGAACTGGGCCAGCTTCCTCCTTGATTTAGCTCATAGATAGCTATCTATCTACATGCATTTCCCAAATCACAAGAAATCATGTATCATACTCACTATACATGAAGCCACAAATTCAGGCTTATGTGGTCATAGTTTTTCATATTCTTATAAACACACTTTGGCAGAATCTGTGTCATTGAATCCATGGATTGTAAATATAAGGAGGAGATATTTAGGAGCAGTGGGAGCTGCTGTGCCCAACAACAGCTGCTAGACAGAAATATATAGAGCATGTATAGGAGTCTTCGGTGACCCACCTGATCTATGAACTTGTTAAAATAGGAAGCAGGTTCAATATATTCAATTCAAAACTGAGTTTATTAAAATGCCTCTCTGCTGCTTGGTGCTATAGTGAATAGAAAGAAATACAGCAGAGTTTCCTGCCCTAAAGGAGCTTATAATCCCATTGGAGAGATAAGATATGCACACAGGAAATCATTGGAGGACATCATGCAATGATACACGATTGATTAAGAACTGAAACGGGTCAGAGTACACATGGAATTCCTGGTGGAAGATATAGGAGCTGAGCTGAACTGAAAATGTTTTTTTTGACTTGGAGAGACTCAGAGGAAAGAATGGGGATGGAGAAATGATATTGTCAGATTGAGAGAGGCAAAAGTAAATGCTGGCTGCAGGCGGGACACTAGCACTCCTGTCTGGTGGATAAAGACATCACGTTCTGAACACAGGTGGTACAAAGAAATGCTAGTAGTTGATAAACAATGATTGGTCAGTTAGGAAATAAAAGTAGGGAAGTCATTTGCATCAAGCTCAGGAAGGCTTTAAAAGAACACATTTAACCTCAAATAAGCAAGAAGACACAAAGGATTTTAAGAAATCAGTGGCGTGATCAGATTTTGGTTAAAATAGTTACTCTGTTGTCAGTCAGAGTGGAAAGAAGAGTTTGATAGCACAGCGACCAATCAGGAGGCCTTTGCCATTGAAGGGGTTTAAAATTATAAGAGTTTAAGCTAAAGAGACAGCATTGGTGCAAAAAAAAAGTAGTCTTCGTATTGTAAATGTGTTCCAGAGATGTTCCCTTTAAATAGCTTATAATGCGAGGGCTGCCCTCTGGAGGTGCATAGATTATGGCTCCGAAGAGGGTATTAATAAAAGATATTTCTGGGATCAAATTGTCAAAGCTTTTTAACTAAGGCAATATTCAGGTTGAGAGAGAAGGCACCAATCCTTGAATCTCTTCTCTATCTACAGGCTCTTCCCTGGAGACCTCATCTAGTCCTATGGCTTTAGAGATCAATGCTATCTATGCTCATCACTCACATGATACACACACACACACACACACACACACACACACACACATCTTTCTCCAAATTCCAGAATTCTGCTTACCTACCCTCTCCACTTGAGTTTCAAGCAGACATCTCAAATTTGAAGTGTCTAAACCCAAACTCCTTATTTTCGCCCCTCTCAAACTTGCATCTGCTAGCTTCACATCTCAACAACTGTTCCTTGATCTTTTCAGGTGTTCAGGATCAAAACTTTGGAATCATCCTTGACCCCAATCTACCTTTCATATCTCATACCCAATCCACCAACAATTGCTTCCGAAACTACCGTCAACATACATTCAGAATCCCATCCCTTCTGACCGCCTCCGCTGATCTCATCCTGCCCTAAATCCTCTTCCTCTCTCACCTAGATTATAATAGCTTCTTGGGGGTCTCCTGCTTCTGCGCTGTCTGTCATACAGTGGATTCTCAGAACATCAGTAGAAATAGTCTGTTTAAAACACGTCAGATCGCAGCATTCCTCTGGCCCAAAGCCTCCACTGACCCCATCTCATGGCAGTGCAGAGCCTTGGATAATCTGGCTCCTCATTCCCTCTGACCTCCCCTCCTTTCCCACCATACAAGTTTAGCCATATTTCCAGGCCAAGCACACTCCTGCCTTAAGGCATGTGAAATTGCAGCTCCACCTTCAGGCGAAGCTCTTCCTCCAAACATCCACATGGCCGGCTATGTCAGCTCCTAAGTGTCATCTTCTCTGGCTGTGAGGTCCCTGTCTCACATTTTCCCACCCTTCCCAGCCTCAATGTTCTAGTGCATATTGTCACTCAGTACATTATTTTCCTTTCCATATTTATGAATTAGTGCATTTTTTGTCTCTTCCACTGAAACAAGAGCTTGCTGAATATCGCTTACACTGAAGAAAAACATGGCAGCTAGACATGCAGACTTGATAGACATCAGAATGTAAATAACATTTGAGGCCAGGGGAGTAAATGTATTTAATCAGGAAAAGCTTAGAGAGGAAGAAACCAATATTTAAGAGAAGAGGGGAGGAAGGGAAGCTAATGAAGAAGGAGACAGGAGAATTATAAAGTTAGGAAGAAAACCAGTTATTCACAATGAAAGAGTCGAGGGTTTTAAAACACAAGATTTAGCCATTTTGTCAAATGTCATTAAGAGGCTAAGTAAGATAAAAGCTAAATACTGAACCTTGAGTCTGGACTTTGGGAAGATGCTGGCAGCCTTTAGGAAATCACTTTCAGCTGAGAAGAAGCCACAGTACGAGGCTTGAAAGGAGAATGGGAGATAAAGACATATGGATCGCAAATGTAGCTCTTCCCTTTTATGAACTCTGTGAAGGGACGAAGGAAGGCAGGATGGATGCTGAGTCGAGGACTGGTCTGTGAGCAGACAGGGTGTTTCTTGAGGTCTTACCAACCTCTAGCTATGATCTGGAGATAGGAAAAGAAAGCCAGAGATCTTACGTGGATAATCAAAAACTGACACACGATGTCAGCAAGAAACTCCCCTTACTTTCTTAATTACCAGTTTATATTAAATTCCTGCAAGAAGAATTAAAGAAAAGTTTGGCATTTTGTGTTATTATTAAAAATACTATATTAATAATAGGCTGACATTTTTAATCCATTCAACTAGAAATTACTTGTTTCCCCTAGAACAAAAATAGTTCTAAGAGTGGGAACAAAGAAAGATGCTTTTATTTGTTCTAAGTATTTCTTATTTTCTTAATAAAGAAAAAAAACATAGGCCCTGTGGATTTATTACTGATAAGTACCTTATAATGAAGTGTTAGCATGGAAGGCACTTGAAATGCCTTTAGCAAATTTAATTTTTAAGTGCATAATATAGTCAGAAAATTGACTCTAAAAACAAGCATGTACATTTCCATCTTTAGTCTCTCTCAGTGGTGTCTGGGCCATCTCTGCTCAGTTCATAAGCAAGAGATAATTTAGAAAATGACACATCTTCAAGCTCCATCTGAAACTGGGAAAAGAGGCCCAAGGGTTTTCCCTTCAATTTGCTGTGCCCCTGTGCACAAGAAAGAAAAGTCTGCTGTCAATTTAAGGCCTATGGTGACTTTATTTATCTCACAAACTTATATTAGGCATTATTTCATGCCTTACATGGTGCGAGGCATGGGGAAGGATAAACAGAGAATTTGAAAGGTATTACTCTTTAAAGTATGTTCAGGACCACAGCAACCATAAGACAGATAACAATGTAGCGGATTGATTGAGGGATGATTTGCTCTACCTAACAGTGTAACGCTGTGATGCAGACAGGCCACACTGGTTATGGAATGTCAAAGATGGCAGAGATGGGCCTGTATGCAAAGGTGAGCACTGAGTGGCCAAGCCCTGTCTGGGTTAGTAGATGAAGGGAGAAAGCTGTAGACATAATAGATTCATATCTGTTCACTATACCTGAGGACAAACCTTAAAATGGCCTGACATAAATATAGAGGAGGGGTTTGAGCGAGCTGGAAGAGGCATGGTGGGTTGGTGGCCAATGGCCCTGGTTGCCTGAAGGAGGAATGTGGATTTGATACAATAGGGACAAACAGGAACCCTTGCACATTTATAAACAGTTAACAATTGACTATTGACTGGAAAAGTGTTTAAGGAAAATTGATCTGACATTACAGGTAAGAATAATTAGAGAAGAGAGATTTTTTTTTTTTAAGGAAATGAAAACACAGTGATTGTTACAGTCTTGGTTTATGAAGTAAACTTAGACTTAGTTAATTCTAGAAAGAGGGTTAAAGGTAAAAGCAAGTGACACCAACAAATAAGAATAGACAGAAAACCATGACAGTTAAGTCAGGGTTCAATGACAATCCTCAGTTTCCAAACCAAAGTAATGAAGAAACAAAGGGACACATTTTTTTATTTAGCACATATCAAGGGCATTTCACGTTTTTAATCTTCACACCTTTATAAGAGAAAAAAAATCAAAGTTTAGAGATGTATTTGTGTAAGGTCACACATATGGACATGGGTGGAGGTGAGACCCAAACACAAACCATTTGACCCTAAGCCCAGGGCTCTTTCCACTGGATAAGGATCTGCGGAGACTTAGCCTTGATTTCCCTGCTCTCACATCCACTTTTAAAGTACCCACCTCTGCTCTACCACACCTCCCCCATATCCCCAGTAAATGTGGTTATTGTTCCTTGTGCAAGCCCGGGCTTCCTCTACCTCCACCATCCACTGTCTCTTCCTCTTCTTCCTTACTTGTCTTGGTTAAGATTTAAAGGCTCGGGCGCCTGGGTGGCTCAGTGGGTTAAAGCCTCTGCTTTCAGCTCAGGTCATGATCTCAGTGTCCTGGGATCAGGCCCGCATAGGGCTCTCTGCTCAGCAGGGAGCCTGCTTCCTCCTCTCGCTGTCTCTCTGCCTGCCTCTCTGCCTACTTGTAATCTCTCTCTCTGTGTCAAATAAATAAATAAAATCTTTAAAAAAAAAAGATTTAAAGGCTCATTCTTAATGTCATCTACCCTACCAAGTTTTCTCATGTCTCCCAAATGCATGTGATCAATGTCTCCTTTGAACGACCTCTACCTTTCTCTACCTCCTCTCTACCTTTCTCTACTCATATTACACTCATTGGGTGTTTGTCTCATCTATAATATTAGGTTGCAACTTTTTGAGAATAATATAAGATTTCTTATCTAGCAAGTGATCTTTATTATTCCTTTATAGTAGGAATTTGTTGGACAAGAAATGGAGAAGGTAAAAAAGGAGGAGAGAAAAGGTCTTGGGCTTAAGGAACAATAGGTCTTATAGCTATACAGGTCTCAGGGGCAGGAGGGGAAGGTGTAAATCTACCCTGAACCTGGAGCAAGAAAGCCAGTTTCTTTGGACTCGTCACTTCACCACTCTGGACTCAGTTCTTCCTCCAAAATATAAGGGATTTGGATACCCAACAGTCACTAAAACCATGTCCCATTTTAATATTGTTTCTTATATTTGCAGGCAGAAAGTAAAAATCCAGGGCTTGATCACCTTATTAAACTCAAATATTAAACTTTTTAAGGAATCAGCTTCTGTCCAATGGTCAACTTTAATAAATCAGTTCACTGTAAGCCCAGCATCAAGACAGCTCAGCTGACTGCGCCCCCTCTCCCAAGGGTGGGACACATGCCAGAGTTCTCTTTGGCCCCTGGGTCCCTTGTAAATCACAGAGTTGATATTCCTGTTCCCAGCCTGGGTAATGTGCTGTGGCTTATTTGCATAACAATTACATGCATTAGGAAGGCTACTGATTGGAGAACTCCTTGCCAAATTATGATGGCTTTTTGAATGAAGCTGCCTTTCTTGTCTCTGAACAGCTGCTAGTGGTATGCTCAGTCTTCAATCACCACAGGCAGAATGGCACCCACTCCCTCCCAGCTTTGAAAGTTGCTTTTCCAAGAAAGAGAGTCATCCAGGCATCTCTCCCTGTCAAAATCTCTGTTTAAGCATTGCCAATTGACCTTTTCCAAGCAGGACAGCAAAGACTCTCACAGACCACAGTTTTGGAGGAAAAACAAAGAAATGCCACCCAACAACAATGCTGGGTAGATGCCTTCTTGGGTTGGTGCCTGGCCTCTGTTTTCCCATAGCATTCCTTGCAAATTCTAACCTAGTATTTATCTCTTTGCAGACTAATCCCTAATTTACTCCTCTATCACTGTGGCTTGCTTCCTTCAGATCCTAGGAATATCTCCCTAGGATATCTTCCTATTAAAAAATATATATATATATATATCCCCTACCTCAGGAGTTACCAGATAAACACTCTTTATATGAATGAAAGCATAATAATCATTTTACAGATGGGGAAACTTAGGATAATTAAGATTAAGTATGCCACTGGCTATCACACTCAGTAAGAGTCATAAGAGGAGATAGGAAGCACATCTCCAGCAGATGTGGACATCAAGCTATTCAAAACTGGACGTCTGAGATCAGGGATTGAGAAATGTGATATGCCTATTACCAAAGCTAACCCCCGAAACTGGAAGAAATATCTGGCATTTTGCCTGAATCATAGGTGGGCTACTTGATAGAAGTTTTTGATTGAAATTAAGGATTGTTCAAACAAGTAAATATTTGAATTAGGAAACCATATAGGGAATTGAGCTCATAAAGTTTCTGGGTCTTTGTATCTTTAGAAAGATTTTCTCCTATTAAATGGAAATTGAATCTTAGTTTAGGGTTTGGAATACCAAAACAAAAATGGGTAATGGAGAATTAATTATGATTGGGAAAAAGAAAAATCCTTGTAAACTAAAACCAGAAGTTCTCTATAGATTCCATGATCCTCTAGAGGCAAATTAAGTAAATCTACTAAAGATGTAAAAAGAATTCCAATAATGAGTCTTATAAAATTTGAACCTCTTAAGCTCCATCTAATGTATAATCTCACAGGTTATCCAGACCAGCACCCTAAAAGAAATGAACCCAAATGACTCAAGGAGACCATGTGAATATTAGAAAGAGCACAAGATTTCAAAAGCGGTTTCTAAATCTTCCTTCAGGGGGTACATCATGGTGGATAAGAACTGACCCATTGTCTCTAGGAATTTACTGCCGTATGTAGGATTAGTAAATATAAACTTTAAAAAATGAGACATTCCAGCTCTAGTGCATGAGAAGGCTATGAGGAGAAAATTTGGGGAGTTCTTTGATAACAGCTTTTGTAGGGGAGAGGAGTAAAGGAGGGCATTTGGGAAAAGAGACTTCTACACTGACACCTTTAGGAGCCCAGTAACAGAGCCTGAGGGAAGACAGGGTTGGAGGTAAAGGTGAAAACATCAACAAAACCCACAGATCCTTGCACATGCATTTGGAATAGCAAGTAGTTCCCTGTGGGCAGACGTTGACAAAATGGAAGGTGACAATGGGGCAGGCTTGAACATCCCCAACTGGGCAAGAGCTCATGTGCTATAAAGTTTGGGTCAATTCTTAAAGTAAGGTTGAACTACTCAAACATTTATAGTGAGGGAGCTGGGAACACAATCAGAATTGTGATGTCAAGTGATTTCTTAGCCATGGTTTGGAGAATGAATTCTAGGGAGCAAGAGTAGAGATTGGGATGGTGGTTAAAGTTAAGGCAGTGATCATGGAGTAGGTATGGAAGAAAAAGAATGATCTGAAGACATGTGGACAAATTATTAAACTAAGAATGAGAAAACACTAACCATTTACCTTATACATTTGTTGTAAACTTAAATAAAACAATGTTCTGAAACTGCCATATGTGTTGCTAGTTATTATCATCAACAAGATGGGACGTGGGGAATTTTCTTTCAAACAGCCCAAATAATAAAGCAAAGAGAACTCACTTATGCCTTCAAAATATTTTTATGTCTCTTTTTGTTAGGAAAAATTTGATAACAGAACATTTCTGGAACAAGATTCTCCTGGAAAGACAAGAGTGGTCAGTGTTCCAGCAAGCAACCATATTGAGAGTCCACCCACTGGTCAGGTCTGTGTTATCCTCCTTATCTGCTTTAACCTCAGGGTAAAATGGCAGTTTTATTAATATTAATACACTTGCATAAAGTGCTAATTTACTCCATCACTTTCCTAATTAGCTCTATTGAATTGTGAGACTCATCTGCATGAATAATGAGTCCCTATATGCCTTTTCCAATGTCTGTCTCATCTCTGCCAAGGGAAGTACAGAAAGTAAGAACTACTCATTTGTAATGCTTTGATCATTTTGGAGAAAAATAGTCTGCTTTCTGAGAAGACAGTACAGGCATCAAGAAGCCCTATTAATTAAACCTAGACAGAAATTGGGAGGACTGCTCTACCTTTGTTTTAAAATAAATAAAACAAAGTTTCATTAGATTTTACCAATTCTTCCTCTTGGAATGCTCTAATGAATGTAGTCATCTTTCTAGTTCTGACACAATCCCATTCATATGCTGGTGTCACAGGATGGATTAAGGTGATGAGGTGAGGTCAAGAAGAGTGGGTTTATTTGACCAAAAAATAAAACAAATCCATACTTCCTTTATTCTCTGGACTGATGATCTCAATTGGATTGAAAATGGAGCGGTTCATAAAACTGACAAAAATCAATGTCAAGAATATTTAAAGAACTCCTAACAATAAGTCAATGAGAAGAGCACAGAAACTCAATAGAAAAGTGGCAAATAAAATGAACAGGTACGGCAGAGAGGAGGAAGTACATATGAAGAGATGTCCTACAGATTCCAAGACTAAAATCACGTAGCATTTTATGCAATTTGAATCAATCTGTAAAAACTAAAATGTCTGATACCACTAGGTATTGGAGACAATGTGATTCCTCTGTATCATTACACATTGTCAGTGAGAGTATAAATAAGCATTTTAGTACACATTTTGGCAATACCTTTCATGTTTAAATGTTCCCAAATTCTGTGAGCTAGAAATTTCACTCCTCAGTATGTATATAGATAGCAAACTTGTTCGTAATAGGAAAAAATCATGAATTCAACTTAAATACCTATCAGCATAAAAGTGGACAAACCAATTGAGGTATATTCACAAATTAGAAAAAGATACAGCAGTCAGTGCTAATGAACTACAGCAAAATGCAAAAATATAGATGATCTTAGAAATATAAGAAATGAAAATCCCCAACATTACATATCTCAGAATTGCATGGCCTTTTAATGAAGATGAAAAACAACAAAATAAAAATTTAATTTTAGAGAATCATATATATGTAATGAAATTGCATAACAATGAAAGCATGAGATGAACACAGGATTCTGGATGATGGTTTCCTTGGGGTAGAAAGGAGGCAAGAGGAAGGATTGGTGGAGGGACCATTTGGTTGAGACATAGATTGATGCCAAGAACTTAGCCTTTGTGGTTTTGGGAGAGGTTGTGAATCTGTATTTACTTATTATAACTTTTAAAAATTAAAAACCATGCTTAGAATAGTGAAGAAAGTGTATCCTGGACCATTAGTTATAAATAATCCAAGTCTGTCCATCTGAGGTTCACTTAGAAAAGGAAAAACCATCAACCCTTATAATGGCTGGTTTTTAAAGAAAAAAGTCCTTCCACTCTACATTAATTTATTATTAAAATTATTATTATTAATTTATTAATTAAAATATTTATTTTATCACCCTTGGATCTTTTTCCTGATTTACCAAACTTGTAGCAAGAAAAGAAAGGCAGGCAGAGCAGCAGTATGAAAGGTTACATATGGATTAGAATGGCTGAGATTAGCTAATCTTGAAATACAGCCCAAAGGGCATGGCATCCCTGGGTGGAAACACAAGAGCTGACGAAGAGGAAAAGCGAGATCAGATAGATCTCCATCCCAGCTATAGGGTCATAGATTCGGTGATTCCAGAAAAATGTTGTCCAGAGGGACAGAATTTCAAGCACAGGGTGGATGGTTAAAGGGGGGCAGAGTAGCTGCATTTACCTTTAAGCCCAAACTCACTGTAAAGAAATGCATTAGTCTGGGGCATCACTGCTCCCAGCACTCCTGTGGGTCCATCTGGGCACTGAATCCAGAGGATGGTCACCTGCAGTGACAGCAGCCCTCCTGTATCCTAGCCAACTGATTTTCACAACAGCCTCAACAAGAAGGGTAGGCGTTCTCTTTTCCTATGTCCTACACGAGAGCTGAGGTCTGGAGAGACTTCACTTTGGCCACCTAGGAGTGAGAACTCTGGTCACTGGCCAGCCACGTCCTCTCCATGGCGCCATCCAAAAAGGAAGGACTAGGTGGAAACACAGAGTTCAGACGAACATTTGTAGAAGACCTGTGTCGCTGCATTACAACCTTTATCTCATTTAGTATTTACAATATTCCCCAGGAGGTAGACAATGCCATTATGTCCCTTTCAAGAAGAAGAAAATGGAAACTTCAGAGAACTTATATTATTAGCTGCGTGACCTAGAGCAAGTTGCTCCACACTCTAAAGCTCCACTTCCTCATCTGTATAGTAGAGACTATAATATTAGCTAATCCCACCGAATTACTGGCAGGAAGAGTGAGGCAGCTAATATGTTTTCTTTGCTTTAAAAAACTAAGTTGCAAAAAGCTTATAAATGGTATAAGTATGGAACCCATGGTATAAGATTCCAAGTCCTGCCCTTTCTACCAAAGCCATGTTGCCTGACAGGGGAAAGGGAACAGAGAAGGCAGACAAGTCAATTTTAACCAGATAAGCAGCACACCACTGCAGTTCCATTCTGAGACCCACTGCCCCGAGGATTGCCATAAGAAAAAGATCCACAATTAATTCTCACCACATACCCTTCTCCACACCTGCCAGCGCTCTGCATAAGGCATCTCTCCACTACTTGGCTATTATTAGAACGGCAAACTAAAAATCTTTTGACTGGCAAGAGACCAGGACATCAATTTTCATCCTGCATCTGCTTTAAAGAGTAGGAGTGAAGTTAGATTACCAGTAACATTTTCTCAGTGGAAAGATTGCCTGGATCATATTTGTATTCATTTTCATAAATGCAATATACAAGCCACTAATAGAACAAAATCTACTAATTAAATTTCATTCAGTAATGCATTTTTCACCTTAGCTTAGCGGTGTCCTCGTACATTTCTACTATTATTGTGCTAATAATATCTTATTTAGCTTATAAATGGTGCTTATCATTAATCTGAAATATTAACAAGCATCAATGAGCCCAAAGTGACAGCATAGTAAATAATTTGAAAGGGCTCTACGCTGTAGGCCTATTTTTGCTTAATTTAATTTATTTATTAAAAATTAAACATATGGATTTAGAAAGATGCTAGCCCGGCTGCCATGGCATTTCAAACCTTCCATATATGCCTAAAATAGGAGATACAGAAGCAGCAGCAAACCTGAGGCTCCTGCCATTGAAGGAAAGGCTCTTCTTACAATCCCTTCATCTCTAGGGCTGGACAAACTGTTCAGTGTCCAACCAAGACTGATTTGTGATACCTGTTTTCATTGTGGTCTAGTTTGAGAGTTAAGATCATTGGGTCAAGTGTTTTATTTCAGAAAGGTTTATAAATTCCATATTCATCTTTGGAAAAGAATTATAATATTTATATTGTCAATACCATGTGTATGGGCTTCAGTGTTTACAGCATGCATGTGGGATTTTGGGGACAATCTGGCATATATTAGCCAAGGGAAAACATTTTGTACTAACACTGTGACACTGGATCTCATAAAACCCGAAAATGGTAAGCGGGACCAATATTACCATGATTATCCCACTGTATTGACAAGAACGCTGAGGCTCAGAGAGCATGTGCTGTCCTCCCAAGTGAACAAAACAAGATAGAAGCAGAATTTGTCATTAATTTACATGAAGCCCAAAATGTTTGCCTTGAAGTCTCTTTCAAGCCTGATGTTCTTGAGTTTTTTTTTTTTAAGATTTTATCCATCCATTTGACACAGAGAGAGAGATTACAAGTAGGCAGAGAGGTAGTGACAGAGAGACAAGGAGAGGAGGAAGCAGGCTCCCTGCTTAGCAGAGAGCCGGATGCAGGCCTCAATCCCAGGACGCTGAGATCATGACCTGAGCTGAAAGCAGAGGCTCCAACCCACTGAGCCACCCAGGCGCCCCTGTTCTTGAGTTTAGATGCCTGCCCTTTCTCTAGCCATCTAAGTCTCTTCCAGAGAAGGAAAAAAAAGCTTCTATCAGTATTGGAACAAGTTCTCTGTTGCACATGTATTTATATGTCAATTTCATTAATTCCTTTACATATTATTTATTCAAAATGAATATTTATCAAACACTGACTTCATGCTAAGCAGTGTGTTAAGCATCAGAGACAGAGACCAGAACAAAGAGAAAAAGCTCCCTTGTCCCCTTGGGATGTATGTCCTCAGGGGAGGAAGGCAATAAGCAAAATAAGTGAGAATATTATATGACATATTAGGAAGTGTTAGGTGTGGAGGGTAGTAAGTTGGGTAAAGTGTGGGGGGAAATGTGGTGGTTGTGAAGAAAGGGGAATAGGACTAATTTAAAATTGGATAATTTTCCCTTTTGGACTTTATCAGAGGATGGGTATCCAATCCTCCTCCTCCCCAGTATACTCATAACATCAACACATTGCTGTTGCCTAAAGCTCAGACTCTTCCTTTCCCAAGACAGAGGATATTGGGATTTCTATTTGTTCTCTAATTGGCTAGGACAACGTTGACATCCAGTGGTGAATTCGATTAATCACAGGTGGCACACTTGTTTTTTCCATCTATGGATAGGGTAGGGTGTACGGTGTATGGGATGGATGGCAGGGATAGGAGTACTAGCTAATAGGTTTTTACCACAGTTCAGTGGGAGGTCCTCTGTAGATCCACGCCCTCACCAGGTTCAACTTCCCATCACCCTCCTTACATTGTTCCTACACTGCCTTGATTTGGTTTCACCAGCTTGTATCTTACCATATGTAGTTTTTTGTTTTTTGTTTTTTGGTTTCTATTTGATGTGTGGATATATATACATGTGTTTGCTAGGTATCTATGTGAATCTGTGTACATGTGTATTTCCTATGTTGCCTACACGTAGTCAGTGCGCTGTCCTTCCTTTCGTGGTACCCTTTCTGTCCTTGGTATTAGTAATGTGGAGAGATAATGACCCTGCTTCCTGATTTTGTCCTTTTCCATCTGGCTGGTGATAGACTGTTTCTAATGGAGCAGAAATAAGCATGGCTGCTTTGGGCTTAGTTCTTGGTCGGCTGGCTGCCCTCCGTGAAGGAACCAGGCGGAAAGCCGCCCTTCCGTAGTCTTCATTCACTGTGGACGCCTTCCCAACGCCATACTTGGAAAGGGCAGAACACACTGCACGGAGCCCCGGCCCTAGCAGACTAGAGTTTGGAAATACAGTAGATCAGGCAGAAAGGCTCTGGAATCTGACTTGACACCCATTTTATCTTTGAATTCAGCTTCCATCAAGATCACATGCCACTGCTTATTAATTCATACATCTTATGTGTTAAGATAATTTTTATTCAGTATTGACAACACACGATTTCCCCACTGGAGTCTGAGGCTGAGGCCACCGCGCAAAGCTGTATTTTGAAATCCTTTTTTACCTCTGGGTATGGGAAAAGCGAGGGAAAAAAAGAGGCCCTCTAACGAGTTTAACACACTGCACAATTAAATATTGATTGGAAACTCTCCCTGAGTATTTTTCCCTCCATCTCTCTGCCTCTACTGGGAGATGTCTAGATGTGATTCCTAAGCTGTCCCCATCCAGTGATTACGTTCATTAGGACACCAGCCTTGTGGTTAAAGCACTTTCCTTACTGCTGCACGTTTAATTAGACAACTCTTCCCCAGAAATTATTTATAGCCCGGCTCCAGAGCTATTGTTAGTCCGAATGTAAATAAGATTCAGGGCGGGAGTCCCAGCGCGCTGCGGTGGCTGGCGCGCTCCTGCCATTAGCTGGCGCCCGGCGCGCGCGCTCGGGACCACGTCCAGGGCTTGGCGGCCAGAACACAGGCTATTAAAAAGCCCAGGCGCGATTTTCTAATTAAACTTTTGATACAGAACCACTCAAAAGACTAAATCTAGCAGGTCAGCCTAAGTACAAGGAGGAGGAGCAGAGGGAAGAAGAGGGAGGCGCTAGCGAAGGAGAAAGGGGGAGCGGGAACATCTCCCAGGAGAGGGGGCGGGGCGGAGAGGGGG
>LNAC01000545.1:239517-322008 GCA_002007465.1 Ailurus styani
GGGGGCGGGGAGGCGGTTGCAAGGGGGCGCCTTAGTCCTTCAGGGACCCGTTCGCGTCCGGGAGAGGGGTCGGAGTAGATAGGAAAGGGGGAGTGGGCGGCAGTGGCAGAGTAGAGAAGAGTCCAGAGTAATCCCAAATCTGTTAAAAAGCCAGGGCAGAGATTTTCAAGTATGTACTAGCATCTGCAACCTCCTATGGCTCAATGGGACCTAGGGAAACCTGACTTCAACTTCTGCACTTGCTGCTGGAATCATACCAGTTCAATGGAACATAGTCCCAGCCCTCAGTATACTCATATTATTGTAAATAATACAGACATACAATCAGACAAATGCAGACGTTATAAGAAATAATTATAACATCAAAAACCACTATTTATTGCGCATTTAATAGATGCAGGCATTTTACATGCCTTGTTTCATTTAATATGCACAAAACCCTAGGATTTGAATGCTATCATTATAATGCCCGTTGTCAGCTGAGAAAATTAAGATTTTAAAAAGACAACTTTTGCAGTTAGTAAACAGCTGACTTTGAAACACAAGCCCCTAAGTAATCGTCGCCTTTCTGTTTACTAGAGTACTGTAAGTGCATCATAGCCCAATGTGTACATTGTGACTAAGGTAGTATACAGGAGAAGGTATTCAATGTTATGGAAGGATATGGTGGCCAGGGAGAAGCTTACCAAGGGGACTACGGATGAGCTGGGTATGTGAAGAATGAATAGAAGTTTGCTAGGCAGACAGGAGGGTGAGGGGAAGGTTATTACTATTGGATTGTATGACAATCTCAGTGAGCTGTGACCGCCACCACTTACAAAGACAAAACAAAAAGGAACTAAGACTCTGAAGAGTAGCAGGAGTAGTAGTAGAAACAACAGCAACAATTACAGTAAGAATATAGTAAAAGAAAATGCGGAAAGTTGAAACTGGAATCCAAAATGCTAAAGAAGCTTAAATTCTCTCTTTCCTTTTTCTTTTCCAAACTTTGGTGTGCTCATCTGGTTAAGGAAGGGAGGAGGGGAGGAGAGTGGAAAAGACTTTGAGGAGTAGAATTAGATTCTTTCAACCAATACCCCAAATATACTTTTACTGCCGTGTATTCATTTGGGATGAAGAGTCTGCACAGAATGCTCTACAGACTTTAGCTTGTTTTTAACAAATGTCAGTCTTCCTCATAGATTAGGCTATTAAGCATGTTGTGTTGTACACCTGGAAAAATTTAAAGGCGCAGAGCAGATGCCTTGCTCAAGACATCCTTACTCCAGTTGCTCATCAAGTAGTTCAGTCCCAGCACAGGGGGACACAAAGGCAAATATACCAGTGGGGAGGGAGCAAAGATGGAAACCCGGCTTACAGTTTTCTGTGTATTTTTCCTTCCTTTCACCACAAAGCAGACGATGTAGCCAGAAAAATCTGTCTAGGTAGTACTTTTCGCCCACCTAGTACAGATGACACCATGGAGAGTCATCCTTCTGCTACCACCTCTGAGGCCAGGCAAAACCATGGCACTTCCAGTAGGGAAGTCAGTGATGTCTATTATTTTAAACATATAATTGATTCTAATTCATCACTTATCACCCGGTGACAGATTTTTATATACTTTATTATCCCTGTAGCAGCACGGGCCCTGAGGGGCCGTTCTCCTATTGTTGCACATTTCCTGGTGAGGCCTCAGCCACGGCTGCTCCGTTATCTGTCTGATTAAGTTAGGGAATCTGGTATCTCTGGGTCCCCAGGTAACTGTCAGCAGTGCACATCCTCCGATCACAGGATTAAAGGAGACTGTTACCCCTCTCCTCCTTGACCTGTCTGTCACAGTTAGTCTTCTGGTTTGCTGATTAATTGGGGACTCTGGGTCCCTAGGACCTGGAAGATAGCTGTCACCTCTGTCCCCTCACCCTCACACACATAGGCACATGAGTGCTCCCCAAACCCTGGGGAAGGGGACAGACACAGAAGATTAGATAGGGCAGCCTTCTGGTCTTTCTGTGGCTTTGCTATCAGCCCGAGCCACCGAACATCCCATCAGGTTTTCCCTTCCCGTATAAACCTTTTTGTTTGGTCTGGGTGAATCAAATTCATTTGCCTGCAAGAACACCAAGGAGCTGCTGTCCTGCCATTGTTTTTCTTGGGAATGCTCCTCTTTTCATTTGCCTCTGCTCTGCCCAGCCTGGACTGGACTGGGATGCATGTGGCACTGATCCAGACTCTCTGGCTCCTCAAAAAGCAGAGAACCAAGTAGGGCATGTGGATGTCAGTAGGAGGGAGAGGGGGGACTCTCATCATTATTCTTGCATAACATCTCAACAGAAGACCCTCCTGGCTGGGACAGGCCCATGGGAGCCACAGTCGGATTCATCTCACTTCTCATTGTATTTGCTTCAAAGAGCCCATTTGGTTCCCACAAATTTCAAAAGTTACCCATTTCTCCCATTCTTGAAATCTTGATCTATACTCACCACATCTTGGAACTGAATCTTTTTCCAGGGTTATCCTGCACACAAATTTTGTCTCTAGAATCACAAAACCCAACTCCTCCCCATGGTCCTTTGATATCTAGCTAGTACTGGCTTTAGCCCATACCAGCGGCTCATGTCCTGTTCAAATTGGGACCAGTAACTTGCCTGACTCCCAGAAAGCCCCTTCTTCCTGCTTTCCCATCAGCGCCCATGCATGCAGGCTTGGGCATACACCCACTCTCTGATCTGAATGTCCACTGACCACTTGTCCATCCTTCAAGAATCAGGTAAAATAATATTCTTCTTGGTGATCCTCCCTGAGTTCTCCAAGAAGCATGCCACATCTGTGCCCAGTCACATTCTATTCCTTATAAAACATATCACATAATTATGCAATAATCTGTTTATGTCTTCACAAATAGAATGTGAGTTAGGTAGGGTTTGCTGAATTTATCTGAGTGATTTGACAGCACCCACCCAATGGCTTTTTTAGACACAGGTTGATCATTTTCTCCATCTTATCACTGGGAGGAAGCCTATGTTTACTTGTTACTATGCCTACCATAGACCTGTCACAACCCCCCAGTGAGAAGCTTTTCTGTATACTTCTAAAGCTCATTATTCACTTTAGTGTCTATTGGTCCTCTTAATCTCTGTCAATATCCATAGGTATTAATGACCAAGAGAGTAAAACAATAGTCTCAAAACAACTCACATTATGGTTAGGAGTGGAGAAAGCATTTTCTGGAGAGATCACAAACCTCTAATGTGCATACAAGTGTTATATACACAAAAGCTGTTTGGAGTCATCCGGTGAACCCCTACCCCCTACCTTCTACAGATGAGGAAACTAAAGGTCATACAATAAGAAACTTGTTCCAAGTCTACCAGTTGCCAGTTGGTGATAAAAGAAGTCCATACTTGTTTAAAATGCAGGTGGGATAGCTCCTTGCTCCCAGCTGCCCTCCCTTTCTGGCACTGGCTCTTCTCAGCTCATCATGGCCATGAGCTTTGCCTCTGGAGAAGGAATTCATGCCTCCAAACCTACTATCACTTCTCTTCCAGATTGCACCCTCCCCAGGTGAGGAGTCTCCCTCTTGTCCCAGTGCCCCCACCCCCAGAAATGACACTGCTGTTTTCTACAGCAAGTGTAAAGCACATACAGACTCAGTTTAGGGACAGTTAATTTCCAATTCTTTCCAGATGGGTTGGAATAATATCCCCAGGTGGTAAATACATTATTAAGAAGGCAGTTTGGTGTGAAATTGGCTATTAAAATATAGATAAAGTTTAATATATTGAGCTCCTTGTCAGAAAAATCACTTTAGAGGGAGCTTATTATTTGTTTGATATTAAAAGAGTCACAGCTCTGCTCCAAGTGACAAATGGAGGGGGGGGGGAAATGCCACTGGTAATGAACAAAAGCTTTTTAACATTTAAATTTAGGTTTTTCTTGTAGCTCTGCATGCTGCCATGAGTATGCCCATGTGGTGCAGCCAGAGGCGGGTGTCAGAAATGTCAGGAACTCAGGTGCCAAGGAGGCTGCCAACCTGGCTTTGAACAGCTTGAGTCTCCCCCAAAAGAAAAAAAAAAAAACTACCAGACAGCAAAAAGGGAGTTTTAGGGTGGTCCCCTTAGCGAAGCCCTGGAAAGGAGATAGGGGTCTATCTCAGGGCAGAAAATCTGAGCCCCTCCCTTCTTCCACCAAAGGATCCCAGCCTCCTACCACAGAACACTTCAGAAGCAACCCTGTTTCAGGAAGTCTGCCTTGACTCAGCCCACCAGTCTTGGGGAGCCATCGTTCCTGTACAGATACTTCACTAAGGCAAATAAATAAAAATTAGAGTTGACACAAGAGAAAGGTGTGTTAGAACTTCAGAATCCAAACCTGGAGGTATATATTTGTTATGAAATACCCTTGACCAAGCCAAACACTTAATAGTCAGTAATCCATGTTTAACAGTGTCAGCTCTCAAGGATGTCCACAATCTATAATTGCAACTGGTTTTATCATTCCTCATACTAGCAAAATCCTGCAGGAAATACGCAAAACTCCAGAATGGAGGAGAAGTCATAAAGGATACATAAAACCCATCATTCCATGTCATTCAAAGTTTAAGGCCTTGGCCTGCAATTTAAAAAAAAAAAAAAATTCTAGGAGAAAGAAGATGGGACGGTTAGGCAGGGGTCTTTAAAAAGAAAATAATAATAATAATAATAATAACAACAACAACAACTATGACATTCAATAGACCTAATTTCAGTATTCAGCACACCCATGCCTGCTTTCGCACACACAGACCCACAAATGCTCCTGAGACAGCATGACTCCTTCCTTCCTAAGAGTGAAACTTTATAACCAGAAAAGCAGTNTAACAACAACAACAACTATGACATTCAATAGACCTAATTTAAGTATTCAGCACACCCATGCCTGCTTTTGCACACACAGACCCACAAACGCTCCTGAGACAGCATGACTCCTTCCTTCCTAAGAGTGAAACTTTATAACCAGAAAAGCAGTCCCTGGTTTTCAGGCTGAGTTGGCAAAAGGAAGTCTCAGCAGAAGGTAAAGAGGGCTGTGTTTTTCACCCAGACCGTATTGTGTCGATGAAACTTTAGTCTTAGTGGAACGCTAAGTGGGACACTAAGGCAGCTGTCCACACAGAAACTTTCCTTCTAGTTAACACCCAGCCGATAGCTGACTACAGCACTGCTGCTTGCTTTGGGGGTGGAAGAGACATTGTGTCACTGACTTAGGAGATTAAGGAAAAATAAGTTGCTGGGACCATCTGGAGTATACATCTTCCAAGTATACTTCAATCAAACACTGCCCAAAGTAGGGACCCCGGGGGGTGCTGGGATCAGTGCTGAGTGGTCTATAGGTCGTCTCAGCCTCAGAGCACTTAAGTGTGGACCGCAGTCTCAGCTGAAGTACAGGAGGGGACTCCTATGCAGCTTTAGCACAAGAAGCATGTGCTCAAAGAGACCCTCCCCGTTTGACAAGGCTCTTCCTAGCACTCTTCCTGCAAATGCTGCAATTAGTGCAATAAGTCTTTTTAGTTATAATTGACAAATTTTATCTTGTAAGTAACAAATGGCTGGGATTGTAACTTCACCTTCGATGGACAGAAAGAGAAAAGTTGAACACAAATGGTTTGAAAGGGATGAAATAAACAGGCCAGATGCTAAGACTGGGATTGAACTCTTGAGGTCTGAACAGGAATTCAAAAAAAAAAAAGAACAAAATAAAACCCTATAATTTTGGAAGGACAGTTCTTAGGATCAAGAATGGATACAGGGAATTCCCCTTAACTTATTCTATTGAATATTCACTCAGCCAGTTAAAATATGCACTATTATCTCAGTTTGATAGATGAAGAAGATGTCACAGAGGTTAAATAACTAACCAAAGTTGCAGAGCTACTAAGGGCAAGGCTAGGGTTCTATTCCAGATCTGTATGAATGTAAAGTACCTACTTAGTTGTCACTGAATCAAGCAGACAAGAAAGCCTTTTCAGTTCTTCATTCATGAATTCATAAAGATCTGTCTTTGAACCTTGGCTTGCCACTTGTATCCATGTTACCCTGAGTAAGTCTCAACGCTTTCTCCCCGGGTGGAAGTGGGGAGTCTTTGCCTTCTTCACCTATAAATGAGGATGATGGGCACCTGGGTGGCTCAGTGGGTTAAAGCCTCTGCCTTCGGCTCAGGTCATGATCTCAGGGTCCTGGGATCGAGCCCCACATCCTGTTCTCTTCTCAGTGGGGAACCTGCTTCCTCCTCTCTCTGCCTGACTCTCTGCCTACTTGTGATCTCTCTCTCTGTCAAGTAAATAAAAAAATGCAAAACAAAAATAAAAAATAAAAATAAATGAGGATGATGATGCCATATCTTTGTTCCTATACGGGTGCTGTGAGGCTAGATAAGATGGTACATATAAAAGTTCTCCGTCAACTCCTAACATGTTATTCAATATAAGACAGACTTATAATGCCATTGTTCATCTCATTATAGAGTTATTTTTGTAAGCATGTGTATGCGTGTCTAGAGAGACACAGAGAGAAAGAGACAAAGATCAGATAATTGTAAGTTATTCTAGAATTAATCAATCTGCTAAAACCTTCTACTCCAACTTTGCATGATGCTGGAGAGTTCCAAGACTACTTGCAAACGCTGATCCTATTTGAACTGAAACAACCTCATGACTTGCAGGTATGAGCTTCCTCACATCAATGGGAGAAAATGAGACCTGTAAGCCTATGCCTTCTTGGTTATACCATAAAATATCGAGTACAATTTCTTCATTCATCTGTGATTGGTAGCATATGCCAAAAATTTGAGAAGGAACTGCAGTGGAAAACAAATAAAATGTTATCCATTAATTCATTTTTTCTTTAAATTGAGAAAATGTCACAATTAGAACTTGAATTAGTTCCTTGTGGCTGCCGTAACAAATTACGACACAGTGGCTTCAAACAACAGAGATGTGTTGTCTCACAGCCAGAAGTCCGCAATCAGCATCATGGGACCATAGGGAAGAATCCTTTGGTTGTTTTTTTTCAGCTTCTGCTGGCCGTTGACATTCCTTGACCCGGTGCCACAGCATTCCAACCTTCAAGGTCAGCACATTTAAGTCTCGCTCTGCTCTATCATCGCATCACTTTCTCCTCTGTCATAAAATCTCTCTCTGCCTCTCTCTTATAAGGATGTATGTGATTGTGGTTAGGGCTCTCCCACATAATCCAGGATAATCTCCCTATCTCAAGACCTTTAACTTACCCACATCTGTGAAAATCTCTTTTTGTCATATAAACTGACATTCACAGGTTTCCAGATAAGAATATAAACATCTTTGGGAAGCCATTTTCCAACCTACTACAGAATTCCATTATTTTACAGGAGCATACTTGGAAAACGTTGCATGCTATAGCTTCTTGTAATGAATTAAGGTCCTGAACTCTTGGATATGGAACTAAACAAGATGAAATTTTTCCAAGAGATAGATAAATGAACAAAGCAGATCTTTGCACACGTCTTGTGTTCCCATCCCCCACTCTCGACAGGTGTCAGAATTTCCCCACACTCCGGGTGGGTATTCTGGAATCACAGGTTGGGGGGCTCCGTCATCCTGCCCTACATGGAGTAGATCACGCCAAGTCTCTTCACCTTCCACTGTAGCTAGCACACGGCTCTCAGCCCACCGCAGCTGGGCGGAAGAGCCAGCTGGAAAAGAGGAGCTGAAGAGGCAAAAACACAGGGACATTGACAGCTGTGTTCCAGTTAGGAAGGAAGTCGGGCACCCACGCACGCATTCCCACAGTGGGAGCAGGCATCCCAGAGAGTAGGTCTTGCTCTGCCTCTGCTATCTAATCTGAGGCGTCCCCCATCCACCTCGCCTGAAAATCATTTCCCATTGTCAACACCCCTTGGGACATAACTGTCTCCTTAGAGACTCTAGGGAGAAAAGAAAGTGTGATTTTGCTGTAGCTCTGACTTATTATTTTTTTATTTTTTGTTTTTTGACTCCTTTGGATTCCTGTGGTGTTGATGTTTTATTAATGGCTCCATGCTCTCCTTAGAGGCAGTTGGAATCCTGTCTATCATCTGCAATTGACAGCCCAGCACCGGCAAGGTGGAGAGAGGAGGGCTGGGGGGTGGTTGGCAGAAGGGAGGCAGGAGCCAGTCTGTAAATGCCCTCCGCAGGCTACTGAGGCCTGACCTTGTCATGCTGCCTTCACTTTGTACTTCTCCTAATGCCTTCCACTGAAAGCCGACGCAGGCATAGCCCATTCCAGAGGAAGGGCTCTGCTCTACTCTACCCATCAGCAGGTGAAGAGATCTGTGCTCCTGCTTCACTTCAGGGTCCCCTTGATGTTAGCTGACATTAGCCTTCTATGGATTCGTCTATACCAGACCCTTGGGTGGATGGGGACTCAGACTCTTTCCTTCCACCGCATTCCTCCTGGCTCTACCCCTCCCTTGCATTGAGGGAAGCTGGATCAAATACCATCTCCCAGATAGCAATCAATGGGTTTTGATGCTTCTGTTTCTTTATCCCCTCACTAACTCCTGTGGACTCACTCCAGTGGCTGTCCCTTCTGGTTACCTCCACTTCCCTGAGCTGGTCTAACACTGCCCTCATTTCCCATCTAGACTGCCGTGTGTGCTTCTCCACTGTAACCTCCTTCCGTCCTTCCTGAGTCTCAAACCATTCCCTCAGCAGTCAGAGCTATCTTTCACAGATGCCGTTCCCTTGCTTAAAGCCCTTAATGGCTTCCCATTAAGCTGGAATGAAATCCAAACTTAGATTAAATCATCACATGCTCTGATGCTCTCCTACCTCTCCAACCAATATCTCTGGGCCCTGATTTCCATCACGTCCCTATTGTCAGCACAGTTCCTGGGGAAGAGGAAATTCTAAAAGATTAACTGTGGGAGGAAGGAAGGAAGGAAGGAAGGAAGGAAGGAAGGAAGGAAGGACTACAGTCTTGCTCCCAGATTGTTTGGAAATAGTGAGGCGTCAAATGTGATGTGTGTACATCCGGCAAATGTGGTTTGTGTCTGTGTGACACTTTTCCACCCCCACTACCTCCACAGTAGTTGAGTGGTCCCTTCTATAGGAATGTGTGGTTGATCATACTGAGTAAGAACAGTATGGCTGATCTCTGCATTTCCAGAGGCAAGGTACTTTTTCGGTTTTACATGCACACACAGAGACATCTGTCTCTTTGTATGTGCGTGTGAGACTCTTTTCTCAAGGATTACAGGTATATTCCAAACCTTCCCACCATCTGTTTCTGGTGGCTCAGTGACCCAAGAAGAAGCTGTTAGGCATACAGAGATACTTCTCAATATATTAAGCACATCTGATCCAGATTTCCCCAGAATTTCTTCTGTGAATCCCATCTTTACTTTTAACCTTTTTACTTTCCAGTTTCCACTATTTTATAAACTCCCTCATTTCAGGAGATGGGAATTCCCCTGGCCCAGGGGAAGAGACACTACTCATTGTTACTCAAGTACCCATATTTATCTTTTCCCTTAACCACAGAATCCTGGAATTTCCAGGTATCCATTGGGTTAGCTCTGGCCCTGTAACTAAATTCTGGCAAATAGGATGTGCGGAGCTTCCAGGACAAGTTCTTAAAGTGAGGACATGCCTTTTCCTGTACTTCTTCCTTCTTTCTGTCTGGAATGTGGACTTCATGGTCCCAGTAATATTAGTCACTTGGTTATCCTAAAGTGACCTTGGGAATGGAAAGTGCACAGCAAAACAATGAGACCTAGTTCTTTCTCTCACTTGAAAGCAATATAAGGCCTTGAACAAGTTGCTTCTTTACTTTTAAATGAGCAAGAAAGTCTTATCTTGCTTAATAATCATAACTTTTGTTGTCGCAGATTAACCTGATTTGAATTAATGAACTCAGATGTTGCACAAGTTTGCACAGGGGAAGTGTTGAAAGTGGCTGGCTGACTGGCAGGCCTTGGTGGCCAGAGCTCTTTGAAACACACACCATTCCAGAAGGTGGCTGATGCCCTTTCATAGTCCCATGCATCTGCCATTTCCACTTTTTCAATTAGAATTGTTGCTGCACCTTTTGCATTTGTGAGGTGTAAGCTTCCAGGCATTGGCCTGACGACGTCAGTCCTACGGGTGCTCCTGGGTCCATCCTTCCACCCAGCTATGGACAATGACCTGGGGGTGGCTGTGCACAAAGTGGGGGCCAAGACAACTATGTCAGAATGCCGCAAAACATCCTTGGACAGAGGTGGAGGACACCAGGCACAGGCATATATCTGCCAAGGGGCTGAGATGGAGTGGTGCTTGCAGTCTGAGCTGGAGACCTGCCTAATAATTGTCTGCAAAATACCTGAGCTATTAATCCTTCACTCTCAAAAGCAATCATAGTCACTTAATTTAAAACAGGAGGGGGGAAGGCAGGGGAAGAGAAGTCCTTTTTTCTGACTTTCAGATCAGATGTCGAACCAGTTCAAGAGCATACACGTCCCAAAAGTATTTTTGCCCCAAAACTCATTGGGCACCTCTACAGGAGCAACACCACAAATCGTGGTGTTGGGGATTTTGCTCTGCACAGCTAGCACCTAGCACAGCTCATTTTAGTTTCATTTTGCCTGCCCTGCCCTTTTCTTGCTTTTAGCAGTTCCCTGTTATCATATTAAAAAATGCCTGAGTTTCTGCTGTCTGGTGCAAGAGCACAGCTCCATCTATAAATGACCTCAGCAGAACTCTGGATTGATTTAACCTCCGTTATCTGTGTGATTAGCTCAGCCACAGAGCAGATACTTGGTGCTTATCAGCCCATTAAAGAGTCAAAGAATGCTGTTACCAGTTTTTTATCTCCAAAATGCACACAAAGCCCTGCTGATTATTCTATTAATTTGTTAATGAACCTGTCCAGTAGACAGATTCTCTGTTCCTTTGGAAGGCAGGGTGGGAAACTGAGCATTTAAAGGGGTTTGAGCCCTCCCAGCTGAAGCTTAGAACTTCGAAGTACTTGTGGAAACTGAGATACACAAGCTTGTTTTCATTTTGTGTTTGTATTCTCATTTAATCTTTTACTTAGGTAATAGGCACATGGAGAAACAAATATATTAGGCTGGAAAAAAAATCAGTGTCTAATAGACACAGGTCCAAGCCAGGGAGACTGGAGGAAAGGCTGGACAGAGAAACTGCAAATGGTAGTACATGTAGCATGTCTTCTTGGGGCTGGATCTTGTTTCTGCTTCTTTTCATTGCAACAAGGATGACAATTCTATCCAAGAACAAAGGATGCTGGCAAAAAATGGTTTATGTTTTTCTTGCATTTGTTGTCCTGTACTTGGGAGCTGTTGCAACTTGATGTTTATCCTCCTAAAATGCAAAGAATTCTATGAGGACAGACACATGTATGCATACACGCTAGTGTGACCAGGGTGCTTTATCAATAGAGTTATCATGTCAGTGGGATCCTGTGGTATGTTCTCTGGTTCTCCAAGGAGTTCACCAACTACTGGAGCTCTTTAGTTTTCCAAGTATTCGGGTAGAAAGATGGCTTTAAAACAGCATCAGTGGCCAAGGAATCCCTGGGCCGTGCCATTAGCTATATAATTAAAGTCAGATCATAGATTAGCCATTTGTGAATTGTGTAAGAGACTGAGTGTGTCATAAGGAGTTTACAGTTGATCACTCTACATGCCTGGAGACTGGTAACCATCAAAACAGAAATCAAAATTAGGTAGTGAAAACAAAGATTCCCATCAAAATCAGAGCAAGATTTCTGAAGAGATCGAAGATGGTGCTGAGAATATTCCTTTCCTGGATTTTTTTTTCTGGTATTGTGTATGCCATGATATGTTATCCAAATTCTTGAGATATATACATTCATATCCACAGACGCTAGCAGTATTCATTGTGGAAGTTAGCTGCCAGTTTATCCTCTCTCTGGGAACTGCCCTCATCAGAGGTCACCTCACTTGACCCAAGGTCATTTTGCTTCATCTGGGATCAGGCTGTCTCATCTGAGATTACCTCACTTTAAAGGGGTAGTCCATTCCTGGGGCTCGAGTTGTGTGGGAATACAAAGATCTGGCACCCTTCCCTCCTCATCTGGGACAACTCTAAAGGGATTTAATCTCAGCTCCAGAGCCTCCTGCAGGATTGACTGAAGCCTCTGGTACAACTACAACAAAATCCATCCTTCCCTTTGGCCAATCCTGATTCTTTCCCTTCTTACACAGACTGTTCTAAGCACACTAGAATAAACTTCCTGCACAAAATTCCCCAGTTGAGAATCTTTTTCCATGGAACTCACCCTAAGCTATCTGGTAATATGAGAGATCTCTTCATAAACATGCCCGATTAAGGAGTCACAGCGAGAAGACTAGGTAAATTTTCCACACTGCTAAAGGCATTAGTATGGATTATGTACTGATGTGGAATGATCACTATTTGGACATATGTATCAAAAGTTTTGATTACTGAACCAGAGTCAACATGTACAGAAATTTCCGGTGGGATTAAAACATTCTTTGATGCTGTCCTATTTAACATAGAACAATAACTTAGATTAGCATTTATTTACTCTTTATCCTTTCAAGAAAAAGGCACGTCGTGTCTACCATACTATAGATACAATCTCTGATCTTGTGAAACTTCAAATTTTGTAAGTAAACAGACATAAAAGACTTGCTTGTCAAAAAATGTGAAGGTACACATTGAGAAGAGCTGACTAATGTGAGAAACAACAGAATCTAGAATAAAGAAGATGCTCACAATCTGTCCAAATATAACAAGTTGATATTACTAGGAGCGCATTAAGAGTAAGTCTATAAAATCAACTATACTGATATGAGATTGGTGAATCTGGCTTAACAATCAAAGTGCAAAAAATCCAGGTGATTGGATTCAGCTCAATCATATCCAGACCAAGGGAGGTATTGTTCCACTGTGTTCTGCCACAGGTGAACAGTATGAAGTGCAAGGTTCAGTGCTAGATGCCAACATCAGAGGGCATTCAGTGGATGATGCCCAGAATGGTGAAAGATCTGGAAATTCACTTATTTGGGGACTAATTCTCACTGGTGCCTTTTTCATAATCTGCAGTTAAAACCAAAGAGCATCACAGAGCCATGTTCCCATTTCTGTGCCTTTGCATTTTAGTCCCCACTATCCTTTACACCTGGAATAGTCCTTTCCAGGCTTCAAGAGACAGTTTGAAAACTCCCTCGTCAGTGAAACCCACTTCTACACACCAGGGGACTCAGCAACTCCCTTCCCTGTGCCAAAAAAAAGGACCATGTAGCCTTATGTCTATCACTGCATTCATCATGATTCATCTTCCTCTAGTTACGGTAGTGAACACAGGGCTGCCAGTGTATCTTATCGTTGTAGTTCTAGCTTCTGGCACAGTGTCTGATATACAGAAAGCATTTGTCACCATTTGATAATTGAATGAGATGTGTGAATAAATAGACAAATGAATGATGAAGAAATGAGGAAACAAAGAAACAAACTCAAAATGCAAGAAGGAACAGTTTGGAAGTAAGCAGACTTAGAAGAGGTGGAAGAGTCTTCAAGTATTTCAAGAGTTACTAAAATATCCTTGTAGCACAATAAAGAAATATGGACTGGATCATAGTTTAATGGAGTGAATCTGTGATTAATTTAATAACTGTGACCAAAAAGTTTCTGATTAATGAATTTCTGGCGATCTGGAAGGAGGTTTCTAGTGATGACTCTCTCTCTAGACTTATCCTATTCAGTGTTTTTTTTTTTAAATCAATGTCTTGAATAACGATACAAAAACCATACTGTCAAAATTTATGGATGACATGAAGCCAAATGGAATAGTAAATAAATTGGAAGACAAAAACAGGATCCAGAAATATCTCAAGAGGCTGGAATTACGAGCTGAGTTTACCAAGTTGACATTAAAATGAAGGAAATAGAAAGCCATGCCATCAGATCCCGAAACAACTGTAAAATAGAAGATGAGAAACGTGTAGCTAAGCTGCAGCATTTGTGAAAATCCACAGGGAATTCAGTTAGGGGTAAGTTCATAATGAGTTCATATCATGAATTGACTTTAAAAGAAGTTAATGCAAACTTAGGAAACACGATTGTTAGTGCAGTATCTAGAATCGTTTTAAGGGATGTAGGTGAACCGCTGCAAGATGTGTTCAGAGCAGAACAACCAAACACGGCTAGAGTTCTTGAGATCATGTTGTTTAAGTAAATAAGAATCTGGCAGGGTAAATCGGGACACAAGAACATTTAGTGGAGATCCTATTGTTAAAGTAGTAAGAGCTGTAAAATTTGCTTCTAGCACATAGGATCAGACTCTTATTGCCAATTTTAAGTGGTAGAATGCTGCTTAAAGTTAGCACATATAGGGAAACTTATTTCAACCTAATAGAAGGTTGATGCATTCTTAAAGTTGCAGTTGTACAAATTTGGTGTTGGCCATTGTGGGAAAAGTGAGCTCTCTTATTACTAGTGACTGAGGGTTTTGAGACTAATACCCAGTGGGACTCTGGTGTCGATTCACATAGGGCATGGGTAATTGGAGCCCATGGTCTTTGGGGTTCCTGAGACTGATTCTGCCTGAAGGAGATGTGCTTTAAACTCCAGAAGTTATGACTAGGATTTATTCAGTGGCAAACCTTCTTAAAATTAAAGTTATTTAAAAATTGAATGAACAGTGATTTCTCTTTCCCTCTGGACATATTGTTATAATAGGGGAACTTGTATTTGATAGGAAGCTGGAATGGATGATCTTTAAAGTCCCTTCAATATCAAGGATTCTGAAATAAAATGGAAAGACTTGGAATAATCAGAAGCATTGGTTTATAGTCTAAGTTCTGACAGAATGTGACAAATTATTTAGTCACTCTTAGTCCAATGTGCTCATCTGGAAAATGGGGCTAGCATCACTTCTTTTGCATATCTTACAAGGTTGTTAAAAAGTCAAAGTAGCATGCCCTGAAAGCTGCTCGAAAAGTAGACTAAGTATAACACAGGATTGATGTGCTCTTGGCATCATTGTGAGTGCTGACACTATGACACTATTTGGATCTTCTTGCTCTTTCATTCACCTACATCCCCCACATCACTCATTCTCCTCTAAGGAGCTGTAATTTATTCTTGCCTGGGTGGGAAAGCACCTGCCTAACTCTTTGTATTGGTCTAGAGCGGAGGCTGACAAGCTTTTCTATAAAGGGCTAGATTGTAAATATTTAGGTTTTGTGGGTTATATGATCTCTATTACAACTACTCAACTCTGCTGATGTAGCATAAAAACAGCTGTAGACAATATGTAAACACATGGCCATGACTGTGTTCCAATAGAGCTTAATCTACAAAACAGGTAGCTGGCCAGATTTGGACTACGGGCTATATAGTCTTCTGATTCCTGGTCTAGAAAAATGGTTCTCTTACTGGGGGTAGTTTTGCCCCTTACAGGCATTGTATAATGTCTGGAGGCATTTTTGGTTATCACAACTGGGAGTGGTGGTGTTCTTTTACTGGCATCTGGGAGGTAGAGGGTGGGGTGACTTTTTAAATGTCCCACAATACACAGGATGGCCCTCCACAACAAAGAATTATCAGAACAAAATGTTAGTAGTGTCAAGGTTGAGAAACACGGGTCCAGACAATAGAAATAATTCCTTTTGCTTATCAGAGTTCCTCAGCTTCAAACTCAACCTCCTGCTTGACTTCTGGAGCCCCAGAAGATTCAGGTTCTAAGTGCTTGGAGAACAAAGAGGGGAATTGTGAACTTTTTGGTTAATTCAAATAAACTGTGAAAGAATTTAATATGCATCAAAGAAGCATTTTCTTTAATAACAGTGTATGCTGCACATAAACTCATAGTTTAAATTGGTTAGATTAAAAACAAAGGTAGAATTGAGATCATCTAACGCTGAACAAAAATAGGTTTGCAGTTGGACTTTGTCAAAGCTTCCTGGATATTTTAGCATTCGGACCATGACTCCCAGATGGCTCACTTCCTGTGGGCTTGACGTTTATCTGCAAGTGAGTTGGGCTGGCATCTCCCCCAGGCATTAGCACCCCTGTTATCTAATCCACCCCCTCGTTCTACAAACAAGGAAATGGGCACAGAGACGTCAGGTACCTGGCTCTTGGTCACATAGCTATTTAGTGGTAGGACTCATTCTAGAACCATTTTTCTCTGTGGAAACCCCTCTTTACTCCCCCACACCATGTGGGCCCTGCTGTACAAAGAAAATGGCAGTTAATTATCACAATATAAAACCTCTCTTGGATATAAAAAAAATACAAGGACTTTCCCTTTATTCATGGCCTAAATCACTTTTTGGTTAGTGTATAATATCTCAAAAATAAAATGTTTAAAATAAGGCAATGAATTAGGAAAAATGAGTTTAAATGATGTACACATCCAATTTATACCAGCCCCATAAGAAGACCAAATTTCATTACAGTAAAACTCAGTATAGCTTATTATATTGAAGTATTCTAACAAAGGTTTATTTAAACATTTTCTTTTGAAGATGAAGTATTTTAGGATGATAAAGATAATTACTCATTGTAAGCATAATGGTCCATTTGACAGAAGGAATTAAATGTAAGGATAATTTCTAATAAAAATTAAAAATCTCTCTTCCACCACCCTACTTTGTAACATACTTTAAAAGGGAGATGGTAAAAAATGCCCCTTTGAGCTACCTCCTCCTAAATCCACTTAACACTGTATAGTCAGGGCTCTTCACTATTGCTTAGGGCAGTGAGTGAAGAAGAGCCCTGTGTTGTATTGGAACCGCAAGGGGATACTCATACGTACAGCAAGTAGTGATTCGGTCTAGGACAAATGTCAGAAAAAAAGTAGCACCATATCCAATTCCAATTCCTGCCTAGTAGGCTGCAAGATTTTCTCTTCCTGCTGCTTCTCCATCTCAGGATGGTTATCTACCACAGGACTTTTCCCACGAAGGAGGATTGGGGCAGCTCTAAAGGCCTCGTAGTTCATTCAAATGCTACCAACCATCTACCAGCAGGATCAGAGGACTACTGCCCACATCTGTATCTCCATACAGGAAAAGGTCCATTGCTTTTATTCCATGATGCACAGAATACACCGATACTTTGAGATACATGCTTTGCTCTGTTCTCTTGGACCGTGGGGCTCAGCCAAACGAGGCTTCCTTTTGGATGGCACATGAAGTCCAGTGGGACAAGTGGGCAGAAGAAATACAGGATTTTAATGGAAGTTGAACAAAAGTATTTCCTATGCTAGCCATTTTGAACATTGACCATGGCCAATTTATCTCCAGGTTTCTAGTCTGCCCTCTCTTCTCCAACCCACATCTACTGCCCTAGTTCTAGTGCCATATTTTCTGTCAAGTGAACTCTTGCATAAACCTCCCAAATTCCCAGAGCTAGACGAATGGAAGAATAGATCAATTCATTTCAGTGTATCCACTCAATGGAATAATGTACATCAATCAAAATGAATGAAGTATAGCTCCAGGCAACATATGGAATGAAACTCTAGTAACACAATTACAAATACAAAAGATTGTGAATAGCATGGTGCCCTCTTATAAATTAAAAAGAAAATACCTAAACGATATACAGTTAAGAAATGTGCATAGATATGAGAAAACCAAATAGGTAGGTTGGAAGATAGGTTGATAAAATTATTGATTAATCTATCAATAGATAGGAGCTAGGAGGATATGGACAGATAGACACCAGTAGACAGAAGTTGTCAGTATTCTGGCTTCTGTGTTGGGTGGAGTGTTTAAAGTATGCATTATATTTGAGAGGGAAAAGAGGGAAGGAAGGAGGGATGGAGGGAAGAAGGAAGAAAGGAAAAATGAGAAAAAAAAAAAAAGCTGGTAGACCACATGTGAGAATGTGGCATGAAACTATAATTGTAATTAATCCCATTCTGTGTGTCTGAGTTCCAAGTGGAAACGAAAATCTGGCCAGTCACTTTTACAAGTTCACCACCTTCCAGAGCTCCCCATAACAAATGCAAGATCCTCCCCCTGATCACTGCCTAACTTCCAGCATCATCTATGGGCATCGTCCATACAAACTCCAGCTGCCCTTGACTCTGAACTTCCTTCCCCATTCTGACAAGTACTTTCAGACGATTCTGCCCTTGGTCCCACTCTTTCCTCAGCCTATGCCCTCTCACTTCTCTACCTAACAAAATCCTGGGCACCCTCCAAGAGCAGCCCACGTGCCACCTGCTCTGTGAAAACTTTGCTGACTTCCCTTGACTCCTAGCACACCAAGCAAGAATGGTCCTGTTCTGGTGTCCATAGTTGTTTGTGTTCATCTCTTTTATAAAGACTTTGTATGTCACATTTTAATTGGTTGAATATTGTTAGCCTCACTTGTATTATGAGATCCTGAAGGACAGAGTTATATTTTATTCATCTGGTATTCCTTGAGGGTAGTAGTTTTCTATTGCCATGTAACATACTACCAAAAATTTAATGGCTTAGAACTGTTATCTCACAGTTGTGTGGGTCAGAGGTCCAGGTGGGCTTGGCCAGGTTCTCTGCTCAGGGTCTCACATGGTGTTGGTCAGCCTGGGCTCTTATGTGGAGAATTTGGGGAAGAATCTGCTTCTGAGCTCATTTAGGCTGTTGGCTGAATTTAGCTCCTTCATTTATGGGATTAAAGTCCCTAATTCCTCGCTGGCACCCAGATCCAAGGGATCACCTTCATTCCTCAGCATGTGGCACCTGGTCGTCTTCAAAACCAGTTAAGGCCTGTCAACTCCCCTTGGTGATTCAGATCACTCTGATGCCTCCTTCTGTCACCAGCTGAGAAAGGGTCTCCGCTGTTAAGGATTCCTATGGAAGTAGTGGGCCCATATGGAAAATCCAGGATACTCTTCCTATCTTAAGGTCAACTGCACCATGTAATATAACAGAATCACTGGATTAATAGATACCTCATCGTAATCACAAGTACCTGGAATTAGGGTGAAACATCTTTAGAAGGCCATTTTAGAAATTTTCCCTGTTGCATTCAATATCTACAACAGAGAATATAAAGAAAAGAGAAAAGAGGGGGAAAAAAGGAAATATCTAAAACTTTTTTCAGCACATCCCACTTGCCCCACACATATATACATAAGCATCTTCACATATAATTACAGCATTGAGACAAGCTGTGAAGCATAGTACAACTTGTCCCCTTAAAGCCAGGCCTATATCTTTGGTCCAAAGAGGTGTTGGAGAATTGCCTTCAGAAAAGATGAAGTGTAAGGATACCTTGCAAGGATACATTGTTAACTTTCACTGATGTCTGTCCAAGTGAGATCTGGGAACCACATCTAAAAAATCACCCCAAGATCCTTGGTAAAATGCAAGGGTCTGGGCTCCATTTCAGATCTGATAAATCAGAATCTCTGAGAGTTGGGCCTTGCAATATGGATTTTAAGGTGATCCTTAGGTGATTCTTAGGTAATGTAATCTTAGAGAACCACCGTTCTGGGTCCCTCTCTCCCTTAGATGATATTTTCATTTTTATCTTTCATGTTTATTTATGATACCAGCTAATGTTTCATGGGGCAGTCAACAGCCAACTTTTCTTTATACCTGAAGTCTGGCAGATAGCTGACTCTACCACTGTCTCACCACTTGCTAGCAGATAGAGGAATAATAACACATGCATTCTTGGAGTGATCAATGAATAACTGACCAGGAGTTATTCTGAATGTTTTTGTTCTATAGAACTAAAAATGGGTCCAAAGACAATGAGAGGAAGACACCAGACACTTGACAATGGTAACCATGACAGGAGGGCAGTGCCTGGCAGGGAGCTGGCTGTCTGCTGAGGAGCTGGGATGCTCTTTGTTGTGACATGTAGTATAACTGCTATCACTGTCTTTTTGTTAAAAGTAATTACTCTCTTATTTAAAAGTCTGGTAGCTAGGGTTTTTTTATTTTGTTTTGGTTTTTTTTTGCTTTTACTTTTGCAAAAATGCTGCAGGGGAGGAACAGGTCTACCATTAAGATGTGGACTGAATAGAGAAACTTTCAAGACCAAAACTGAGTGCAGGAACTAAGAAGGAAAAAAATGTGAATTTATAGTTTCCTTCTCTTCTTTCCTCTTTTCTTTCTTTTCTTGCCTTTTCTTTCCTATGTTTTCTTTTTCTTTCTTTTTTCTTTTCTTTTTTCTTTTAAGTGTGGCCAGCCAAGACGGCCAAGGCCTAGCCAGAAACACTACCATTACCCTTCAAAATGTATGTCAATTCAGATAAGCCCTTTTGCAGGTCAGGAGAGTCTGACCCTCTTTTGAAACCAGATTGCAAGTGAGAGTGGAGGAAAGGAGACATGAATTGTGCTCTGAGCTGTCTTTAGGGGTCAGCCAGTCCATTGTGCTGCTCCTGCTTTCACACCAGCCCCTGAGAAGCGGACAGTAAAGAGCTCCAACTGCGTGTGGGCTGGGAGCCAGCCTCCACCTGATCCTGGAGGGCAGAGGAGTCTGGGGACACAGCGTATCCCCCAGCCCTGTTTGCCCAGAGGCACTTTGTGTCGTCCTCCAGCCACATGTCTCAAAGACAGTGCGGTGGATGTAGCCGCACCAGGGTCAGTCTTTAAACAAGGACGGACAAAATCAAAGCTGTGTCCCGCTCCCATGAGCCACACAGGTGCTGCCATCTGTGTGAGAAACTGGCCACTCCTGCCTTTTCGGTTTGTTGACTGAGTTTGAGTGGAGCCCCAAATTCCCTGTGTTCACCTATAGTTCTCACGTTTGCTGAGCTTTGTCCTCAAAGGGGATTTTACCATGAGCGATCATGACCTCCCCAGGCTGGTGAGATGAAAACAACCAGAGCAGGACTGTCATGCTTTTGTTTTCTGGACACATGACATCTAGCCTGCAGGCTGTGTTTTTGGTTGTCTCTCGAAAGGCCTGGCTAAGAAGATCCCAACTCACAGATTCCCACTTGCAGGCATCAGGATGCAACGCTACAGACTGGGCTCCAAAAGCAGCAGCACATGTCAGGCATTCTGACGTCCTGGATGATCAAAAAAGAAACTTGGGGTGTCTGAATGATGTTTGGGTGGGAAAGGGGATGGATGGTGGAGGTTTGGCCCGTCCCCAAGGTGACCTCTGAACCAGCCCCTCAGCGAGCAGAGAGAAGTGTGGTCAGACAGCTCCTTCCCCAAGTCTCTCCATGCAGACACCACTTGATATTTGAATCTAAAGGTTAATTAAGTGCAGCTGCCAGGCAGAAAGGCCACAATCAATTATCATGTCTTCTTGTCCATTTCAGTCTATTCTTAATTATCTTCATTGGGTTTGGGGAAGGAGGTATTTCCGCCAAGTTTTAGAAAAAGGGAGCTACTTTGTTTGGAATGGACGGATCTGTCCTCCTAATCCATAGCATTCATCTTCCTCACCCCATGGGTCCCACGGCCATCTCAGAGGAAAGGGGCATTGGACAGGCTCTAGACAGAACGTCCTGGAAAGCATTTTTTATGGGCACAGAGTGAAGGGCACATCATCAAGCGTTTCCCTTAAGGTATTTCCCTGATGGCAGGGCCACTCTTGTTCCAACCACTGGTGGCTTGGTGCTATTCTCTGGCCATCACCCTCCCTGGATGTGCTGTAAGGCTCCAGGCCCAGGCACTGGCTGAGTGCCCACTTACCATCTGTGTGTCAACTTTCTCACACACACGCACGCTCCCCCGTGCACACATGTGCACATGCTGAACTCTCTGTCATAATTAACTATTTAAAATTCCACTGCTGCTAATCAAAGCAGCATGGGCTGTGTTCTCATTAAGGAGATCAATTCCTGTTGAATATTCACCTCCAGGGGTGGATGTGGTCGGAATGAGCTGATGGTTTCTGTCTGGCTCGCCAGAGCTAATGCGTGGCTGCTGCCATTGCAACAAAGCCACTCTGCTGTAATCAGTCAAAATAACAAGCAACAGCTCCTTGCAGGGATGCTGGGTGTTCTACATAAATATACATAGAAAGACAGTTTCGAAAAACGGTCTGCCCATCTCAATGAGCCAGGCCTGAGGTGTGGCCTCCCAGGGTTAGAAATGGATTGCCAGTTCACCTGTTTTGAATCTCAGCTGCATCTGTCTTCCCATCCCTCCCCCACAAACACTCCACACGGCTGCACACTAAGACCCACTTCAAACCCTATGGCTCCTTCTGACCCAACTTGTTCCTATTCTGTAGTGGCCATGTCAAGATGTTTGCCCCAGTGGAAGTGTCTTGAGAAGGAGTGGGGATTGGTGGCCCTAGGAGTGCTTTCAGTAGTGGTTTCATCTGCCCAGAGCTGCCTGCAGTGCAGGGCAGACAGCTGGAATTCTTTTGCTTCCTTTCCTTTTCTGGGAACTCAAGAGTAGAGGAGTGGGCAAAGGGAGATGATCCAGATGGATAAAAATAAACTCACTCCTGAAGCTCTTGGCTGGCACCTAGAGACATTAGAGGGTAATTTTTCTGAGCTATGGGTATGAGAGCAAACAACTTCAGGGTCCAAAAATTACTTAATACTATAGAGAAGCAATACATTTTAAGATTTGGGTCCTTGCACACCAATACCACACATCCCAATAAGAAATTTTCTTTACTTTTTTTCTATGTAAAACTTTATATTAGTGACCTGTGAAAGAAATCGATTTTAATCCTTATCCCCAATCCCCCCAACTTGGCATATTGTGTCCCTTGTGCAGATCACAGGATATTTAGCAAGATTGCATGTATATCCTTGCTCGTTCATTGATGTATTCATTCCTATGTCTAATGTAGAACTCACTCCTTATTTTATTCCTCTAGTCATTCTATAAACATTTATCAAGCTCCTGTCATGGATGAGTCATTAGGAATTGAGAATACATGGGCCTCATGGGGCTTACAGTGTAGTAAAAGGATACATCTATGTAAATGAATGAATGCAATAAAGTGTAGAGGTCATTGACTTCTCATGTGGAAATATTTTTTCCAGAATTTTTAGGCCAGAACATTTCCTTAGAAATAATTTTAACTCTAGAGAGGAACAAGACTGTCTTTATTAACAGCCTCAGAAGGCAAATGGTGACTCCAAAAGAGAGACGTCAGCGCCTGTCTCTAGTGAAGAAGATCCGTTGCCCAGTCCAGCATTTCTGTAAAGCATCCTGGTTCCCGAGCTGAGAACTCGGTTGTTCTGTGTGGTCAGCTCAGTTGTAGATAAGATTTACTCAAAAGCTATTAGGTTTCTGCATCTCAGCTAGAGAGAGGATAATCAAGTGAGCTGGGAGTGCAGAGCTTTGTCCCTTTGCCACGTGCAGGAGGGAGAGACTCTCACTCACTTAAAGGTATGAGCCACATGTCATTGGAGGAAAAGTGGCGATAAGTGGATGTCATTTCTAATCTTGCCTTTCATGGACAAAGCTTGGGACAGTAAGGAAATGGGAAATGGCAGCTGTTGCCACTCGGCATTCCCGCTCACCCATCCTTTGATCCTTATCGGCCATTAGGAAAGGTAATTAAGCCAGTGTCTTGCTCACACAGCCACTACTGAGCTGGTCAAAAATAATCTGTATCCAGTGCATGCAGCAGAATAGCTCCACCTGAATCATTGGCATCAGGGGACGTTTAAGCATCCACTTGCCCATGACATGACAATGTGCTGGGCCCTATGCTGGAGAGTGGAGCAGACCCAATGCTTACTCTCTAGCAGTCTGCTTTCTAAGCATGGCCAGTGATCTGAATGCACACAGATAGGTCAAACCACAGTGAAGCAAAACCATTAAACTAAGCCATACATGAGAGAAAGGTACTGACATCCTGTGCAGGATTTAGTCAGTGGATTGCTTGGGGGTGGGAAGAATCCGGGCTGCTAATTAGCAGTAGGACCTGGGAAGCTCATCATGTGATCTCCTGATATGGGCTGAAAGGGGCGGGCAATTTCCTTGCTGTTTGAGATGGCAAGTTTTCCCGGAGAAGGTGGATTTCAAGACATGTTCAAATGATCAGAAAAAATGACTTCGTACAACAAACACTTGAAGGAAATCACCTATAAATCCTGACGGCAAACTCCTCTGAAGGGGAACTTAACGGATGAACTTATTCTTGCCTACGCATGCCTTTCCTCTGTTTTCTTATTTTGATTTTTAACCAACTGACATATTTTTAATATTTATAATGTGCTATCTATGAAGCCAGAGGAAAATATCTAGATAACGATTAATCATAAGGGGTTTAGAGATGAATCTCAAATTTTTGAAAGGATTTTGACTTTATCTGTGGAATGCTAATACTAACTGACATTTAGTGCTTACTCTGGGGCAGGTACTATGATAAGCACTGCACATAGACGATCTCATTCAGTCTTCAAAGAGCCCTAAGAGATAGACGCTATTGTTACTCTCCTCTTACAGATGAGGAAACTGAGGCACAGAGCTTAAGCGACCTGCCTAAGGTTACACAATCAATAAATGAAAAAGTGAACTAAAGTAACCTAAGCCTCCTCTTTGAGGTTTACCCATTATGCCCAGACAACCATTCTCCCATATTTGGCTTTTTGCAGTTAAGAGAGACAGAAACAAGAGCTCTGAAGAGGAAACGCTTGCAAGCTGGGATCATCACAGCAATACATAAGATGCTATTACTGCTCAACCTGCCTGTGGATGAGGGGCAGGCACACATTTGTACACATCCCATCAGGGACGTATTACATCCCATCAGACATGTCTAGTTAATTTTGTCCTTCCTTTGTGGGGGGAGGGGAAATGGGACATTGCTTCTGAAACGGGCTATCTTTTTGAGATAACCTGCTCAACTGCCACCCTGACCTGGGGACAGTGGTTGAGAGTTCAGTGCCATGAGCAGGCGCAGAGCCCTTCACGCCACTGGTGGTTGTTAGGGCAGAAGGCTCAGCACCACTCCGATCTAGGCACCTGTAACTGTCTTCTTAAAACAGCTTTGGCTGGATGTTCACTTCCTCCTGGTGTCCCCAGCCGGGGTTCAGCCAAGCTGTGTAGCTAGACAACTGCTGTGTCTCGCCCCCAGGCTAGGTGATGGATTTCTCCATACAGCATTATTATGTCTGCAAGGCACTTCTCGATGCTTGGGGATGAAAGGAGTTATAAATGAAAGATATTATTATTAATAAGAATGTAGATGAACAAAGGGAAAATGTACTCGCCCTTGCTATCCATCAACTCACCACACTTCACCTAAAGACCATGATCTGCTGGAGCCTCAAGGAAAGCCTATTTGCAGAAATCAATAACTGGTTTTAAAAAATAGATCTAGGCTCCACTGGAGCTAACTATTCAGGGCTTTCTCATAATTCTATGCAACAGTCAATATTAGCTATCACTACCTCAAATAAAGATTGAATTCGAATTTAGTTAAGACTAGTTTTGTATGCTAATCTACCGACTGATTATTAAATGTATTTACTGGAGTTTTGAAAAATAGGCTGTGAGGGGAAAAAAAGAAAAGGAAAAGAAAAGCCTGCATGAGTTTCCTTGATCCAAGCTATGAGGTTAACTGCTAGTGATGGGCTCATATTAGCTTGGTTCCCCTGGCTTTAGAAAATGAATGCTTGGGGAAATCAAGTTTAGTTCTGTGGGTGGCAGGAAGCATTGCCATTCTAAGAATCATAAGGTGAAGGAAAAATAACCATCGCTGAGTCAGTCAGTTCGCAGCATTGACTGAGGACCTACTCTGCACAGAGGCCCAGAGCTAATTGTGCGGAATGTTGAATCCGGGTATCATTAGGTATGACAGAGGAGGTAGCAAACGCCCACATCCCTTGGAAGCATCATGACCCATGAGGAAGACAAATGCCAGTTCACATGAGTAGGTGTTACAGAAACCTACATATATAAGTGAGGGACATCCCATGCTATTTTATAGTGGACAGAAGGTAGGAAGGGTGGGAAGATTTGCCAGATAATTCAGGCAGGTTGGTAGTGAGGAGGAGAAAGTAGGAGAAGGCTAGAGGAGCAAGTGTGTTGAGGGGTTTTGATAGCAGTTAGGAGGGTGCTTTGGGAGAGAAGCGTTCTTACCAGATGAAACAATGTACATATCCACTACCCTTAACTCATCAGAATGTGAACCTTCTGGAGAGGTGTGAATATGGAAGAAATGCAGGTAAAGCACACACATAGAGAAGAGGAACAAACACTCACAGGGCAGAGTGGGTTGGATTTCACAGTCAGTGTGATGTACTGCTTAAGAAATGTTATTCGCCTACTATAATATACCCTTTGCACGTAATTCATGTACAACAAAGAGCTACATATGACTTTTTGCTCTGTGAATATTTAATTGCAACTTGCAAAACATGTCAAGCAAATTGCAAGCTTTCCCTGGACAGTTCTAGTTGTGGTGAAGACATTTCATCAGTAAAAGATTGGGGGGAAAATTCTTATGCCATGCATTTTTGCCAGCCCTCCAATATTTGAAGCTGGGTTAGCAAGGCCATTTTGTTAAAGATCTGGAGTGCAAAAACACCTTCCAGGACTCAGTTCTATCACTGCCACGGGCGACCATGAGAAGAACAGCCTGCTTTCATGTACCATCTATACCAGTGATTCTTCAGACTAGAGTAGATAAGGGTCAAATAGAGAACAGATTTTAGATATTTGGATTCCTGAACAACCTATGTACTACTGTCCAGGTCCTGTGAATTTGCATTTTATCGCATAACCCTGATGATTCTGAAGTAAGCAATCCTCAACCTCTGCTTTAAGACACACTTGTAGGCTAATGTGCTCAGGTCTTTACGCAGAATATGCATAGATGAGCCTATAGCTCATTTCCCTCCATAGAAGAATGGGATTGATTTGGAAGTAATTAGAATATTAGGTTGCAATATACAACCCAGCGGTATGCAGAAATATATAAATATGGAGTGCCTCGTTCTATAGTTCACAGAAATTTAAATTATTGTTCTTTGAGCAAATATATGCAGTCCCTTCCCACTTGTGAATTATACTTCCAAGTATTGGGACTGTTCTCAATGTTGGCATTTCTGTGGGTGATTATAGCTCTGATGAAATTCTTGATTATACAGCTTGGTGTCTACTAGCTTAAAACCATTGCTGGGGAAAGGTACTCCCAAAATTTGTGGTTCAAATGGAGCTTGGATAACTGTATTTAAGAATGTATGGGCCTTTGGGGCACCTGAGTGGCTCAGTGGGTTAAGCCTCTGCCTTCAACTCAGGTCATGATCTCAGAGTGCTGGGATTGAGCCCAGTATAGGGCTCTCTGCTCAGCGGGGAGCCTGCTTCCTCCTCTCTCTGCCTGCCTCTCTGCCTACTTGTGATCTCTTTCTCTCTCTGTCAAATAAATAAATAAATAAAAATCTGAAAAAAAGAGAATTTATGGGTCTTAAATATTTGCTAAGTCAGTCAATAGGGTCTCTTAGGAGCACTGGATTCTTCAGTTGAAAGCAAGGCTGGGAAACGGAAAAGTGTGGGTTATTTGGGTATTTTTGTGTAATTTAATTTCATTTTTTACTATATTATTGTCTCCTTCATTGCAGCTCAAGTAGTTCAGGCAAATGTGTAATAGTTTTCTGTTGTACATAATAACTCCCAGGAAATACTGCCTACTTGACTATTTTTTTTTGTTTTAGTAGCCTTTATAATGGTGAAAAATTATAATCTATAAAGTTTTGAACTAGATTATAGAAGTGGATTGTAGAACCCCTCCCACAATCAAATAATACATGTAAAAAAAAAGTCAAATGGATTTGGAGTTTTGGTTTATTCAAGGGGTAAAGCGTTTTATCAGTGTTTTGGAGAATGACCCAGTGTGATACCACAGTCTGTGGTCATCCTAATGATGGATGAGGACAGTGGCCCTGCTTCTTTGGAAAACCCTGTTTGTACCCTCTTTCCTCATTCCTACTCCCTTCTAGCTCTCAAGCTCATCCTGGATATCTGGACACAGTATGTTTTTTCTTGCCTGCATGGTTTTCCCCTTGTTTTTCCACCTAGAAATTACTCCTTTCCAAATATCTAAATCTGGTGTAGGTAAAACCATCCAGTGAAGGTCCTACATTATCACAGTATTTTCTCTTAAGACTTGCTTCTCACTGCTTTGTCTGTTTTCTGGATTCCTATGTTTTTAGTAGTAATTAATTTTAAATAGTTTAATCAGCTTTTATCTTTTTAGGACTGCATATTATGTTGGTATATGTTTATTTGTGCTTTGCATTAAAAGATATTAAATCTCTAATACATTGATTTTTCCTGTTCTTACTTAATATGTAGTTTGGACAAAGATATTAGAGTGCTCTAGTGTATACAATAATTTATGAGATACATCATTAACCTTGATACATTTTGATTGTAATTTTCTTATCATTAACCTTAAAAATTTCCCCATGGTGGGAAACTCAAAAACTGTGCCAGGTCACGGAGGGCAAATGGGAACTTAAAATTGAGGGATCTATAGCTGGAATGTCTGGGTAGTATCAAATCCCAGTTCAACTACTTCCTAGCTGTGTGACCCCGGGAAAGTGACATAGCCTCTCTGTGCCTCAGTTTTATGGTGAGCAGTTGCCCCAGGTTGCTGGGGACTTCCACAGCTTTAACACTGGGAGTGCCGTGTTCCTGCATTTCCTTCAGTCTCAGGTACATGAAAGTGGTTGGTTGCCCTGCCTGTTTCATACCTTGTATTTCATGTAAGAGAGACTAGTCATGTTACATATCCCATGGCATTGTTATGAAATCATTCATAACTGCTAAGAAAGATCTGACTAAAAGTTCTCTCTTATTATATGACTTAGGTTCAATACAGGTTAAAAGAAAGCATTTGCCAAAGACTTACTGGTCAAAGCAAAATGAAGAATTGACAGTTGTCTTAGCTCACAGCTGATACCTTTAAAGCAAAGATACTTCTCGACAACAGGATTTTTCCATGTAGCCAGGGCAGGGCATGCCTGGGCAGTCTGTGGTGTCCCTGGGCCATGCCACCAATGAATCGGTTCACCAGCACATATTCAGCCCTGCGCAAGGACTGAGAGGGGCTGGCAGTCGCAGTGGTCCCTGAGGGTGGCCTGCGGGGAAGGCCTGCTCCCCTCATTCAGTGAGGAACAGTTCTAAATGACCTCTGCAGAGCTCAGTGTGGCTACAAAGCATTTTTCCACATGGCATCCCAGCCCTCACATCAGTTCTGTGAGGGAGGCAGGGAAGATGTTAGTTACCCTAATTCCTCAAAGTCTTTGTGTTGTTACACAGCAAGAAATGACAGAATGGGGATTAAGGTGTATAGATTCTGGGCTATTTTCTGTGTGTGTGTGAGTGTGTGTGGTGTAGTGGATGGAGTATCTGTATTTGTTTAGTGTGTATATGTGGTATGTGTGTGTGAAGGGTGTGGGGTGTGTGTGGATGTGTGGTACACGGTATGAGTTGTGAGGGGTCGTGTTGGGATATGTATGTATGGCTTGGGTGCTATGTGTGTGTTGTGTGTTGTGTAGTGTTTGGGTTGTGTGTGTATGTGTGTGTGTGCACGTGGTTTGTTGTGTGGGGTGTGTGTGTACCTGTATGCTTTTATAAATTCTTCATGTAGGGAATTAATTTAAAAAAATGGGAAAAAGGAAAAGCTACTTTCTAGCTACTTGAGGATTTAGCCCCTCCTTCAGGAACAAATGAAGTTTGAAGAATTTATGTGTGAGCTGTAAAATCTCCCACATCTCTCTTCAGCCAGTGATTTTTTTTTTCCTACTTGTGTCTCCTCAAATTTAGGCACCATTGATTGTTTTACTCCTGGAGAACCTGGTTTCTTAGAAACATTGTACTTCTAGGGTCCTTTAGAAAAACAAACAAACAAACATTTCTACGACCCAAGGAATAATTTACTAATGTCGGAACTTCACGCCCAGTGACTGGCTGCGAAGGACATGTTTGGAAGAGGTGCATTTCCATACCACTCTCTCCTCAAGGTAGTTGTCAAAAGCCAGTTCTTGTTTCATCTTCTCACTCAAAACTTCCTCAGATAATTATCCTGTCCAAATCCCATCTTTCATTCATTCTGACAAGAATCTTCACATAACTTCTTGGGAGGTGCACACGCTTATAGCCTGTTTGTAACATGTGTACAAGTGTGAGTTATTTGGGTGTGTGTGTCAGAGACAGAGAGATTCCTGAATGAGCACCATGAATCCCTTAGCTCCCCATGCAGCTGATAATGCTCATTTAATGTCCATAGCAATCTAAATAGGAAATGCTATTATTTTTATATTACAGAGGAAGTGGATGAAGCACAGAGAGGTGAAATAACTCAGTCAGGTTCCCCATAATCTTGAAATGAAATGAGACACCGGGAATTGGCCCCGGCAGACTGGCTCCAGAGACCTGTTCCTGACATGTGCTATGACATCCCCTTAGCACAAGGGCAGATTTAGAGATTGATGTTTTCAAAAGTCCTCCAGGGTGGATGAACTTCCTGATTACAATAACAAATGCAATACCAATTCATGCTCTTATCAAGGTCTCAAGGCTAAAAAGACCTTAGATAAAACTAATAATATGCTCTAAAGGCAAATAAAATCCTTGAGGGGTGCCTGGATGGTTCAGTCGTTTAAGTGTCTGCCTTCGGCTCAGGTCATGATCCCAGGGTCCTGGGATTGAGTCCCACATCGGTCTCCTTGCTCAGCGGGGAGCCTGCTTCACCCTCTCCCTCTGCTTGCTGCTCCCCCATTTGTGTGCGTGCGTGCTCTCTCTCTCTCTCTCTCTCTCTGTCAAATAAATAAATAAAATCTTTAAAAAAAATAAAGGCAATAAAATCCTTGGAACATGAGGTTAGAGTAGTTATATTCAAAGGTCTACAAAGTGTGTAAAAATGTATGCCTCACATCTCTTCCCAGTCTCTGAGCTTCATTTCCTAATTTGTAATGTAAGGATAGGGCACACTGCCCTGTCTACTTGACAGAACCATCACGAAGCTCTGAGAAAAGAACCCATGTTGAGACCACAACAGTAAAGTGTAAAATAGTATTAATATTCACAACAGCCATAAAGTAATGCAGCATATAAAATTCAGCCTGCTGCTTCATAAATTTTACCTAAAATTGATATGCTAGCTATAATATTCATTAAACATTTAATTAGCAAGACTGTTCTTTTTAGATTTAAAAGGGTTATTTGGGAGATTATTTCGATAGTCCAGGCTTCTTAAAAAGCTATTCAGGAAAGATTGAACTCCTGCCTCTTTTTTCCATAATAAATTTCTCTCTGCTAAGCAGAGGTATCCAAAAACATTCCATTAACCTTTGCCCTGTGCTCAAAGTTTGGGTTTTTTCTTTTTTTCAAAGTAACTACACATTGAAAGTTTCACTAGTTTCTATTAGGGAAGGTCCTTTGTCTGTTCTCCCTGCCCCCTGCCATCTCTAGGATAGTCTGACACTTTTCATTCTGAAAAGTGACCTCAAATTCATTTCCATAAGTCAGGGGTTTTATTTAAAGCAGGTGTATATAGTCAGTACTTAACACAGTGTCTGGAACTTAATAAGTGTTCAAATATACCTCTTGAAAGAATGGGCAGATGGATGGATATGGAAGAATGGATGAGAAGCTCCCAAAGGCAAGTATGGTAAGGCATAGCCATACCTTTTGGTTCAGTGATAGTTGCTGGGGGGTACAGGGACATTCTGGAATGATCTGGACTTACCTAGACCAGTATGTTAGAAAAAAAAATATTTTCTCCTATTTGTTTCCTCCCTGAATCACAGCCCAGCCAGAAACATTAGAACTAAGCTTTCAAATTAGCACTTCAAAATCTCTTAAAAAGTATTAAAATATAGGTATCTATTTAGGACCAAAGGAATTAACATTTATTGAGTGCCTACTCTATGCCAAACACAGTACTTTGTTTTTTATGTGTGTTAACTCATTTAATCTTCAACCTTATGAGGGAGAAATTATGATCATCATTTATCTTGAGCTAAAGGAGATTACATTCTCTGCCCAAGATCACACAGTGAAAGATGGTAAAAGCGGGTATCTACCAGTTTTATTTGCCCAACCTCCCTTCTGTTGATCTGCTCTGAAAATGGGGATTTCCTCTTATCCTTTTGTGCTCATTTGGGTTCTGGTGGGACTAGTCCTCTTCTAGATAGAACAGAGGCCATATGACTGAGACCTAGTTAGTCATACCGCTCGTCTCTCTGGCCCAAATGATGGACCCCAAGTTGAGCATCTGACCCAAGTCTGACTGACGAGATGACTCCCTCACTGCCCCCATCCACAGTGTCCCAGCCTGCCTGTTGCATCTGCACAGGATGGTGAGGTCCAGATCAGGGCATCCATCCCAGGACCCTGCAGACATTGTGCAGAATGAAGCTAAACTGGTGGACTCAGACATCGTACAGAATGTAAAGTTAAACCCAATTCAGCATACACATCCCCATTGCAAATCAAAATAAGATTTAGAAAAGAACTGAAATTGTCATATAGTCCCATTTGCCTTGGCTGTAAAAGCTTAGGGACACCATTTGGTGGCTGAATCCTTAAGTCTATGTGAAAATATGGGGCAGCCAGTCCAGAACTGGCAGCAATAAATGGCCAAAATTTCTACATAAGCACCTTCTTTTTCCAGCAATGATCCCCCCTCCCATGTACAAAGTAGCTGTAGAACTTGCCTATCTTTGTCAACCAAGAAGCTAATGCAAGATGAGAATTGAGAGGCTCCTTTTGGACTCTCACAGCAGCTGGGATCGCACAATTATCACCTGGTACAGGCTCCTTAGCCACCAGTACACTACTCTGACCAGCATTTTCTGTAAGTCAACGGCTCAAATGCAGACATTTCTTCTACTTTCAAACAGCTGGAATTGCTGAAACATCTGCCTAGTACCCTACTGCTTCTCTGACTTCACCAATTTCCCCCTGAAAAGAATTTTATCTCAGAACTGCAGTGAGGATACTGAACATAAATATATATAATTACTCTACATTAATATAATTAGTCTGCCTCTCTCCTGATCCAGAAATGGTTGTCCATTTTTAGCTGCTAATGGTTGGAATTATTTATGTCCATTTGTTCAAGGACTAAAACTGGAGTCATAAAAAAAAAAAGAATGCAAAGATATTACCACAGAAAGGTCCCTTTAATCTTTTCTGTCTCCCTGCTTCAGTCTGGGTTCCATCTCCTGCCTTCTTGGGGATTGAGTCTGGTAGGTTAGGGGAGATTAGATTCACACAAGGTACCCTGGCCATTTATTCTCTTTGATGAATTACCAGCAAGCTGACAAGACAAAGTACTTTGGTTGTTCCAAAGCTGACAACTCCATCCCCACAGCAGAACCAGTGCACCTGTCCTTCTGTACATGAGCAGGGTCACATTCTAGAATAAATGCATGCCCACTCAGGACTCTGTGTTCATTACGTCTTCTCTACTGGTCTGGCTCCTGTGGTTACTTGGAATCTCAGACACTCTAAAAATTACACGTATCTTTCATATCCATACATTCTGAAATCAAAAAGTAGATGCATATGCATATATTCTGAAATACAAAAGCAAAAGTAGATGTAAGAAGAGAATCATATATAAATATATTCTTATTTATAACTTGCAGGGAATAAAACTTTTCTTGTAGCTTCTGCTGATCTTTCTACAATAGCCACCACATGGAACCCGTTGTGCCCAGTGCTGCATTATTTTGTATATACATATATATCATTTCATTATCACAAATAAGTGAGGTGAGAATAAGTATGCCCATTTTATAAAAGGGAATACTGAGTCTAAATAAAGTTTAAAAACATGTGCAGCTAATGGTGATGGATATGGAATCAGACAAATCTGGATTTGAATCCTATCTCTGCAACTTACTAGCTTCATGGTCATGGCCATCAATCTCACAGTAAGCCTGAGGTAAGTATGTTTTCCCACTGTAAGATCAGGAAACTGTCCTTTAGAAAACAATTAAATTATTAAATTTGCATAGGACCCATTCTCTAATACAAGCAAGATGCAGCATGGCTAAATGGGCTTGCCTCCAAAAACAGGAGTCTTAAACTGTCATCTTTTATTGCCTCCTTGATGCAAAGGGGAAAAAAATGACTTAGTTGTGATTGAAATAAGTATAGCAATTAATTTGGGCATAGTTCCCATCCAATAAGTGTGAAAGAGAGTGCTTGCCAATATATGATTGCGACAGTGCTATTTTGAGAAAGGGGGTGGAAAGGATGTTCTTCCGGGAGGTAGGTCTGCTTTGGTCTGTCCTGAAGGCCTAGCATGTCTCTATCACTCATTCTCAGGCTGGGTTCTCTTTGGAGGGGTAGATTCCCAAGCAGGTACCCCAAGACCTGTAGCTTGATTCCAACTAGAAGAGGAGCTACATCTCTGTGTAAGACAGTGAGAGTAAGACACAGAGAGAGAAGCATGTATGCGACACTGGAAAGCCAATGACTAGTTGTATGACCTTAGACCAGTGTCTGTCACATATCTAGTGCTTAATAAATGTTTGGTTTTTTTTTTAAGAATAAAGAGTTGTTTTTATAAAGGACTGTTTTCATAAGACGGGAGCATTTTAAAAGTATAGGATCTGGAGTCAGATTGGCTGCGGTTGATGCCAGGTTTCCAACTGTGTGACCCCAAGCAAGTTGTTTAACCTTAAGTGTCTCAATATTCCCCCATGAAGAATGCTGCTCTATCGAGCACTGTGAGGACTAAATGAGATATAAAGAGCATTGAGAAGTGTGACTGAGATATAGTACGTGCTTAATAAAGCTTTCAAATAATTGTTACCAAGGTCTAAGAACTGAGCCTGTAAGAAGTACACATAGAGCCTGAATGTTAACTTGGAAAAACTTTCCACTGGACTCTGGACCCTGTTTTATCTTGCACCTGTCACCCACACTCTGACAGCGCCAATTCCCACAGATACCAACAAGCAGATTCTTAACACTGGCAGATGAAGGGGGAGCCCTTTGCAAGGATTATCATCCCTACTTTCCTCCCCTGCATGTTCCCCACCGCCACCACTGTCAGATGTGACCTTCAACACCAGATGGAAAACACCCCAGATGGGAAGTAGGGGCACACTGGGAGGGTTGTTTTCCATAAACTTTATGCCCTTTCTGATTTACACGGAGGGAGGGCAGTACAGATGTGCATTCTTGTTCACAGATTATCTTTATTGTGGTTCAGGGGAGGAGTGCTTGGGATGGCCTGTTACCCTCTCTCTCACATTATCAGAGGTGGTGGCAGCGAAGCTTCCTCTTCCTAGAGACACTTGCTACTCCATCAACTACAAAAATAATAGTGCAGGTGCATGATCATGGATCTCTCCAGCAAATCCCATTTTCAGACTTAGGTCTTGGATGATTGGCACACAGAGAGATAGCAGGGGTGCACATAGAAGAAAGACCATGTGAGGACACAGTAAGAGGATGGATATTTGCAAACCAAGGGATGAAGCCTCAGGAGAAGTCAGCCCCACTGACATCTTGGCCTTGGACTTCCAGCCTCCAGAACTGTGAGAAATAAATTCCCATTTTTTAAGTCACCCAGTCTATGGCATTTTACTATGGCAACCTGAGCAGACTTACACGTCTACGGTGAAATGCAGATTTTCTCAAGGTAGTTGGGAACTTGATAAACTAAAAATTCAAAATCCACAGATAAGGTGAGAGTAATAGAGAAGAGGCAGATCAGCAGGGGCAGTTGGAGGATGATGAATTATGGTTGCTTTGCATGGTCCCTGCATAGAATGAGAGAAATAAACTGAGGACCTCCCTAATTCCCATTCTTTCCCAGAATTATGAGAAAGCGTATGCTATGTGTTCATTAAAACAAAAACAAACAAACAAAAAAAACAACCTGGAGTAAATTCATATTATGTGCCAGGTACTGCTTAGCTGCCGAGGTTACAAAGATCAATAAAATATCCTCCATGGTCTAGTGAAATAAATGTTAAATTTTATTGTTTGCATTTGTTTACAAGGCCACATGCTGTAATTAGATAGTCTGATATTTCTTTTACATTGTTATCTTCCGCTTAACCCATATTCACTCACCAGATATTACAATAGGTATATTTCAGCATATCTAAAACATGCTAAACACAAGGATGTGTTTCAGGGTTCTGGACATGGCCCTGTCTTACTGGATATTTAATTTAAGCACTGACCTGAGGAAAGACGAGGAATGCATCGTCTCCTATGGACTATATGAAGCCGAGAACAATAATGAACACCCAGGGAGACGGAACCAGGACTCAAAAAGATCTTGATTTCTTGGGAAAGTGGTCCAAGACTAATTTGGTGAACTTGACTTTGGATAATGTCCTGCATTTGGATAAAGAACCAGCAGCTTTGGTCTCTGCTGACATGGGGAGTGGGAGGGAGCCTGGTTTGTCAGCATGAGAACAAACCTAGATCTTTGAGTCATCCTGCATCTCCTTCTCCGCCTCTTTCTGTTCCTTTGCTACACTTCCTCCCTCACATTTCTAGGCTTGTTTCATTGGTGGGTCTCGTACTCTCAGTGATCTTTGTGACCAAGATCTTGGTTGCCCTTCCCACATGCGAACTTTCTCCCCAGTCAGCATAGATGGCAAACAGTTTCAACCCTGTTCTCTCTGCCTGGCTCCATTGGAAAGCATACGAGGTTCACCCAGTGCCCTCATGAACCCCAATGCAGAGGGCATTGAGGATAGATAGTGAATGGCTGTAATCAGACACTACGAAGAGAATAGACTCTATTCATTCCAGGAAGAAACCCAACGGGTAAGAGTTAGAGAAAACAAAGATGGGATTCAATTTAAGAAAAAAAAAGGGGGGGAGTGCTCAAAATTGAATTTGAGTATCTTGTCAAGTACTGAGCTCCCTGCCATTGGAGGTGTTCATGCTCCAAGACCATGAGCAGGGGCTTGCAAAGAGAATTCTTACATTGGGTAGGAGGTAGGTCTGAATGACCTCCAATGTCACTTCTAAATTTTGGACTCTCCTCTAACCTAGTTGGACTCTATTTAATTTGGAACTAGGCTGGAGTGGAAAGTGCAGACTCCTATATATGGGCTCATTTTGCCACCTTTTTAGAGAGCTAGTGAAATTTATACATAGCTCAAATGTCAATTTTAGGTACCCACAGCTGCTGGGTAGGAAACTCAGATCCTGCTGAAGAAAAAGAGAACCCAGCTGCCTAGACTCTTTGCCCTTTCGTGTGCCAAGGTCACGGTCACCTTGCAATTAGCACTGACCTTCAAGAAAAAGCAACCTGTCTCTTCTGTGCTATGAAGCTTAGAACTCTCAGAGGGCAGAAAAAGGGGCAACACTTTGAAATGCTTGGAAATTGTGTGAATTAAGATAACCTTTGATCATAATGTGTGAGTCTGAGTATCAACTATGGCCATTCTAGCTCCTTGAGGGCAAATCCTTGAGAAAAGGCCCCATTTGGGCTGCAGTGACTGGTCCACGTAAGCACAAAATCAATTGAAACTATGAGGATGAGGATATGAATCTATCTCCATATTAAATTTCATGTTTCAGCAGAAGGACTTTAGAGACCCTTTAACTATGGGGCCATCTCCCTGCAAATAGGGACAGTGGCTGCCTCTCAGTCTCACACTAGATACTTGCCTGGGTAGTGGCAAAGGAGCAGAGAGCCTGGGAAGAGCTCCGTGTGGAGAGCAGGAAAACTGAGCACCTGCTGGGTCTCTTCACATACTCAGCTCATGGCCTGAGTCCTCTCTCATCCCCTGGCATTCCACCCAGAGGTTGTTTGCTGCTCAGCGGGGACACTTGTCTGCTAGCCTTCCCTCACCCTTCCTTGGCTTTTGGTTTCTTTAGCTATAAAATGTGGGGAAAGAATGACTTCCCTGCTTCAAAGCTTTGTTTAACCAACATGGGTTATTACCAATAGTCCGTGGTTGGCAACTTACACAATTTTGCCTATATAAAAGGATTTGTAATTTTTAAAATATTTTTTCTAAATCACAGCAGCAAAAATGGAGCTATTCTGGGTTGCCGGGCACTAGGCCAAAGTAATATCTAGCTAAAGTTTCTCAAAAATCCCTATGTGGGAGGTATTATTATTCTCATTAGGATGAAGCCACTGTAGCCCAGAGAGGTTAAGCATGAATTCCTAGGTCACACAGCTAGCAAATGGCAGAGTTGGGAGAAGATCCCACAACCCCGCATTGTTTGAAGAAGTGAGTGCAAGACCACATTAAAAACAAACAAACAAACAAAAATTGGTTGTAATAGTCAGGGTAAGTTCCCCTCTTATCCCTTTGATTCATGTTGCCTCTAAGTTGCCAAAAAACAAAAACAAAAACAAAAAGACCCCAAAAACCTGCTTGGTTTCGGTTGAAACAGCTCCTCCCCCAAGTCTCTGTGATCTTGGCAAGGGTGCCAGACTGAGATCTACAAAGCTGTCCTACCACTTCATGCTGCTTCTCATCTGCGACAGTTTCAGGAATCAGCAGGACCCACACCTGTCTTTTTCCTTTCAAAGCAGTTAGCAGGAAAGCGGCAAATGCTCCCATCCCCTCTTCCCTGGCTGGCCATGTGTTTAGAGATTTCAGAACTCCAAGGCCTTTGCAATGCCTTCAGAGCGAATTCCACGGGCCCAGGATTAGAAGCAGAGATGCCAGGGAGGGAAAGGAGAATCGACGTTATTCTCCCCACACCTTAGTGCTCATATCTCTGCCCCTGAGCAGAAGTGTAGAGGTAGCAGGAACACCTGGGCTGACACCCTGTTCAAAGCATCTTCAGTAGATCTTGGGAGGGGCAGAGGGCATCAGGGAATAGTTTTACGTTCACTCCATTTCCCTCAGTTCCTCCTCTTTATGCCTTCTAGAGACCTCCAGCATTTACCAGAGGCCTTTGGGGTTAGGTGGATTCCGAATTCACTGTCCTCTCACCCAGAACTTTAAAAGTGGGACAATACTGCCCCAGGCAGTGTGACTTAGGAGCCTGAGGCAGGTGGATGACTGGCTCTCAGGACACAGGAGAGCTCAGAGCACCTGGGTTGGGGTCTATAGGAAGTACATCAGGCACAGGAGCCAGAACTCTTGGAGCCTAGACTGTAAGCCACATCATCTTCCTTGGCAATCTGGACCAGCAAGCCCAAATTGCCAATCAGAGAGCACATGTAACAGACTAACAGGGAGGCTTATCAGTCATAGGAGGATCTGGAAGAGCTTCCCTTTTCTTGCCTCCTCAAATGACCAAATGAAACATGTCTGCACTTATTGGCATCCTCAAATCAACTCCTTAATCTTGAAAGGTGGATAGAAAGATGTTGAGTTTCACTTCCTTTTCTTAACACTGTTATTTGACCCCCTGAATAAAAATATCCTCCTGTCTAACGATGCCTCACATGGCCTCCTCCTCACACAGCATGCCCCTGATCTTGTCTGATTCTTCCTAAACTCATTCCTGATATTCATCCACCTGCCCATAAACCACACGCCAATTCCATCTTCCCAAATGCTGCTTTCTTCCTCACATGCCCTCCACCACTTCCTATCGCCCACTCAAAAGGCCAAGCTCTTTTGTCTATCAGTTAAGGCCCTTTCCCATCTGGCCCCACCTGTCTTTCCAACTTGATTTCCCACTACTTTCCTATAGAAATGTTTTATTTTAGTTCCTATGCGTGTGTGGGAGGAGGAGGCATGTGGTGTATGGAAAAGTCTTCCCGGTGGAGCTGGCTTTGGAGTGAATGCAGAATGATGAGCAGCGTTCACTTCTAGAAGTGGTAGGACCACATAAGGCTCTGCTCTTGCCTGCAAGACCCACTGTGTGAAAGAGGGCCCCTTGCTTGCTTGGGGGGAAGGGAGTCAGCCAGTGGATCACTATATAACTGTCTCTTCCTATAGGCACTACAGAAACTCGGTAGATGTTCTCATATTAATACATGAATGAATGCCACCAGGATAGGGGAAGGAGAAAGGGAGAAGTAAAGGGTGGGGAGGAGCATATTAAGCACTCTGGGGAGTGATTTGTGCAGTCTAAACACAATACCTGTAGATTTCATAATACAAAGAGCAGAACGTACAACCAGACATAATATCTTCTTACCTGGTAGAGATCAGCGGGGAAGGAATCAGAAAGCTTTGTGGGGGCTTTGGTTATAAAAGGCTGTGAAATACTGCAAGTTATCCAGAAAAGAGCCAAATGAAAGGATTAACTACAGGGATAGTTCAAGTTCAAATCCCAGCTTCTTACTTATATCCCAAGCAGTTTTTTGCTGGTGACCTTGGGAAATTCCTGAGACTTTCTACATTTCAGTTACTTATTCATGTGTGTGTGTGTGTTTTGTTTTTTAAATCTGTGTGAGGGGAAATAACAGTAGCAACCATTTCTTCGGGTAGTTGTGAGGATAAAATTGGATAATCCACATGGAGCACTCGGCATAGGTTTTTGGCCCATGGTTAAGTGTTTGATGTATCAGTAAACCTTAGGTGACGGTGTCATGTTACTATTATTGACTAAATTAACTTTCAAACAGAAGGGAAGGCTTATGGTTTGGACCTACCTCTTAATATGCCCTCTTCTCTTTCCTCTGCAGTTGTTACTGTCTCCAAGGGCTGCAACCAACTCTCTCATCCTCAGTAGTTCTCTCTGCACTTGGCAATGGCCTTGAAACCAATTGTCAGAAAGCAGTTGAGGAACAACTTCTAGGAAAGGAGAAGGACATCATGTCCTGTCTCTCAAAGTATTGTAGCCTGCCCTCTTCCAGCCAGTGGGTCACATATACCTCTGCTCTTAACTCTAGGATGACATTTTAGCTTGATTCAGAGGAAATGTGCTGCTGGACCGACAGGCTCTTCTAAGAGCACAGTGGGAGAGCTTCTCCTGGGAATGTGGCCAGTGTCTTGGAATTAAAAATGGAAAAAGAAGGAAGAATGCATTAAAAAGACAAAACACCCTGGAACTCAAAGCATCTCTGATGTTACCCTATACAATCAGGATGGTTTGGGCTTGGAAAAGAGCGCCCTCCAACTCCCAAGGGCAGTGGTCTTCCCAGCCCTCTGGGTACTCAGGGCCCTCCAAGAAGGCATAACTGCTTATTTTCCACAAGAAGGAGCTGTGACTTGCCTCCAAATCCCAGGATCTCAGTCCTCGGATCAATATCCAGTCCTGTTGGCTAATGACCCTTCCATCCCCTCATCGAATGCATCACTCAGCATGCTGTGCAGAAGTGGGGGGCAGTGGGAGCCCACCCATTCCCTCACTGGACACTGACTAATCACCACCATTAGGCCACATTCACATGTGACAAGCGAAGGCAGAGAGGCCCCCACTCCTATTTAATGAAGGCAGGCTCCTGGGGCACGGCAGGGCTGCAATGCTAGGGGAATGCCAAACGCCGCGCCAACTCAGCCGTCCGTCTCACACCTTTACTGCTCGCCTTCCACACAAAGCAGCCTTTTTCAGTATTAATTAGAAAAGGCCCTGGGATCCTAATGGAGAACCAAGGCCTTGTGTGCAAAGTAGGGAAAAAGTAAATACATATGCGGCCCTTATGTGCTGAGCAGTGGACACCTTATAAGCCTTTTGGCAGATGCGTACTCAACCTTTCAACAATTCCGCTAAGTGGATGAATCACATTCACCACTATACACATGGGGACATAGAGCTTCTAGAAATTACTCAATAAGTAAATGCAAATGCCAGTGTTTCACTCGCAGAAAAATCCACGGCTATGGTCCACCACACACCCGCCCTCATGGTCTGGTTTGAGGGGTTCTAGCCCCAGGTGTTGTCCCCATCTTGACTTTGTGAGGCTCAAAGGACACCATTAGTGAGCTGTCCCTTTCTCGTTACTGCTGCACTGTTCTTTTGTATTTTGCCCAAGGCTAGCTCTGCTGTTACATTCTTCAGGGGAGCCAAATGGTGAGACCTTGGCTAGTTTCCAAACATATCAGAGGGCACCTTTAACGGCTGAGGTTAACACTGAAACCCTTAGCTACCCACTGAAGCAGAAAACCTCAGTGGAGCCAAATCATATTTCTGTCACAGGATGAATTTAATTTTGAAGACATTCAAGCCGCCCCCTCTATTTTTGGTGTCAACCTGTTACTGTAATTTAATTATCAAGGGAGAAAATTAGGGGATGAGATTCAGAGAGAAAGAAAGTGCCTCTCAAGCACCGTTCCACACAGAAAAGCTTCCTGCAAAACACTTGCAGGAGCCCTGCCTCTTTTCTGTGAAGAAGCCTCCACATTCCCTCAGCCTCCACATTCCCTCAGCCTCCACATTCCCTCAGCCGTCACTCCCGACTTGCCCAGCACACGCGAGTTCAGGCCCCTGCATGTCCGGGGCGGCTCAAGCAAACCCCAGATGGATTCTCTTTCATCTCCAACCTCATCAACTCTCTTCTCATTTGAGAATCTTCATTACCAGGGAGGATGCAAGAGATGGAGAGAGCCCAGCTGGGATTGTGGGTTCAGGTGCAGCTTTCTGTTCTGGCTGTGAGAGAAATCCTATTTTGACTCAAAACCCACCTAAATTTCCCCTGGAATTGATCGTGAGAGAACACATATGAACCCCCACCAAGCATCCTTAAGGAGACATTCTTCTCATTACCTCCTTCCTTAAGGAAGCCGGGCTGACCAAGGGCCTCCACTTCACCGTGCTGCTCTGCTCCTCAGCTCCTAAATTAACCAGCCTTCCCTTTCTGCCTTCTTCATGAACCCCCTGCTGCTCCCCAAAGTGCTAGGAGACAGCTGTGCACACCCAGGAAAATAGATTTCCGGCTTCGTGGCAATATTGCTTTAGGAAGATCTGTGCTCCGGTCCACAGCGTTGGCGTGTGTGGGATTTGACAATGTGCGTTCTGACAAACAGAATCAGTCTTTGTCCATGCAGAGCATTTTTTTCTCATGCATTCTTGTCCATTCTGCTCCTAATCGTGAGTGATTGTGTGAGGTCATTTGTATTATGAATTACAAAAAGGACAGAGAAAAAAAGAGCCAAAAAAATAATGGGAGAAATCCAGACAAATAGTTCATAGCAGATAGATCTCAATAACTGGGAGCCAGTAAACACTTTCAATAAAAGGAGTATATCTAAGAGCAAATTCATCTTTGATATCTTCATTCATGTATGCCTGCATTGAATTAATAAATAAACACTTCTTGGTCACCTTGCAGAGGCTGGGCACTGTGCTCATGGGGGATAATGATGACTGTTCTCATCAAGCTTGCTTTCCTGGGGAAATACAGATATATAACGAGACATTTATAGTACGGTGTGACATGCTATGCTAGAAGTCCAAGATTTCTGCTATCACATGGACAGGACCAGGAAAGACTTTCACAGAGAAGCCAATCTAAGCTGAAGCCAAAGTTTGGTAGAAGTGGGCCAGGTGAAGAGGGTGTGTGTGTACTTATGTGTACGCATGCTTGTATTTGAGTGGAGGTGGATGTAGATTGTGGGTGTACATTCATATGCATCCTCCTGCTTGAGATGGGAGCTGGAGAAAATGGGTAAGAAATACGTGTAGAAGCAAAGACTATGTGTAAGAAGACAGTAAGAAATGAGATAAACAATGGCCAGATCATGCAGTGCTTTATAAGTGTAATGGAGTTTGTAAAAAAATATTGACTCCTCACAAATACTTGAGGATTCACTAGGGGAGGAGCAGTAAGCAAGGAATGACATGCTTCCATGTGTGCTTTTTAAAACATTACACTAGCTGCAGATTGTAGCATTGATTAAAGGTAGGTTAGCTGGGAGACTGATAATGTCAATCTGGAAATAAATGATGGTGTTTTGAACTAGGGTAGGGGCAGTGGAGGGACAGAAGAAGAAGAAGAAGAAATATAATATCAGAATCAGCAGGACTTTGACTGATAAGATGTAGGAAGTGGGGGAGAAGGAAGAGCCTAGATGACTCCCAGGTTTCTACATGAACAGTGGGTGCTATTTTCTCAGAAGAGAATCAAAGGAGAAGCAGAGAAAGAAAAAAAATAAATGAGGACTAAATATACTGAGCTAAAAGTATCCATGGAGCAGCTAATGGACATGTCTTTTAAGCATTTAGATATATGGGTGTGAAACTCTAGAGACGCAGGCTGGGGCAGAGGCATGCTGGTAAATGTAGCAACCAGTTCTCTGAAAGAAGAACAGAAGTCCTGATTCTTAGTGTTGGTGTACTTCCTTAATGCATGTCCTCCTGCCATGGCCAATTTCAAGCTACCAGTGTGATGTCACTGGGTACAGTACTGGGAAGGGAGCCACAGTTGTGTCTCATGGGCCCACTCCAGCACACCATGGGCTGAGGTCAAGTTTTGGGACTGTCTAGCACGGGGAACAAACTGAGGACGTGGGAGTAGATAAAATCACATGTCTTCCCTCACTTGCCTATGAGACTGGGATCCCTCGAGAAATGATGTCATCAATTCTGTGCTCTATTACTTTGTACCTGTTTATAGGTTGGATTCTGATTCATTTCCTACATATTCAGTTTGTCTCCCATAGTTGATGGTTGGCTCTCCCCATGTCAGAAAAGCAGTTTTGTAGGGTGGTTCGTATTTCTATGGTCTTGCATTCCAAGAGGCACTTAAAAGTATTTGTTGAATGGACCAAAGACCCACCCATCTCAGAGGGACAGTCACAGATGGCTTCATCTTTTTCTTTCCTAAAGTACAATGGCTGAACCAGATCCCTGAAATGGAGTGGCAGCTGCTTGGTGAAGCAGTGCAGTTATTACGAAAGGAAAGATGGGGAATTTAGTCTAATAACCATGATGGAAGATAAGGAATCAGAGTCCCATGGTTGGCCAAGGCACAGCAAAGCCTCTTTGCTAGAGAGCTGGGCCCTGTGAGTCAGACTTTGTCATTCCTTCTTCCTCCCCCAATCACAAATGTCACCCATAACCGGCCCCACATTCACTGAACAAGGTATATCCAGTGATGTCTGCAGGTTAGAGATATCTAGAGTGTTAGAGACATTTACTCTGGGTTTCTCTAAATTAGCTGGAAGATGTGCACAAGACTGCCTACTGGTAGACAGCTTCATAATGGTTAGACAGCCTGCCAAGGGGAAGGCATCTTTGCAAAGTGACTTGCAAATTAGGGCACAGTAATGGCTCAATAGTCACCTACTTCAGATGGCCCCTGTAGCCAAGAAGGAGGAGAGCCAAATCTCTGACAGTAAGTAGGAGGTACTCCTCTAACATACAAGGCATCAAGATGTTGGCCGGAAAGAGGGTTATGCAAAGGAAGACAGCCGGTTCTCTCCTCTTCTCCAGTCCTGAAACTAAAAGCCAAGGCTTTTATATTTGTCACACTGTGAAATCACCAATCTGAGGGTGGAACTGAAGACAACTGTGGGGATCAGCATGCCCTTGTATTCTCAGTTTGCTGTGTCTTGACAAGTGATTTATTTAGATTTTCTGGCATCGCTAAGAGGACAGCATTGTAACCTACTTTGTACCAGGTGAATACCTTTGAAACTCTTCCAAAAATGTCAATGCCTAGGTTCCTTAGAAGGAGGCAGTGTGTATGTGCAGACAACTAACAGCAGCACTTAATACTGGACAGCCTGCAAATGACTGATCATCACATTTCCAAGTAGCTAGTTGATTAAAGAACACATCCCCATGCCCCGTCCATGCACCGCTCAGAGGATTGCCTTCCTGCCTCTTATACTCGCCCCTTGCATGAATGAGCCAAGGCCTTCTTCCTCCTGTCCTTTGTGAATAGCCCCCAATGCCAGGAATTTTTCTCTAACATCAGAATCCCTCAGACTCATCCTATGAAAACAAAGCTGAGGGATCACAACACAACTGCACAACCCACCTCGCCCACGTCCTCTTCCCTCTTATCCACTGGTATGTGGGTGTCTATGCAGTACAGGGTTTAGGGGGCACATGATGGCCCAGTCTTTATTTTCCTTTGCATTCTTCCTCTGCCTATCTGTGGCTTACAGCATTTAATGACACAAGAGAAGATTTGCAGAATTAAAAAAAAACACTACTTAACAGCAGTCTCCTTTTAGAGATGTAAATATTCATAAACATATCAACTCTTCCAGGCCCATCACAAATAGAACAGCCAATGACACTCCTGCTGCCTTAGGCATTGTTTTAATAAGTTAGGAGTAGGAAAGTGGAAGGGGATATTTTTAACTTTAGAATTTTTTTTTCTCAAAAGTCATTTTGAAGTACCCCGCTGGGAATGGAGCTGGAAAGAAGCTGTTTTCTAGAAACTGGGAATGCCTCAAACAGAGTTGTAGGACAGATCTGAAATGGTGATGGAGACAAGGTGATCATATCTTACATTTCCATAACATGGGCCTCACGGTGGATGTTCAGGGAAAACAGAACCTGATCACATCTTCTCTTGGCTCAATATGAACATACAGGTCCACCTTCTCAGCAAAAGGGGCTCCCTTAGCCTGAACCCATGGTGCCACTTCTTGAGGGAACTCTGTAGGGTTGACAGGACAAGGCAGAGCCCTGAGGGTTCCTCTGAGTTTATTCTCACAATCATTGGGAGATCTTTTCTCAGAGATGCAGCTATTAATACTATGGGTTCTCAATTGGTGTAGTCACAAGCACATTATCTGGGCATAAGTCCTTGATAAATATGTTCCCTTGATTCGGTTGTTATTTATTATTCAATGACTGTCCTATTAAACTTAAATTAATGGGGTATTTGGGAGCCATCCCTGAATGCTTCTGCCACTTGGTCCTGTCAGGGGAATTCTGCCAGATCTTTAATAAGACCCAGCTTGCTGACCACACTGCCCCCCACGTGGTTCACTTGGGGGTCTCCGTCGTGGGTCTCCAGCAGCCGTAAACAGATAGTTCAGTGACTGCTGGCCGTTGATCACAAGCCATCCATCACTCGGCTAAACTTTGCCACCCTTGCTCTGCGCCTTCCTTCCTGCATCCACTCCTCAGGGAGTGCCTTGAAAGATTACAGCTCAGCAGCAGACAGGGTGGGAAAGCGAGAAGGGATTAGAGAGAAAATAGATTCATGAGAAGACAGATAACAGAGTTGTTGGGGCTCTGTTAATTAAAAAGCAGCAATTTGTCTGAATTCTCAATGTGAAGAATGCCCTGGGAGATATTAGCCGGGCTTCCTCTGAGACCCGGACGTGCTCAATTTCCCTGGTGTCTCACACTACAGCCAGGCGACCGTGGGGCGCTTCCTGCCCGGGCTGTCCCTGTTTGGAAGCCTAAACACCCTTGCTGGAACAAGGCCACAGGGCTGCTGTCCCCTCTCTCCACACGCTCGCCTGAGGCTTGAGATTTCAGTCTTCCTAAAGAGGTTCAGCCTCTCCTCTTTCCCTAATATCATGCCCTGCTAATTCCATAAGGGTGCCAACGATGATACTAACAGTCCCAACGATACTGAGAACATATGCCAGGCCAGCCATTATCCTAGGTGCTTTCCATGATTAACTTGTTTTAATCCTCACAGTTCTGTGAAGCAAATACTCTTATTATCCCCATTTCATCAGAGAAGTGAACTGACTTTGAAATTAACATTCAGGGGCACCTGGGTGACTCAACTGGTTAAGCGGCCAGCTCTTGATTTCGACTCAGGCCATGATCTCAGGGTCCAAGACTAAGCCCCACCTTGGGCTCTGCACTTACTGGGGAATCTGCTTAAGATTCTCTCCTTTTGCCCCTCCCCCTGCTCACGCCGTGTGCTCCCTCTCTCTCTCTCTCAAATAAATAAATAAATAAATAAATAAATAAATAAATAAATAAATCTTTAGAAAGAAATTAACATTCAAAGACAAACAGGGTGATGACAGAGCAGCTTCCATCAACCCCTGCACTCCACTGGCCATCACAAGGACTATCTGCCACTTAGGAGAAATTGCTAAAATCCCGTAAAAGAAAGCAGTGAACACATACCATCTGGAGCGAGAAACTACATACTCTAAACAGACAGAAAGTGCTTGCTGGATAAAAGCAGTTCTCCGTTTATTGCAGGTTAATTAATCGTGTGACTTTGTGCTGCCTTCAGAAAAACTAAAATTTCCCTTTGTCTGTGGCATATACTTATTTGGGGAAAAAACTGTCATTTTTCTTATGGGCTCCTGGTTGGTTCCTACCAACAAGATACACCAAAAAAAAAAAAAAAAAAAAGAAGGATTATTTAATTCTGGAAGATGCAGCTGATACCAAGGGAAGCTTTGCTGTTATGCCCCAGAGGGACATTGTCTTTCAAGATTAAGGTAGGGAGCTCTGGCTTCTCCTGGATTACTCTAGGACCTGGCTCTTTGAAGATGTTTTGAACTCATGCCCCAGGATGCTCAGCATGTGAGATGTGCATTTTGACCATGAAGTGGCAAGTTAAGTTAGTATGGTTAATTAACACAGTATATTAAAAGTCCAGATGATCTTACTTTACAAAAACTCAGCACATAAATATTTCCCATTGATTCAGGATTCATAGCTTCATTAACATTAATCTTTGTACAAAAATACTTATTGAAAGTCTGCTATGCGACAGTTTTTACTCTGAGCTCAATGGATACAACAGTGAAGGACACAGATAAAACTTGCTGCCCTAATGGGGTCTATAACCTAATCGTTGTACTTTGAATATGGAGTTTCCCAGGAGTATAACATAGGATTCTGTGTGATCTTTAATTTTCTGAGACTATCAGTTACCTAAAGCAGAATTTATCCACAGGCAAGGATAGCCCAGAGTCATAATTTGGACTCAGCCACCTCAGATCATCTCCTATGTTTTTATTCTTTTAAGGCTCAACAGTAATGGAAAGGTTTTTTGGGAGAAATAGTGCTTGAGACACCAAGAAACCCGGGTCTCCTCCTGGTCGTTCTCAAGCATGGGTTGAGATCTGGGTCTGGAGTCAGAAGATCTCAGCTTCTCTGGCCTACTTCACACTGACTGTGTGACTTCCTCCCTGGCCCTCAATGGCTCTACCTGTGAAATGAAGCAGAATGACACCCACAGCACCTATTTGAAGGACTGGATAAAGCCCAAACATAGTAGAATGGAAATGGATTGCTGATGAGAACATGCTTGGAATCTGTAAACTAGCACATAGATGTGAGGTGGTGGTATCAATAAAATAATGTGTAAACTGGGATAAATGTGACCCCAAACCTGATCTGGTTCCTCTACAATGTGCAGGTCAAAGTTCTCTTAGGAGCTGGTTTCACTCCTGCCGTCTGCTCTCTGTTTGTGCTTGCTGTTTGATGTGTTGGCTTGGATAGGCTGAACTCCAGCCCCTGGAATTCTCTTTTGCATATGTTCCCCATTAGCTGGGGTTCCAGGAGATTCTCTCAGGAGAAAGGGAGATCAGAGGAGAAGCAGCTGCATCTTGCAGCCCTCATGCATCTTCTCCAATTGTTCCACCACACAGTAATCTAGGTGTCCCTGTGCGGAGGGATTTTGCTGATATGAATGAAATCCCTAGTTGGTGACTTTAAGTTAATCAAAAGGAAGAACACCCCATATGGGCTCAACTTAACCGCTGGAAATTTAGACACCCTCCCCCCATGAGGGAGATTGGACACTTGGGTCAATAATCCTCTCTTCCCCCTAGACCTTCTTTCCTGATTGTCACCTTAGGAAAACAAATTTCAGCTCATGCCAGTAAAGTTCTAGCCTATTCATGATTTTCCCTTCCTGGCTGCCTACCCTAAGAACTTTGGACTTAACGTAGCCCACGTTTGGATAAGTCATTCCTTGGAAAAATCCATTTATGTACATGTGTGTCTCCTCCTGACCCCACTGCTGTAGTTGAACCCTAACTGAAGCATCGTCCTAGCCTGCTTGTCCAGTAGTTTGCCTGTAATGGTAACATCACTCTCACCATGAGTGTTCTCACGCTCAAAGCAAAGTTGGCATCAGCAAACTTGGGAGGTGCAAGTTTCTGGTACATTAGATGCTGGAGGAATGGGCTGAGCAACTAAACCCATCTTCATGTAAAAATTAATAAAGCAAAAAAAAAAATTAATAAAGCATAATAAGATGAAACCCAGAAATGACTTGCGTGGAAATCTTTACTGCGCAGTCATTCCATAGGCTCATGAATTCCTGGGTGTAGTGCTCCTTTCCTACATTCTTAGGGTTTTCGGTATGAAGTGAGGTGGTCTACTGGGTTTTTTAAATTTATTTTTTATTTATTTTGTTGCCAGTGCAGTTTGTCCTGAGCAATCAAGATAGATGGCCAGCTCAGGTAAGTTTGTGCAACTATCCCAGCAAGAGAAACACTAAATCAATCTATTGAAGAAATATTAATGCTCTCATTAGGAGGCTTAATTATTCACATCAGCCTCTGGTTCTTTCCATGACATTAATTCCATTTCTGACTTCAGAGCAATTGCTCTTAAACTTGTGAAACACCCAACAGGTGCTCTCACTTCCTAGAATGTTAAAATATTTTGCCAACAGCCAGATGAGATCAGTCTCAAAACCAAGCTTTTCTCCTCCTCCTCCTCCACACACACACACACACACACACACACACACGCGTGCGCGCGCGCCACACAGTATATTTCATCTGAATATCTGAACCAAAACTCATAATTTCTTTTATGCACATTCATACTCACACTCCTATCTTTTTTCCATTCAAAATAATAACAATAGAAACAAACCCAAATATATTGATTTCTATGTGCCAAGCACTGTTTAAATGCTTTAAATATTTAACTGATGTCTAGCATCTCTGAGGTAGTATGTTTTTATTATCCATATTTTACCAATAGGGGAACTAAGATGCAGAAGATCAGCGTCTGGCCTGAGGTCAGCTCATGTGAAAGGGGGAGTTAGGGTTTGAAGCTGGGCAGTCTGTTCTGGAGCCCATGCCCTTTATCTTCATGATAAATTGCAGCTTCCTGTCCAAGTTACTATGCCATGCTTTTCTTCCGTATACCTCCCTATAAGGTTTTGCTAAGGGGAAAAAAAAAATTCTCTAAATGTTCAAGAAGAACGCATTCGGTTTATGTAGGACAGGATCATCGGTCCTGATTTTTTATTATAAGCTGCCCCCCTAATCATTCCACAAAATTCAAATTTCTTTTCCTACCATTAAAGGACCTTAAGCATCCTCAAATTGACACTCCACACGATGCAAAATTTCAAATCACCTACAAGGATAGTGCAGTGTTCATCTCTCCGCCCACTTGAGAGTTTTCCAGATGGATAGTTCTGCCACAGGCAGTCCAGTGTCAGAAGCAAATACACCCAAACAAGCTTCTTGTCATGTACCTGTCTTTCCCTAGAGCTCTGCCTCACCTTACAGACTCAGTGGGGAGGAAATAAACCCCCAGGGGTGAGACAAAGCAAAGCTTCATTAGAATTTGTGGGGATTTCAATTCTGGCTAAACCTTCAGGTTCTTACCCTGAGGGGACATCTTAGTAAGAACTGGGTTTTTGTATCCAGATGGGTCCCCCCCCCACTTTGAATAAAATAAGATCAAAAACACTATTCTCCAGAGTAGGATATTAACTGAATACACTATTTCCAAATAAACTAAGGATTCTGGAAAGTTGGAAAACTTCAGGTAGGAAAAATAATAATGGGTTTCAAATACATGAAGAGCTGTCCAACTAGAATTAAGTAAATAGATCCAGTGAAAGAGGCAGCATTATGGAAGAATCCCTTGAGATCATTCATTTATTTAAAAACAAAACAAAACAAAAAACATTGAAACCTGAGCCTATGATGTGCCATTCAGGTGCTAAGAGACTAATCTTGATAAGTAAGACTAGAAAGGACTTTCTGTCCTCTTAGAATTTATATTTCAGAAATCTTTGTAAGAGAGGAAACATCTGAATGCATTCATAGTTTAGTGGGCATCTGCCCCTTTTCTGCCTGTCCCATGACCCCTTTTGGGTTAATATCACCTGGATGTTTCCTTCAGGGAGCAACCTCTGTATCCACATCAGCCCTTGTGATCCTGGAGGCTGGCCCAGCCCAGGAGATCATACTGTGCCCCTGGGGCAAGCAATTGTTTCAGCAGTGAGGTGACACAACCCGTAAGAATCATCTCCCCAACCCTCACGGTGACTCTGTCCCCTGGGCTTTCCAAACTGTTGGAAGCAAGCCAGGAGCAGCTAGAGACCAGCACATGGGGAAAGCTTCCCTGGGAATAAAGGCAGCAGAGTACAAAGCAGAGCCCAGTGGGGCAGAGATAGACTAAATCCTAATTACACTGTTTGAGCCCACGAATCCTGTTACACCTGAAATCAGATCTACTTCTGGATTTTTGAGATACATGAATTAAATTTCTCTCACTTTTTTTTTCTTAAGCCAGTTTGAGCAGGGATTCTATCCCTTGCAACCAAAATAGGTCTTGACTAAGTGCAGTTAAGGATTTCACTCATATTCAGCTGGTCTTTTAAAGGGACCAGTCAATCCGTTGCATTTAGGAGGCTGATTTAGACACACCTGAGTTGAGCTCCTTGTGTCACATACCAGGTTTAGGACCCTGATTCCTCGTCCTCACACCTCTAAAGTGGTAACATCAGAGCCTTCTTTCTAGGATTGCTGAAAGGTGCAATGAGATCATGTGCGGAGAATGCCTGCCACAGTGCCTGGCACACAGTAAGCACTCAATAAATGGTAGTCATGATGACTGTGATGACAATGGTTATTACCAGAATCATCATCATCAACATCAAATCCTTTCCGTGGCTCCACGCCCTCCCCTCCATCAACTGCCCTGTTTCCCTGCCCCCCTTCACAATAAAATCCTTTTTTAAAAAAAAAATCACATATGTTCTCTGTTTTGCACTTTTCACTTTCTATCCCCTGGTTTCCATCCACTCCAATCAGGCTTTGTTCCCATTATGCTATTGAAATTGCTATTGTCAAGGTCGTCTGTGAACTCCTTCCTGCCAAAAACAATGATTAAAATTTCTCTCATTGTACTCAGCCCTTCAGTGGCATTGATCACAGTGGATGCATTCTTCCTTACTTTATTCTGGGAAACCGCTCACTTGGTTTCTTCTACCTTCCTGTCCACCTTCTCTCTCATTCTGCGCTGACTCATCTTCCTTTTTCCCGTCACCTCTCTCTACCCTCAGCCCTGGGGCTTCTCACCGAGTCCAGGGCGAGGATTTGAAACGTATGGATGTAGTGCCAAGCTCTCCTCTCCATCTGTGGTCCAGACCACACCCTCACTCTGATGGCTAGGAGGGCTTTTAAATACATACACCTGGAACAAAACTGACCTGTTGGTTGGCTTCACGATCGCTTTCCTTCCACCAAAGCTGCTCCTCCCCATGTGGTTTCCATCTTGGTAAATGGCACTGTTATTCTTACTTTCACAGGCCAAACCCTAAACATCATCTTTGGTGTGTCCAATTCATCAGCAGGTACAGGCTCTGACTAAATTTGTTCTGAATCTGATTCTGTCTCGTTTGCTCCATTCTTTCCCCAGTTCAAGCACAGGAGTACACAGCAGCCTCCTACTGGCCCCTACGCTTCACATTTGTCCCCTAATGCTGACAGGTCAGATCATACCTCTGCTGCCTCCAAATCTCTGGTAGCTGCTGATAAAATCCAAACATCTCAAAAATGCCCCCAACACCCTGTTTTGTGGGGTTCCACGGGTTGCTCTGGCTGCCTCCTGCCTCTTCGCCCGCCTGCCCTTCTCCATGCACTGCAGCCATCAGGAGGCTCCTGGTGTCCTCCCTCACCGCTTCCAAGTCTGCTGGCAGCTGGCTTCTGATCATCTAGTTCTTTGTTCCAATTCCACCTCCCCAGAGAGGCCGTGCCTGACCATGCCACCCAAACAAATCTCTTTCCCACCTCCATTCACTCTCCTCTCATGTTCTCTATTTTCTTCAGATTTTTTATTATTTATTTTCACCTATCCGTTGGCTGCCTTCCTTGGTTGGGCTCACTATCACATAAGCATAGATGAAAGACTTACAGGGATTTGAAAGCAACTGGCCCCTTCTGATCTATCAGTGAGCAGCAGGGGAACGTCTGAGTCTTCTCTCTGCACATAATACCGCGGAGAATTCAACTGCCTCCTTTTAGCCTACTCTGCAGACTTGGAGTTGAGAAATATGCTTTCAAGTGGTGACTTACCCCCTGGGTGAGCTGCCTTTGTTGTAAAAGAAATGATAATTTTACAAACTTAACACTCAAAGTCCTCAATGAGACCAACTATCATGGAGTTGGGTGTGGGGGGATTTGGGGAGGTGAGGGGAGCAGAGAATAAGTTATAATTTTCATGCTGTATTTGGCATCTACTAAAAAAATCATCTGTGGTCATTCCTGAACATCTGATAAAAAATTGATTGTAATTTCATAAACTATCTCATATCCTAATAAGAAAAAGGCAGGCACAGGGAACATGAGTACAGAATGATTAGCTGCATAAACATCTCAATCAATAACTGTTTAGAGTCTCTGGGGAATTGGAAATCAATAAGGTAAGGCAGATCAATGCTAAATCTCTCCCAAGATTCAGTAAATCTCTAATTGTAGAGAGAACATCTCTTTCAGTGAAACTGGAAATAAACCAGGACACATTAAAGAATAAATCTAGTATGAAATTAACTAGTAATTTCAAGGTCTCTCAAATTAGATGTCTGGAGAAACGTCTGTTCTTACAGCCGGGGCAGCATTCCTTTAAACTCAGTTTGAGGGGACTTTATCCTAACCTCTGAGACATTGTTGCCTGATTAATCCAACCTGATTCTGATCACGCTGAATCTCTAGCAAGCCCTCAAGCATATGCAGTGTTCAGATGATTCTGTATTAATTTTTAATTGTTATATATGGCTTAGTAAGTGTGAAATCTCATTCATGGGCATTGTTTTCTTCCTAAAGCAGATTGACAACTCCTCCAGGGGAGAGATATTACTACATCTCTCACTCTCTTATCCTCTGTCTTTAATTTTACTTCAGCAGGGTTCTGTATTCTGTACACAAGATAGCCAGAATCCTATGTCAAGTGCTCGGCCCCAGAGCCTAAGGAACTGTCCCTTACATGAACTCTATCACCAGGAAGGGCAGTGTAGACCTCAGGTTGGCATGGAGTGTGAGTCAGAACTGTGAGTCAGAACAAAAGCTAGCTAGATTTAATGCAAACACTTGATCACGTATGCCGGTTCCTCTGCCTTTGGGTGGACAGTTTTTCCAGCCCCGTCTCTGCCCTTTTTGCCCTGTTCTGTGTCCTTGGACACTGACCTCTATACGCACCGTCAGCTAGGATCCCTTGCCCTCAGCTTGTGGTTGGCTCTGGCCAGTGTTTTGCCCCAGCAGGAGATGGCAGGTGGGAAGACAGAGGAGTTCAGGACCCATAGGCCAGCTGCTATTGGACCATCCCTTGCTCAAAGCCCACACCAGTAGCTCACCATCATACTTGCCTCCTGAATTCTGTCCACATTTCTGGTCACAGTCCTTTTATTACACATTCTTCCACAGACCTATGGAGTTTCCTAAAGAGTCTTCTCTGGTCTTCATGTGCCCATCAAGGGTGCACTCACTGCCAAAAATAAGTTGAACTCCTACAGTGTATAAGACAATATTCTAAGGGTTTGTAAGACTACAATGTATAAGACAATACTCTAAGGGTTTGTAAGACACAAGACTAATAAAACAACCTACCTTCTCTAGCACTATATGCCTATATGCCTTTTATAATGCATCAAAGTACACTTTATCCTTACTGGTTTATTATTTGCCTTCCTCACCAGACTTGAAACATCTCCAGTGCCAGAACCAAGTCTGTTTTACTCCATAAACACCTACCCAGCACCTGGCCAGTACCTACCTCTCAGCTTATTTACATTTTGGGTGCTCTTGAAGAATTTTAACCTGACTAATAAAGCTAGGTAAATACTTAATTGCAATATAACAAATTTTTAAATGTAGGATGATTGAAGTTATCAAAACAGAGAGGAGGAAGGCCTTGACTCTGACTGGTCAGAATGAGGGCATGAGAACAGAGATCTTGGAGAGAAAGTGTCAGGGCATGAGATTTAAAGAACGAATAGAAGCATCTCAGAAAGAAAGGGGGCAATGTGGGAGCATTCCAGATAGAGGAAGCAAGTGGACCACAGGACATCCAAGACTTGGAGTATCATGATGTGTGTGTGGCGTGCTGGTGAGCGCCTTGATTATCTGATATACTGAAACATGGGCATTCCTAGGAATAGCAGAGGCAATATAACATGTTACACTGAGAATTCAGTACGTCAGGGAATAAGTTTGAGAGTCTCCTCTTGCCATGATTTCTACATTATGGTACCATTTCAGGGGCCTTTCCATTTCAGTAAAAAGAATCGGTCAGCCATCCACCATGGCAACATCTGAGAAGGATTCTATCTCAGAGGTCAAGGGCCTTGTCTGGTGATAACACCCCACTGCCCCCACTTCTCCTTTGTGCTTCTCCTCTGTGTTTCTCAGCATCTCCCTGGAGGGGGCAGATTTTCATCTAAGTTTCTGTTGATTGCCGAGAGTCTATGTATAACCTAAGTATTTTAAAGGTAAAGATAAACGTAAAACAGCAAGATGTTTTTGCATTCAATATACAGAAGTAATAATTGCACTTCAGGAGACAAAGGAAGCCCAGCTTTTAAAGATACCCACATAGTAGGTTCTAAATCAGCTGTAGCCTTGCTGACCTAAGTCACCTCCAGTGTGGCCAAGGGTAAACTAGGAAATGACTGTGCCAAAGAAACTTTGCTATAAACTTCAGACCTATGATAATTTTGTAAAGACCTGTATTGTTGGTCACTGAAAAAGCCAAATTTTCCTCCAAGACTACTGTGTGAATGTCTAGCCTAATGACTCAATGGTAGAAACTGCTGATTCTATGTTGCATCATTCAGAGATCAATGCAGTAATATCACAGATTAACATTATGGATATGTTTGGAATTCGTATTGTCACCCTGATACTTTTTATCTTACAGATAAAACACGCCTAAAACATTTCTGTCTCCAGGGCCTTGGTATTCAAAGGAATGGCTGATTCTTTAATTTAATGGTTCTCAAAGTATTTAGCCACAGATCTTTGCAGGTCCCCAAGACCTTTCAATGTATCTGTGAGGACAGAGTTATTTTTGTAATAATATTAAGACATTTTTTATCTTTTTAAGGTGTTGATATTTGCACTCATGTTGCAAAAACCAGTTTGTTTTTTTGCAGAGACAAGACAACCAGAGCCTTAGCACAAACAAGGGATCAGCAGCAAAGTGTGCTAGCTGTCATTGTGGTCTTCACCACCACACACTGTAACACCCCCAAGTCATTTAAGAATATCCTTCATTAAACAGTAAAACATTTAATTTCATTAGATCTCAACTCTTGAGTACAAATGTTTTTAATATTCTGTGTAATGAAATGGGAAATTCACACAAAGCACTTCTGCTGCGCACTCAAGTACGATGTTGTCTCAAGGCAATGCACTTGTGTTTGAGTTGCAAGCTGAACTTGCTGCTGTTTTCATAGAGCGTGATATTTACCTGAAAAAAGGACAGCCAATCCATGGTTATTTAAACTTGGGTACTTGCTGGTCATTTTTTTCAAAAGTGAAGGAAGGAAGCCAGTCACTTCATGGGAAAAAAAAACTGCCAGTATCTATTGTCAGTGCTAAAATTTCCAGGTGAAAATCAGAATTTTGGAAAACTTTTATCAGCCACCATTGTGTTTAGAGCTTCTAACATTCAGACATTATGAATGAGATCTGTGGTCATATTCACAGTCAAGGGCATGATTTTGAATTCTAGATTTGCTACCAACTATCGATACAACCTCTATTATACCACTCTTCTCTCTGGCTCTCACATTCTAAAATTAAAAAAAATACATATATATAGTTTTATATATAAAGGATTTTTTAAAGGGACTTCTAATTCTTACATTTATATTCTCTCCTCTTCTGTCCTGTCCTTTCTTTTTTCCTTCTCTCCTACTCAGGCTTCACAGCTTCTAAGCTTCTCAGAAAGAAGAAAGGACATTTGCTACCAGGGTCAGGAAAGAGACGACAAAGCTTCTAGAGGGGAATCATCCTTCTCCCTCATTATCACCAGGCCCTGCACCATCAGAGTCTGGAAACAGAAGATTCTGACACACCACAGCAACCACACGTTAATATATAGCCAGCCACATGCAGAAAGGTAGTTCTCTTCCACTCTTGAAATATAACTTAGCACCTGTGCACAGGTTTCTGCTCAGACCTGTCTGCTCCCTGCTGAGGGCAAAGTCACACCGAAGGCGAGAGGGAGATGCTAGGTGAGAGCCAGGTGCGGAGGGGGAGAAACAGACACCATGCCTTAGATTTGCCAGTTCCCCTTTGCCAAGACCCCTGCAGCCATCCTATAGTGCAACTTGACCGGAACTGCCCGATGAGAAAAACAAGCACCCTGCTGGGGAGGAAGCCTCACCATTCAAGAGTTTATGTGAAGGATGCTGATAAAGCCTTACCACGTTTTAAAAGCACTCCTCTCCGGGCCCCACACGGAGGTCTGGAAAGGCTGTGCACAGCAGTTCCTCGCTAAACGCTTATTGACTGGGGGACTGGCTGCATTCAGAGACGATGGTCATGCCAATCTCTGCCTGCATCCCAGTTTGTATTAGCCAGGGAGACCATGGGCTCCAGGGGTGGCAGAAGCTGCTTTTACCAAGCTGAGTCTCCCAACAAGTTCAGTCTTGCTACCACTTACACTTGGCTGTGCCTAAATTCCTTGAAAGTGTGTGTAGAGGGATAAGAGCTGAGGAAGGAGAGGAGGAAGAGATTCTTGCTTGGGGCTAGGTTCTTCGGTTTTCTACAAGGAAATCATCCTCTTTGTATTAATTTCTTCTTTGTTGAAAATGGTCTGATTACGTCTCCACAAGTCTAGAGAATTGTTGGCAATGTCCACATGTTCTACCTCCTCCTCTTCCCTCTCTTTTCAGTCTGGCAACCACGAGAACAAATCACAGGTGGATGTGCTTGGCTCCCTTATCTGTAGATATGGGGAAGCAAGAGAGGAGGGAAGTGGGGACAGGGTCGGGGCAGGAATGGGAAGAGTCTTATAGACAGCAAGAAAACATCCTTGTGGAGCTTAATTGCGTTCAACATAACAAACTATCGTCTTGAAATGAGTGTTCCAATTGAGTTTTGATGTAAACACTAATATTTCCTCCACGGTGCTCTGTTCCCTCAGACAATCTCATGTATATTTCACTATGTGTCCTACCTACTATTACACTCATACATCAAAGGATCTGAGGACAAGGAACCTGATTTTGAAAACATTATTCTTTTAAAGATTTATCCTCTCATCTTGACCACCTCCTTAGCTGGAAGGGAGAGGTTCTCCATAAATTATTTTAATGTGCCATGCAAAAGGGATCTTCTCACCTATTCTTCTGATAACTTTTCCGCAAGTATAATTAGGCAGGGCCCTTGGTTTCATTTCTTTTATTCTTTCCATCCAAGAACATTAGGTACATTCATAAGTGGCACAAAAAAAGTAAATCAAAAGGGAAGGTGAGGATTTAAAAATGAGAATTTCAATGAAACTTTAGAGGAAACCCAATGGAAAAAGGCATGGGGTCTTAATATTTAGCTTCAAGAAGGGAAACTAACAATAGTTTCACACACAAAAAAAACCTTACAAATAGGTGAGAAGACCCCTTTTAAAGAGGGTCCTTCGGTATGGCCTATGGCCAGTGTCATTTCCAAGTTTATGGCGTGCTAATCCCAATGGTATCCAAGCCCCGGGCATCTACCAACAACAGGATGCAGTTGAACTTCTCACACCCACCCTTACCCTCAGCAGACATGTTTCTGAACATCTCACCCCCACTGCCTGTCCTCTGTTCTGCCAAGCTGGCCAAAACTTGAGTGCAAAGAGGTTCATGATGACCTGCTGAACCTCACTATCTTTAATCTCACAGATCCCCCCCAGCCATGTATAGGTGAAGGCAATATCAGTGCCTTCTCTGTACACCCTGAACAGAGGCACCACTAATATTGCATGTGGGCTTGAGAAGTTTTCCCAGAAAATTTTAATCTGCAAATAATAGGATCTAACAAAATGGGGGCTCGGATTCTTCCTTTCTTGTAATGTATTAGTTTCCAGTGTAGGATTTCCATACCAAAGACTCACATAAAAACTTTGGGCCCCAGAGCGCCTGGGTAGCTCAGTGGGTTAAGCCTCTGCTTTCAGCTCAGGTCATGATCTCAGGGTCCTGGGATCGAGCCCCGCATCAAGCCCCGCATCAGGTTCCCTGCTGAGCAGGGAGCCTGCTTCCTCCTCTCTCTGCCTGCCTGTCTGCCTACTTATGATCTCTCTCTCTCTCTGTGTCAAATAAATAAAATCCAAAAAAAAAAAAAAAAAAAAAAACAAAAAAAAAAAAAAANCAGGCCCAAAATGTTATGCCTTGCCTGTTCCCTATGTTGTACTCCCTCTTCTCACTAGATGAGGTCTTCTGACCATTCTTACACAATTCATGTGTCCCAGGAAGCACTGACTGAGCAGTCTCCTAGGAGAAAACACCACATCACTCTTACCACTACTTCAGGGTGATCTCCTGTCCCGGTCCTGTTTTGGGTCTGTGTCAGCAACCACTCCATTGCCACCAACCCTGCTAACTGTACTGAGGTATTATTCTTGTGCCTTGGGTGCTGCTTTGGTAGACTGTATTCCACCCGAGTCTCTCTACAAATGGGCTTCTGTCTTGTTTCTATCACCGCTGTGTGTAGCCAGACTGCAGGGAAGGTACTGGTGGGCTCCCCTGGCGTGGCATTCTCAGATGCCCCTGCAGGACCCCAGTGTCTATAGAGACAATTGCCCCATCCTTGTACCTGTCTAGGGTCCATCACCACAGCCAACCTCTCCAGGTTCTTAGAGATCATCCTGTCTTCCTGTAATATTGTACTTACTCCCTCAGCACATGCTATAGGACCTGTCTGTCCAGACACCAGCTCTGCCAGTGGGCAGAGCCAGTACATGCTTCCTGCACCTTTCTGGTGGCTCCAGTCTGTAACAGTGAACCAAAGTGGTGAAGGTCCTGAGTTATGCCAACAGTTAGGGTCATGCAAAGGGAGAGAAAGGGAACCCACGGGTTATTTCTCTTGAGCTCTCGCTACTCTCCAGAGGTCTCTTTTCTCTTCCTTCCTTCCTTCCTCTCTTTCTTTCTTTCTCTTCCTTCCTTCCTTTCTTCCTTCCTTCCTTTCTTTCTTTCTTCCTAAGATTTTATTTATTTCTTTGAGAGAGAGAGAGTGAGTGTGAGGGAGATCATGAGCAGAGGCAGAGGGAAGGGGAGAAGCAGACTCTCTGCTGAGCAGGGAGCGCAATTCAGGGCTCTATCCCAGGATCCTGGGATCATGACCTGAGCCAAAAGCACATGTCTAACTAACTGAGCCACCCAGGTGCCCCCAAAGGTCTCTTTTCTACCCATCATGTCTTTTTTGTTAAGCACAACAGACTACCCAGTGTCTCATGATGTCGAAAAAGAGGAAAGGTACACTGTACTCTTATAAAAGGTCTTATGGATCCACATTCCACGGGCTTTCTAAGATTTTCAGTGATGTTCATGCAGTTCAGACTGTGAAGCTTGTCTGTGTTAGCCCTCATTTTAATAGGATTTGAATGATGACTTTGGGTCCTATTTATATGCTGTAAGGTTTTCGTCAGCCTCATTCTCAAAAAAAGGTCATTTACAGAGCAGTTTGTGATCATTAATATGAGACAGATCTTCAAAGCAGTTTCTGAATTGAGAAAAATTTCCTGGATGTTTTTGTCAAACTGGCTAACCGTGAGCAGGATTTGATCACTTGAATGTGTCAGTTGTAGACAGAGCTGGCAAGATACTGCTTTAAAATCATTTTTCACAAAACAGTTTCCTGAAGCCCCTTGTATTTGGGCCTATTTTAGGGAAGGGGCTGGAGGCAAAAAATAGAAGTGGCCCTGATCCAAAGGAGAGGAAGAATGGTGTATAGAGTCAGGATATTGGAGGTGGACAGGTAAGGGCCCAGGTAGAGTGTCAGACTGAGCAAGGAGGATGGTGGTAAGGCTTGTCTAAAGAGTCAAACAGGTCAAGGAAGGGGCAATAAAACCCCAGGTAGAGAGTCAAACAGGCTAAAGAGGGGGCAGGTAGGACTCACGTAGAGAATCAGACAGGGCAAGAAGAGGGCAGGTGGGGCTCAGGTAGAGAGTCAGACAGGGCAAGGAGACGGGCTGTGTATGGCCCTGGTGTGCAAAAAACAGGGAAAACCGTTAATTCCTGAAATGAGAGGGCTGAGGAATGGAAGAAGTGATGGCTGGTCGGAGTACAATTTCTTAGCTCATTCATGGAAGTTTGTCTCCACTTGGTGGGCAGTCCCTAACACTGCACATCCACCCTACCAGACTTCCTGGCTGAAGCCCAACTGTAGCTGGCATTCCCCCCTTTGCCCACAGGACAAGGAATCATTTCTGCTAGCCAGACAATGGGGGGCGGGTGTGTGTGTGAGGGGGCTGCCATATTGGAAGGGCAGAAGTCCCCTCTGCCGCAGCTGTGCAACTCTCGCTGATGTTGCTCGTGGCAGGGGAGCAGTGTGGAGAGCCGAAAGGGGAGAAATTGCTACAAACTGGATTCCACAAGGGCCTGTGTCTCTTAGAAGTCCCCTTGTGACCACTCAGAGGCCATCTTTCTTTGGTGCCCCTCCCCCCATTTTAGATTGGCCATGGAGGGGAGAATGCACTCTATGCTGTGGGTATGCTTCGTGAAATTCATTCCTAGGGTGGACTGGCACGAAGCTTGTCCTTCATTAAAGGCAGATGAATGGGATGTTGGGCTGTATCAGGGAACATGTTTTGTAAGAGCTTCACACGCTATAGATCCCCTTGAGGGCAGGGCCAGAATCTTATTTGCCTCTGTAACTCCATTGCCTAACATGCCAATGTAAGCAAATGAATGTAATATAATGTAAGAAATATAAAAAAGCTTTCATTCATCTACTCGAAAACATTGATTGGAGCCTGCTATGCGCTAAAGACAGAGCACTGGCCAAACAGATAGAAACCTCTGCTTTGGACCCTATCTTTATCCCCTAGACATTCATCAGGATCCACATGCGAAATATCTATGTTCAGTAGTGATAAGCACAAGAGAAAAATAAAACACAGGGAGGCAATCGCCAAGGGTCACAAGTGGGTGAAGCTGAGGACAGATATCTCCAGGGGTGGACGTAGCTTGTGGGACCCCCTGGATGACAGCAGGGTGCACAGGAAAGAGTTCCAGTCTGTTGCTCGGAAAAGGAGTCGTTGTGTGCATGCTGGACACAGTGGGTGTGAAGACCCACTGCGGAGCACGGGTACTGTTATGAAACAAAGTGACTCCTTGTGCTGAGCCCGGGCCAGACGGCTGAAGTAGAGCCATGAGACACAGGACAAACAGGAAAAGGGGGGAAGTGAACTTTTAAACAGTGGATGCAGGTGCCCACCAAGGTATCAAGGTTAAAAGGAGATGTGGCATTGAAAGGGGTGCTGGCGATATGGCCAGTGGTGCTCTCTGTGCTCCTGGGGTGGGGGGGCCTTCCTTCCCTAGGCTGGCCAACTCCACGGCACTGCCCACGGCACAGAGGTGTCCGGAGCGTGTGGCCGTGCTGAAAACAAGTGAGGGCTTATATGTTATTTCTCCTATGTAGATATGATACTGTTTTTTCTCTCAGTACAGTGGCCGAACTTGGCTATACAGGGCACTGGCAATGAACCTCACCATTGAGCCCTGTGGGCCATGGCAGTCTTGCACTTGTCTGCAGTCTCTCCAGACAGGGAACTGGAATCACAAAGGACTGCTGTCAGCCTCTCCCCAGGTGTCTCCTCAGGTGACTCCTCAGTGTGGACAGGGTACTTTAAGTGGACTCACAAGGGTGGAGTGTGAACGGTTACAGAGTAAAGTTCAGACGTTGCCTTGGTCATCTAGACTCTAGACCAGGGTATGCGTAGACTCACAGGGGGGGCCCCAGGGCAGACTTCCTACACACTCACAGGCAGGCATGCTGCCAGCACGTGCTCATGCTCCTGACTGAGCTTCTTTGTCCAGAGTGCCCTCCTCCCTCAGTCCACCCATCTAAATTCTTCATCCCTCAAATCCTAGATGAAAGCTTTCCTGAGCTTCCTCTTAACACTAATACTCACACACACGCTGAACCCCACACTTACAGCCTGGCACTCCCTCTTATCTTATGCACTCTTCCTTGTGGCTACCTCCTCTCTCCCCAAATGGAGTGTATCCTGTTTGAGGGAAAGACTTCTTTAGTTATCCCTTACCTCCTGATAGGAGTAAACCATCCCCTGGACATAAAGACCAGACAGGCATAGCACCCCATTTCCTTGGCCCTTTCAGGACTGCATTCTAGCAGCCCCTGTCTACAACACTGTTTATCAAGGAGGGGATCATGTCCAAAGTGAATGGGAAAGTGAGTGAGACCCTGGCTTATCTCACCTCCACTCATCCCAGTGGTCATTTCCCTTGGAGAGGAAAACAGCCTTATAACCAGTGAACAAACTGAAACTTTAACTCACAGCCATTCTCCAAACAGAAATGTTTCATGAACACTCAAAATAACAGGCTAACAGTACTGGAAAGAGCTTTTCGAAAATGCCAGTCCCCGCTGCACTCCCATCCTTTTACAGAAGATGTTACCTAGGTCCAGAGAGGGCACAGTACTTGATAGATGTTCCTTGTTAGTTCAAAGAACCAAACTTAGAGTACCTGACCTAAGTCTTACCATCTTTCCATTACATTGGGCCAAGCCCACTTCCAAGTTCCAACTATGGTATTCAACAACAAAGCAGTCACTGTATACCCTTGTGCAAGCCTTTGGAATACCCTGGAGTTCCATTTGTCCATCAAATGATGCTGCCACCTCATGCTCTCTCTCCCCCACATCCTTGTAAAGTTGTATTGAGAAAAAAATCTGAAAAGCAAAACCACTAAACAAAGAAAATTGGGGGAAAAAACTTAATAATGGTTCTAAAGACAGTTCTTGTTCTCTACTTCATGACTCAATTAAAGTATAAAGTGCTTTAGAAATTCCAGAACACTGTCATATAAATATAGCAGCACGTTCTCCCAACCCTTTTTAAAAGTATATATAAGTAATGCCATTTACCAGATTAGGAGGTCAGGCTCAAAGAGGTGAAGACCTTATCATTTGTTTAGAGGTCTATAAGTAGTAAAGGATATAGTTTGAACCTGCATAAGACTTCTGAATCCAGATTCCAGGGAAAGCACTGTTCAATATTCCCTTTGATATAGCCAAAGATCCTAAACTCTTGGGGGCATTCCCTGGTGTTGGAACGAGGGACTCTTGATTCTGCAAGATCTGATGCCCGACTCTGGCTGAAGCCTTGAAAGATTTAATTCTCTTTTCCAGTAGAACAAACCCTTAGACTGAAGAGAACTTTAGAGATGTGCCAGTCTGACTTTCTTATTCACCAAGGAGGAAACTAAGACCCAGAAAGGCAGATGGATATGAATCAACCGTATGCCCAAGTGTACCTTGGTAAAATTTTGAGGTGGATAGAGATGTCTTTTGTAGCCTGCCATTGCTGCGTTCCATACTCTTGTCCTGTTACCCTCATCAGCAGGGATCAGCAGGGTCAGCCGGAATCCTCTAGGTGGCTCACCCAGGTCTGCCCATTCCCAGAGTGAGGGCTATACATCCCACCTTTCAAAACCTGCTCTCCTTTGGGAAGATGTTTATGATACATTTGTACAATATCTTAGCAACTCTGTCCAGTGGTCTATACAGAGACTTGAAAGATGGTTATTTTTGAGGGTGGAGTTATAGTTAATTGTTATCCTCTTCTCTATATTGTTCCCTATTTTTACTCGTTTAGGGATTTTTACTAAAGAAAATGTATTTCCTTTCTAAAAATGAAATAATGTGCCTCTATTAAAACCTTTTTTCAGCACACTGTCACAACCAAAATTGATCTACTAAACTTATGTATATTAAAGTATCAAAGATTGATGCTGACAGTCTCTGTTTTGATTCCAACTCAGCGTTATAATCTAGTGTAGTTCCTTAAGCCAAACTGAAACTCTAATGTGGAATTAAGACATTCTGGTTTATTGGGAAAAGACCCTGGGGTCAGGGTGGGTATTGGTACTGTGAGATGAAGAAGCCCTTAAACTCTACTTTGATAATTTGCCCTAAATTACCACAAGATGATTTTTTTCCTTAATAAATCTGAACCAAAAAAAATTCTAATTAGTTGGAATTTTATTTACAGATGGGAGGTTTATACCAGCAATAGTTTTGCTTAATGTTGAAACGGTAATGGAGAAAGCCAATTCTCAGCCCATATCTTCATCAAAATCCATGTCTCCGCTCACTCAGTGTCTCCTATTTAGGTTCTGATGTTTGATAAACACATGCTCATGAATTGCCAAGCACAAACAGTTGATATGTTGCCCCATGTCATGTGGATTTACATGTTCCCAAAGGGGCCTTCTAGGATAACTTGATTCAAAGGAGTGATGCTGATGAAGAAAATTCTAGGTACCTGATGCATAAGTGCTAGAGACAGTTCTTAGCAACTGGATACTTTGGCATTCTCTGAATAGATGTATACATAAATGAATACATCGGGTTGATATCTTACGGTGTTTGGTTAGTCCAGATTCTTTATCTGCTTATTTTTCATCCTGTGTCAGAAAAATTGAGGGTCAAGTTACCCTAGAAGAAACCTACAAGTAACTAAAGAAGTAGGTAGCATCAGTCAAGAATCTTTAAGCAAGTAACCAGCTTACACTTAGGTCACAATGAAAGATGAAGAGAGCTGATCAGAATGAGGAGATAATTACTTGCATTATTGTAAAATAACATCATTTAGAGCTAGAGGAATCAAAGAACTTTTGATATCATCAAATCCAACATCTTAAATTATGGAGAGAGATGAAACATAAATTTACTGACATATTAGCTAAGAAGTAGAATGGTGCAGTGGAAAGAACATGAGCTTTGGAGTCTGATAACATATATGTAGATTTAATTTACTATGTGTAATCAGTGGAGAACCTTGGGAAGTTTATTTAAGCCCACAAAGCATCAGTCTCCCCTTCTCCAAAACAGGCATGATATTAGCTAAAATAAAACTCACTGTATGGAATGAAAAAGTCTCAAGGATGAAAAGCACAGTACAGGGAATATAGTCAATGGTACTGTCATTGTCTTGTAGAGGGACAGAGGCAGCTACACTCCTGGGGAGCATAGAATTACATATAGACTTGTCACATCACTGTGTTGTCTACCTGAAACTAATGTAACATTCTACGTCAAGTGTAGTTCAAGTGTTTAAAAAGTTACTGTAAGGGAAAATGCAAGTAAAATGCTTAACATTATGACTGACACATAGTAGCCACTTTATGTTTTAAAAAGAGACAGAAGGGGTGCCTGGGTGGCTTAGTGGGTTAAAGCCTCTGCCTTCGGCCTAGGTCATGATCTCAGGGTCCTGGGATCGGCCTGCATCAGGCTCTCTGGTCGGCGAGGAGCCTTCTTCCTCCTCTCTCTCTCTGCCTGCCTCTCCCCCTACTTGTGATCTCTTTCTGTCAAATAAATAAATAAAATCTTAAAAAATAAATAAATAAATAAAAAGAGACAGAAAGAGAGCTAGAATAAAATTACTCATGGTTGTTAGTGTTGTTTTTTCCCTTAGCCACGGAACGTTCATAGCAGAACTACTTGCAGGAACCTTTCCAAGCACATGTGCCATCCCCTCCTATTCATAACAGAGTCAGACTGGTACTGCCAGGACCATACCTGGAATGCAGGGTGAGTGGTGATTTGTGTGTGTTGGACCCAGGTGTAGACACCAAGAGAGGATGTACACAAGACTATCAAGAAAGGTGTGCCTGATCTGCACAAATGAGAGTGAGCAACCACAGGGGAAGAGGCGCAGGACGCTGAGTGTGAGCCCCTAACATGGAGATAGGAGTGTGTGAGGGCGTGTGAGCTTAGGTGTGTGTGTTCATGTGTGTGTGCATACGCACATGCATGTGTGAGCTTCCAAAGGGGACAAATGTTGGTGTCTCAACCACACTCCCTTTCCTGGGCAGGAGCCAGTTCTGCCTCCTGGGTGGTATTGGAAGCACAAAGGTAGAGGTGCAAAGGCTATTAACTCTTAGAAATGCCCGGTGATAATTACCATCATAGATCTGCTCACTCATTGCAGAACCTAATTTGATAGCAAGCTCAGAGGAGGATGGAGGCACGTGAGCAATTTTGGCACCATCCAAGCTGATACTGCGGCTCTGGCAGGAAGAAGAAAAAAAAAATCTACCATCTCCTGATGAACAAATACCAATCCCCAGCTTTCTGCTAAATTCCACTTCCAACAAGTAGTGGGGGCTGTTTAGTTGGTGTCCTTAGTACATATTAACAATAAATAAAGCTTCAATAAATATGCAAAGCAAAAACTAATTTAAATTGACATTTGTGTCGGGTGGGGTGAGAGAGAGTCCATTACACCATAAAGTGATTTAGGATATATTACCTCGGGCATCTGCATTACAAATTTACCTCTCATTACAGCTATGTTAACGGGAAAAGGCAGCTTCTCAACAACATTCAAGGCAGAGTTTATTAGCATAAATTTGCATAAAAATTAGCTCTGCAGCAAGCAAAGGCTGTCGTGTCTTTCAAACAGGCAACTTTCAATGTCAATTTTCTGTGCTTCGCTGCTTGTCCCTGTTCTGTCTAAAGCTCCTGGAGCCCCTTGGCCCTGCTTCTGCCAGTTGCTAAATTCTCTCCTACTGGTCGGTTTAGGCTGACAATTTCATAATCTCTGCCAAGCCCCGGGGTGTAAGACGAAGTCAGTTCACCTGGGGACATGGGTGACCAGCAGCCCAGACCCAAGTTTTCCTGCAGGTGGACAAAGGGACATAGTTACACGCACTCACTCTCCATTCTCAGATATTAAAACACTGTGGAGAGAACTAGCCATGTGGTTAATTCCTAAAGAGGATACAACCCAAAGTAATATTCAGTTGGTTTTTGGAATGCATAAATCCATGTTGTTTGTCGCAGTTTCCTTTATAATTATGTTGTGTCTAAGCTGATGTTATAATTAGCTCCCATTGCCTGGGCTCACGCTGGCTGGGTGGTCGGGGCAGGCAGCGGAAAGGATGAGGCTGATGCTGTGCCAGGCGTTACTTGGAGGGCATGGGCTTCCGGGTGACTGGTGTTAGTCCCCAGGGCTGTCAGGACCAGGAGGTGGCAGGTGAGGCCATGCCTGAGCTCCCACGTTTCGGCAAGCACGGTGGCAGCCACCAGTCTCCTGAGAGGCACCACACTTCCTCCCCCAACAAATCAGGCGCCTTTCCTCCCATGCAAGTGGATATGGGTGCTCCTTACAAAAGGAATGAGGAGAGAGAACAGTGGTTCTCCCTGCAGCGCACACTCTCAAAGGGCCAGAGGAGAGAGGATGTTTTTAAACATACCCCAATATGTTCCATATGCAAAAAAGAAAATCTTTCCCTTCAGTGTGTGAGAAGCATTGCACAAGACAGGCAGCATATTCACTGCTCCTCAGACCCCGCCCCCCCCGAGATGATGGCTCGGCCCCATCCAAGCACAGTGAGATGGACTGGGACAACCAAAAGTTTTACCGTGCTTCAAGGAAACCAACGCAGAGCTCAGACATCCAGGCATTTCCACAACTCAGCCAGAAAACAAAAACAAACCATTACATTACATATGGTTCTTACTAGCTCAGAAAAGGATTTTGCAATGTGTGTATGTTCGTGTTACAGGGGTATTTGTAAAACAGGTAGCCATGATCCCTTCTCACAAGCAGAATGAGAATAAAAATGTGATCTGCTGAGTGCTTACTACATTGAAAACCTCTTTTTAGGAGTGCTTGTGTGGCTCAGTTGTTAAGCGTCTGCCTTCGGCTCAGGTCATGATCTCAGGGTCCTGGGATTGAACCCTGCTTCAGGCTCCCTGCTCAGCGCAAAACCTGCTTCTCCCACTCCCCCTGCTTCTGTTCCCTCTTGCTGTGTCTCCCTCTGTCAAATAAATAAATAAAATCTTAAAAAAAAAAAAAAGAAAGAAAACCTCTTTTGAAAGTCCTCCTATTGTCTCTATGAGGAGTAACTACAGTATTGCTAGTAGATGAGTAGCATTCATTGCATATTTAGATGTCAAAAGTGATACTTGGAGACCTTTCCAATTCTGAGGAACAAGGTTTATTAAAGGAATAGCAAGGACCTCCAGAAATCACTGGTCCAGGACTCAGCTGTGTGCTGCATGCCTGCTGTATGATCTGGGTAAGTCATTCCCTGAACGCCTTTCTCAAATGTAAACTACAGACAATACCGAGGTGTTAGAGGGGCAACACATGCTTTATTGGCAAGTCCATTAGTTGCTCATTTGTTACGTGGTGGAGAGGGTGCTAGACTCTTTCAAAGTTTTGCTAAATGTCTGGATTCCAGAAAAATGCATCAATCAACATTCATTAAAAATTCTGGAGACTTTGCACTCATCAAACTCCTATAAAGCCATCTATTCTTAAGATCCTGCAAATCCAAAAGTAAATCTTCATTATGTAGCCCAATCCTCCCATTTTATAACTGGGAAACAGGCTCAGAAAGGATAAAATACTTGTCCAAAGTCACAGAGTTAGTAAGTATTTAAGTCAAGATTGTGCATACAGTACAGACCTCTGTTAGCAATCATTGCATTCCTGAGAGAACACTGTGTACTGGGGGCACCTGGGTGGCTCAGTTGGTTAAGCGTCTGCCTTTGCCTCAGGTTATGATCTCAACGTTCTGGGATCAAGCCCTGCATTGGTCTCGCTGCTCAGCAAAGTCTACTTTGCCCTTTCCCTCTGCTGCTGTCCTGCTTGTTCTCTGTCTTTATCTCTCTCTGTCAAATAAATAAGTAAAATCTCAAAAAAAAGAAAGAAAGAAAGAAAGAAAGAAAGAAAGAAAGAAAGAAAGAAAGAGAAAGAAAGAAAGAAAAAGAAAATTGTGTACTGATTTAGGATGCTTATTCTGGAATGGGCAAAATAAAGTTATGCAGTGAAGAGATAGCAACCTACTGGTGGGGGCTGTGTGATTATTAATGTGTATGGGTTTCTTATATGGCGACCAAAATGTTCTAGAATTAACTAATGGTGATGGGTGTATAACTTTGTGAATATGCTAAAACCACTGACTTGTAAACTACACAGTGGTCAATTTTGTGGTATATGAATTATATCTTAATTTCTAAAAACCTACTATAACAATCATTCAAAAAGCTATTAACAAACTTTGTATTTAAGGAAATAAATGGGAGACTAAACATGTGCTATAATTGAAAAGCAATGTCAGCGTCATCCTCCTATGAATTTTAGGGAGGAGCAAAAGCATTCAGGAAAGGAAAGTAGAAGAAGAGGATGTGAGTAACCACACCAAAAGAAATTTATGGTGAATTCTACCCATGGGACATCACTCAAAGGAAAATTCATTCTTGCACTTACTCTGCTCACTTCTAGGAACTGCGAAGTCGTCAAAGGTGGAATAAGTTTATAAAACATAAACTATATTTTGGAACTGCTATAATTTTACCAGCTAAGAGAGCACAATTCACTAGAGAAGAATTAAGTGCTAAGAGTACTAAGGGAGTGAGTGAACTCTGAGTATAACGCTGGTTTGAATAGTGGACACAGCAATGTGCCTGGAATGACCAGACGAGTCTCCGTAGTGGGCCTGGGACACATTACTGACACAACTTCTCCCTCAACAAACACATTTGGGTTCTAAGTACTGAAGAGTTTATTTATTTATTTTTATTTTTGAGTAATCTCTACATCCAACATGGGGCTCGAACTCATGACCTCAAAATCAAGAGTCACAAGCTCTTCTGACTGAGCCAACCAGGCACCCCAAAGGGTGAGTTACAGAGACAGGGACCCTGACTTAGTGTTGGGATCCAGACTTCCCTGAGGCAGGAGAGCAGAGGCAGAGACAAAGGTTTGCATCAAGACAGATTGTTTGTGGAAGTGATCCCAGGTGACAGGTGTGGACGACTGGGAAGGGCGAAACTCAGGAGAAAAAGCGATACAAAAGAGAGATCTTGACTTGGTCTCTAAATCTAAGCTGAGGTTCAGGTGAGGTTCAGTCCTGCAGAGTTCTTCTAAGGAGCCCTGTAAATGCCCCTCAGGATTACCTGCCTGAGGGGTGGAGAGGGAAGAACACATCCTCCACTTCCACTTCCTCATTTGCTCTGGGCTGCTCCATGGCTTGCTAACTTGCTCACACTCACATTAATGTCTGAGTGCCTAGAAGGTTCCCATAGGCACCGCCAAGCCCTGGGGCAGAAAGGCAAGGTGCAGCTGGAGTTAAAGCTCTTTTCGTTTACACCTGTGGGAAGCTTCTCATTGCAGCATTGGCTAAAATGACAGGTGGACAGAAAGAATGTGCTCTGGGTCACAGCAGGTGTCAGACACAATACATTTCCATAGACCTCTGGGGCCAAAGAGAAGAAATGCCAAGCAAATTTGTTAGCAGGATTCTAACAGGGGGAACCCAAGACCTCATAGGAGATGTCTGTGATGCGGGGAGATCTCAGCCCTAGTCAAATCACTGCCCCCAGAAACTGAAGTCGGCCTTATCCTGCCACAGATACGAGCCATCACAGAATCTAGACTGCATACTCTGTGAGGGAGAGGGCTACGTCAACTTCATCGACCCCCTGCACTCATTGTGACTCTCTCGGTGCCGACCACACAACAAAGTCTCAGTAAACAGCTAGTGAGCATGAAGTCATAGGATTGGGAGGAAAGTGAAATATCTTCTGGTCTTGACAGCTTAACCCCCAACGATGCTTTTGCCAACCAATTACAAACTATAGCAATAAAACGTTATGTTTATTGACCCAAGTACAATGCTACGTACTTTATATACGGTATTTCATTGAAACCTCACAAAATCCCTTAAAACAAGAGCAACAAATAACCAGACCTGCCTTCCGAATAAAGAAACAGGCGTAGGATAGTGGTCCAAGGTCACACAGAGGGTACCTAGCACAGCCAGAATTCAAAACCAGTTTGACCTCTTCCAAAATGTATATTCTTAAATATTAATCTATCCTCCATCCCATGCCATCTATTCTCTACATGAATGACTCCAGTAATGGGAATCTCATTCATTATTTGCCGAGATAGCTTGTTCAATCTTTACAGAGCCCTCGGGGCCCTACAGAATAAGTCAATCCACATTCTTTGTCTCAATATGCAAATCCACTTGAAACATCTATATATTTCTAGAACTCATTTCAAATGATAATCTTTCATTTTTCTAAGACCACCAAGTAACAGATCTATGTGGCTTCCTTGACATCTGGCCCTAGATGTTATATGAGAGGTATTTGGGCATCATATTTGAGCTAGACTACAAGACCTCTGAATTCCTTTCTGATTCTAGTACATTGGTGGCCCCTGTCTTTACTCTGGCTAGAGGGAGGCTCAGAGTTCTAGAAACTCTACTTAAACATATTTTGGATATTAGTTCATTATAATACATTGCTGTGGATTCCACCACCCTTTCAGGTGGAGAAGAAAATGGGAGCCCTTAGCTTGAGGGGAATGAAAGCAAACATTGCCAACTAACTTTAGAAACCCTTTACTAATACTCTCAGGAGCAGGAAGCTGAGAGCTGGCGACCGTAAGTAATAACCAACACTTGAGTGGGACTGCTGAGCCCAGGATCCCTGTTAAAGCTAACCGGATTAGACGCCTTGCAGAGGGTGAGTGATAGAACACTCTTGTGTTCTAATTTGTTTATTTACTCTTAGAAAAATATGAGTAACAAAATCTGGCTGTATCCATGATCATTCATCATTATCCAGTCTCTGCAACCTAAGCTTCTAAGTGCTTCAACTGCTGCTCCAGTTGGACAGACAGCCATCGGAAACTGTCTTTTAGTTCCCTTTCAAAATTATCAACAGTGAAGGACAGAGTTAATAATCACACACAGAACCTGCTCCATCCCTATGCACCAGCACCACGCCGTCTCAGAGGCGTTAGAGGCATTTTCAATTCACAGCCAAACGGTGTCTATGGCAAATACTTCAGGACAAGAGGATCAAGAGAGAAAGGAAAAAAGCAGAAGTGTGAACCTCCCAAGTTCCCCTGCTCCTTCCTGTCAGTCTCAGAAGCATTTTGTCAGACAGAGCAGAGGAATGCGGCAGGCATCCTCCTCTCTCTCTCTCTTAAAGTAGCCACGAGGATGCAAAATGTTGACACTGACAGATATCAGAGGTGACCGTAGGATCAATATTTCTATGACACCGTCAGGATTGGTTTGGCAATCTGCTGTATGCTCATCAGACTTTCATTACGAGGTCATAGAGAAGCCAGCTTCTTCCAAAGTCTGGGCCAGAGAACAAGTTCACTGGGCCTCAGAGCTTCTCTTTAATAGAGACACAGAAGTGGGCAAGGCTGTGTGTAACAGGTGAATCTCCTCGTTCGTTCTATGCCTCTCTAAAGACTGGATGACATTTGTCAAAGGTGCTGGGGATTCAGAGAGAACTGTGGGATATTGTTGAATCCTGTGCGGATGTGAAGGTTGCGTGGAAGGCCTGGGTTTGCTGCTGTTTGCTGCAGGCTCTTCTGTTCCAAAGCCAGACACCCTCACTTACTACACAGACTGCTTTGTTAGCAATGTTGCTTTTCATACCTGAGGCCCTAAAAGGCTTGGCCAAGAAAAAACATGACCCATTTTCTCTGGAGATTCTGACCATTTGATTGGGAGGAGGAGATTCTTTAGGGCAAGTCCAGGACACTGAAGACTCCCATTTCCTCACGGGGGAGGCACACTTGACCTTGGGAAGCAACAGAGACCAGGAGATATGGTCTAGCAGAGTGGGGTCTTCTTGAGGCCTGGATTCTTCCGGGACCTATAAATCCGTGTGGGAACTGGAAGGAGCCAGCAATCAAATCTGCCTCCAAAATCCCAACCATCCTGTAACTTCTTTTGTTATTTGAATTATAAACCTAATGCATATTCATTGAAATACCTTGAAAAATATAAAAAAATCTAATGTATAATCCATAATCTCTGTCTCTGCCATCTATACTGATATTACAACATTTTAGAATTTCAGAGAAATTCTGTGTATTCTTTTTTTTTTAAGATTTTATTTATTTATATGACACAGAGAGAGAGATCACAAGTAGGCAGAGAGGCAGGCAGAGAGAGAGAGGAGGAAGCAGGCTCCCTGCCGAGCAGAGAGCCCAACGCGGGGCTCGATCCCAGGACCCTGAGATCATGACCCGAGCCAAAGGCAGAGGCTTTAACCCACTGAGCCACCCAGGCATCCCAATTCTTTGTATTCTTCCCATACTTTATTCTTTGCATCTAAAAATGTATATAAAATCTGTGCACCTTTCTTGTTTTGCTTGTAGGCAGGGGAATGGAATACTATAGTATCTTATGCCTTATTTAATATTTTGTAGATATCTTTTCAAGTCAATACACTTGTATCTTTGGGGAACAAACTGGCTATTTCTCTCTAATTCTACATTTGTTTTTCCAAATAATTTGCCTCAGCCCCCTATTTTTTTTTTGAGGAGAGGGTCACTTCTGGGACAATCATTGGATCTCTACCCTTCTCTGTGCTGTGCGCCTCCAAAGCTGTCGCCTTCACTGGCTCCCCCTTGTGAAAGCACGTGTGAAAGCAAGGTCCCACCCCACCCCCCCGCCCCATCCTCATCATGGTTGTCATCAGAAAAATACTGAGGCTCAGAAGAACCAAGTGACTCAAAGTCAGTGCTCAGGCTGACAGAGCTGGATACAAACTGTGTCTGCTGCCTCCTACTTCATAGTCCTTTACATTTTGATACATGAGTTTTACCAAGGTCTCCTCTTTCAAGGAGGTGAAACCCAAACAAAATAGATTTCAGTTCTTATGTCAACTCTGAATGATTAGGAGCGACACACTATTTACTGGGGAAGTACTTAGCAGTCCGGTACTGACAGTTGCCACGGTACAGAGCAGGGTGGCACGCATGCCTTATTTTGCTCTTCCCTATTAACCTACCTTCAGTAGGTGGTCAATACCTTTTCCATGAGAGAACCCGGCAACAGACAAAATCATTGGTTTCTGGACACAAAGAGCCAGTCTCTGCCTGAGTCCTGAGTTCCCTGGTGTGCCACTGAGAAAAATCAGACAGATAAAGTCAACTTCTGAGCTTCTCGTATAGAACATGAGCCTTTAAGGACCCACTCCTATCTGGATAGCAAGAAGGCTGGGGATGCCTAGGGGGTTTTCAAAGAGATCCCTTGTTCTTCCCATTGTGAGGAAATCTTCTGGGGTTGCTTCTTCGACTTGCAGAGTTGAACACGTGGAATAGGGCCCAAGCCTTACAGATCTGTCCCCAGTTTCATCGAGAGTGAAATAAGTAAGATCCCTCCCTACCTAATGTCACTTGCAAAGCTGGATTCTATTTGATTTAAAAACTGAAATGCGAAGTGAAAGTATATAATCAATAGAGGGAAATGTCGGAGCATCTCTTTGTGAACTAGAACTGAGAAAGAGTTTTCCGAATTTCTATAAATAACTTCAAAAGCAAAAAGCACAGGGAGAACTGATGACTCTGAGTGTGTCAGGATTGAGGATTTCTGGTCAATGAAGGGAAAGTTTTAAAAATAGTTGATTCATTAGGAGAAGATACTAAAATCCCAGGGAGTTAGTACGTTGTTTCTACAAAGAAATTCTTCAAATCATTAAAAAAGAGAACAGAATTATAATGGAATATAGGCAAAAGATACGAACAATTTAAAGATGAAATTCACATGGCTATCACTGCAGGAAGCGCTCTTCAGCTCATTGGTGATCAGGTAAATAGAGATTAAAATGATGCACAAAGGGAATGAAATCACTTTATACATAATTGACTAGCAAAGATTGGAAAGCTGGATAATGCCAAGTGTTGTAGGGGAAACAGGAAATATCAGAAACCTTATGGAACCAGTTATTCTGAAGAGAGATCCAGAAGCACTTAGATTAAATAAATGATGTTCTGTAACCCAGCAATTTCACTTCTGGGTACAGATCAGCTCCCGATATGCATGCATCTGGAAGGGTGCCCACTGACAGGCCGCTGCAGTAGGGGAGCTGCAGATATTCATGGCTCATGTCAGCTGGGTGGCCAAGAGGCAGGAGGCTGTGCACATACATAGCACAGAACAGCGATCTGTGAGCCATGAACTCAGTACACACAGGACAACAACATGATGCTGGGTGGCAAACATGGGAACAAGATACCAAACAGCATCACTTACCTAATTACCAACAGCTGAATATCTACCTACATTTTTTTTTTACACTAGATGTGCAAACAGGAGCAACGTTGCTGTGTACAGTGACTGCAGTGGAGGACAAGGATCAGAGAAAATGGACGAAGGGGTGAGGAGTGAGAAGGCCCTTGTGCAAGGCCCAATGATGGCCTACCAGAATGGAAGAAGTAGGATTCATTCATTGGTCTGTGCCTGAGTGAAAAAGAAAAGCAATAAAATGAAAGGCAACAGGATTTGGAAGTTTAGACACCTCCATTCTACCCTTGCTTCTCCACTTCTCCTGTCCAGTCCTCTTGTTCCTTTTCTATGCAGTGAAGGAAACACAGAACCCCTGAAATCACCCCCATTCCAGGATTCTGACATTAAGCTCTTCCTCTGAGCCCAGTAATTAATTCACTTCTTGTATTGACTCCAGAAGGACACAAGAGGGCGCTCCCTGCCCGTGGATTTTCATAGTCCTGGCGGTCACTCCAAACTTAAGGGTGAAACCAGAAATCTGTCATGTTAGAGGATAACCCCTCACCACATTCACAGATACATCCTTTATTCTATGCTATTCTTTCACTGCCTGACAAATGCAAAATGCACACTTACTACAGGGTTGTGAATGACAGATTTTAGAGAAGTCCTGAGCCAGAAAAAGCCTCTGAGCTGAGTGGATTGGTCTCCTTGAGTCCCCGAAGATATGTCATGCTTGTTCTTCCTCTGGTCATGCTGGCTCCTCCCCACTCCAGGATTCTGTCTGGCCACCTTCAGTTCCCATCTTGCCTCCCCCCGGTTTTTGCATACACGTCTGCCTCGGTTACTCTCCTGGTCCTGCCTCACGACGAACACTGGGGTTGGTGGCAAGAGTATGAGGTATGACATTGCCGACCCTTTTGGGACACATTTGTGCTAGTGTAAGTCAAGGGAGACACGCTTCAGCTCAACAGAGGGAAAAAAGTGACCCTATGACTCATTGGAGCTCATAGAGGGGTTGTCTTATTCCAGAATAATTTCCCCTTCTCCAGGAAGTGTTCAAGGCCAGTCGTCTATGGTGCAGGAAGGCCAAGGAGAGGGCCCATATTTCTGATGGGCACCCGGGATACATGGTACTCACCATTATTTCTAACCATTAATTTGTTCTTGATCTTAGTAGAAACAACTTGTGATCTCCAGTCCGATTTCTTTTAAAATAAATTTAAATCCCCTTTTTGGAAAGGGAGAAAGTAAACAATGTACCTGAGGTGTTCTAAACTTGTCCTCGGGTGAAGAGAAAGCAGAAACGCTGCAAAGAGCACAGACAGGGGTGGCCACAGGCCAGGGGAACGGCAGGAGGCCAGGAACGGCAGGAGGCCAGGGACTGGCCAGGCTTCGCTCCCAGTCAGCCTCCGGCCCAGGCCACCCACCGAGTGAGCTCACCAGCTCCCTAACCACCCTCCCTTTGGTAGCAATGGTGAGATCTTCAAGATTCCCTCCACCTCTTGCATCCTGACCTTCTCCAGCCTGCGGCAGTCTGCCTCTGCTCCTCCAAGATGTTGGAAGGAAGGTTGGCTCTGCTCTTCCCTCTTAATGAAGCAGCTCATTGAGAATGCCTTTTGAACTTCAACCATGTTAGCAAAACAGTTTTACAGAATTAATTCAACATGAAGGTGAGCATCTTACCAGAGGTGTCAGAGCCCAGGTGTGGGTGAGCGCGAACAGAGGAATGCCACGAGAGGGAAACTCATCACGGGCTATGAAAGGGGTTCCCACCCACACACACCAAGAGCCACTGACCAATCTGTGGGCAGAGCTATAGCATCCCAGCCAGACACGCAGACCCTGAGTCAACAAAATGGGACCATGGGGCAAGTGACTCTCATGCCTAAAGCACACTGATTGCCCACCTGGCAGGCTTGTCAAAATGCAGGCTCTGTTCCAGTAGGTCTGGGTGGGGCCGGAGACCCTTCATTTCTAAGGCCCCAAGGAATGCTACTGCAGCTGCTGGGTGGGTGGGGAAAGAAGAAATCTATGTGCCCGGGGGACCCATGAGTCATTTCCATTGCCTTGTGGAAATGGCTTTCCCTAAAACAGGCCTCCTCTCCTCTATGGAAGATTTTAGCTGTTAACCCTGCATGAGGCCAGGGTTTGGCTAGGAGGACACCGACAGACCTGGGATTCCGTATTCATGGAATCTCCGCAAGCAAGCTCCTCCCTGCCCTGAAGCCCGGAAAAAAAAGTACCTGGTCCCCCACTGTGCTCACATCTTTTCACTTGGAAGAGCCCCTGAGTGCCTTGAAGATGGAGAAAAGCTTGCATCATTTTGAAGGACCTGGGTGTGTTCCCTGCTAATATCCTTTGAAGACCTTGCCAGGATTTGTTTCTTCACATATTTGTCTATTCATTATTGACTCATTTGGGGCTTCTACTGTGTGCCAGATTGTGGGTCCTGTAGCTGGGGTTTCATCACAGGATAAGACTTATTCATGGACCTCACAGTGCAGTGGAGATGGAGGAAGTGGGAGAGAGTGTGGGTGCAGAACACATTGTGGAGAGAGGGGTGGAAGCATGAGGACTCACCTAGCTTTTGGTGCGAACAATTTGCAACAGTTTATATAAAAACATAAATCAGAAGGTTTAGAATTGGAAAAGACCACTGACTGTTTGTGTCCTTCCCAGATTCATCACATGCTAATGTTATGGCATTTGGAGATGAGGCCTCTGGGAGGTAACTCCATTGAGAGGAAGACACAGTGAGAAGGTGGGAAGAGAATTCTCACTAGCACCAGACCATGCTGGCCCCTCCGTCATGGAGCGTCCCAGCCTCCAGACCTTGAGAAATAAATGCCTTGTGTAAGCCACTCAGGATTCTAGCAGCCTGATCAGACTAAGGGGGATCGAAGTCCAGATGCTCGGCATGGCTAACCTTTGTAGGACCGTCCCGCAGCATCTCCCAGGCTGTGCTCATGATGTGAGGGCGAGAGGCCCTTCTGTCAGCACTGGCGGTGGAGGACCAAGTTAGAAGTCAGTGCTTCTGTCTGCAAAGACCAAGCCTACCCGATGAACTTCTCCTTGAAGGAAGCTTTTTTCAAACACCCCTGGCATTCCCTTTCCGTCAGGGCTGTCCTCACACTCTGGAGACACCTGACAAAAGTCTCACTGGACACTGCATCCTGCTAATTCATGACAGTGAACGTCTCCCGCCAGATTGCAAGTTCTGTACAAAGTTCCTTTGTCCTCTCAGTACCTGACTGACCTATGTGTGAGGTACAGGCTCAACAAATGTCTGCTGAGCTTCTAAGTGGGTGAGGGGATGAGGGAATGTAGTGTTTTGACCCACAGTAATGTACTTGATGTTCATAGCCCATCTCTTGATTTTACATGTGGGGTTGGTGTACATTTCCCTCTTCTCGAGGTGACAGATGGTAGCTTCTATCAGAATCTCCCAGGTAGACTGTGAAAGGACCAATAACTTTTACAATGCATCCTTGCTGTGGGATCCTGCTGAGAGGCTCTGGTGTAGAGTCCTACTGTGGACTCCTGCAGTGGGATCTTGCCGTGTGTCCTTTCTGCAGGATTCTGCTGTGGGTTCCTGTTGTGGGTTCTTGCTGTGAGTTTTTGCTGTGGGATCCTGCTTTGGGGTCCTTCTGTGGGACCCTGCTTTGGGTTTCTGCTTCAGGGTCATACCATGGGTCCCTATTACAGGGTTCCACTGTGGAGTCTTGCTGTGGGGCCCTGCTATGGGGGTCCTTCTTGGGGCTCTGTTGTAGATTCCTGCTGTGGGATCCTGCTGTGAGACTGGTACAGGGTCCCGCTGTGGGTCCTTGCTGTGTGTTCCTACTGTGGGGTCCCGCTGTGGAGATCTGCTATGGATTCCTGCTGTGGGGCCTCTGTAGGAATCTTCTCAGCCTCAAAGGAAGCTGAGAAATTTGGGCAGCCCAGGTTTTGAAGCATATTTTGATTGTGCTTATCACCCAGTAAAGAATCTCATTCCTAAGAAGAGAAACTGAGGCTGAAGGAAGAATCTGGACCCAGTCATTAGCAGAGTGTGTAAAGTCCCAGACAGTCTCTTACACCCCCAATCGGGTCTGAGTACTTCTACTGCACACTCCCTACCATCCAAAGGAGCCCACCTCTCACCAGCTTCAGACAGTCTTCTGTGCCTTAGCAGAGGCCATTCTCTCTGGCTGGAATGTTCTTCTCTGTCAAGCAAAAGTCTTTCCATCTTTCAACCCCACCTAGAGTACTACATCCCCTGGGGAGCATCCCTTGGGATCCCCAAGGAGTTTTGACTTTTTCCTCCAGAGTGTGCACACACGCTTCCATTTTACTCCTATCATACTGTGCTCAATTGTTTATTGGTGCTAATAACTCTGCTGAGAGTTTCTTGAAATCCAGGGTTATGTGTGGTTGGTCCTGGCATACCAAGTGCCTAGCACAGTGCTTCCTGGACAAGCCCAGGAGATGGACAAGCCTGCCATCTCCTTAGTGCTTCAGTTCCCAAGGCAGCCCCTAGAGGGAGCCCTGCAACTAAACAAGCTCTGCCTGGAGTTCTCTGCATTGCTTTAGACCACAGAAAGCAAAAAGTTCTTCCAGAACAGGAGGACAGGGCACCAGGGAGTCCTAGAAGCAGCCAGCAAGCTGATTCTTTGCGCTGTGGGGTCTGAAAGAAGGAATACAGGCCCTCAGAAGGAGTCTGTGATGTGGCACCGCCTAGAAAGCCTTCCCTTCTCCTGTTCCAGCTCATTTCCTTGGAATGCATTTCAAGGTGCCCACCCCTTGAAGCCTCCTGCCAGGTCTTCCCCTGTCTGGAAGACCTCCCCTCCTACCCTAGGTTGTCAGTGCAGCTGAAGAGCTCACCTTCTCTCAGCCATAGCACTAATTACTGCATCTCCAGCCAGGCGTGTGGAAGCAGGAGGGCTGTCTTACACCTGCAAGAGCCCTCTGGGTGACAGATCCTCCCAGCAGCCCATCACTCAGGCACTGAAACCTGTGCACAGGCTGTGTCTAGGGGCCCACTGCAGCTCTATGGGCCCCTGCCCTATCTGCACCAGCCGGCACAGCTGCCATCTGACCCCTGCTCCCGGTGCCTCACCTCTGTACCTCATTCTGGCCCACTGACCCAGAAAGTCTTTAAACCTGCCTTGAGCTGTGCCGCTCATTATAGACCAGGCATCCATTTTAAAAACAAGGGCCCTAGCCAAAAGCAAAACAGGACCGTGGCCAAGGAATTTAATGACAGCATGGCCTGGACAGGCACCAGCGAGTCAATCAAGCAGAAGCCCAAGGGCTGAGCATAGCACAGGGTGGCCGAGTGGGTGCAGCCTGCTTCTGCTGTTGCAGCCAGGGGATCTGTTCCACTCTGCTCCCTCCTCCCTTTCCGCGCTCCCCTGCCCCCCCCCACCCCCACCCTC